>CM034084.1:8629148-9001648 GCA_019845555.1 Aristolochia fimbriata | reverse complement strand
GATGTTGTTGGAGGAGCTTCTCGGGGTGGTGGTGGTGGTGGTGGTGGTGGTCATGGAAGCAGGGTAACTGTAAGTGCTTTCCGGCGAGAAAGAATGTCGGAAGTGGTCGTCGTGAGTGCCGGCGGCGAGTGCAGCGGCTATTTGCTGGGTGGTGAATGGGTCCAGGGAGTTCATTTCGTACTGGTGGAGGAAGCCTGCTGCGTCTTCCACTCCCTGACAGAATTAATTGCACCGAGACAAGTTCATAATTAACAACCTCTAATTTAATTATCAGGAGATCGATCAAATCACGGGTTCTCTAGATATATAGAATCAAGAAATGGTTTTTATCCATGTTTATGTGCTACTTAATTAGTACTATTGCGTAATAATGGGAAATCGATCGAGAAAATTAAAGGGTGTTGTCTTACGATATCGGAAAGCCATCTCGACGACGCGATCTCCATATCGATTTCCGGAATCCTTCGAAGCTAGCTGCCGGTGCAGGATCGATCAGTACTGCTGAAAACAAATTATAAGAATTCGGGTCAACTCGATCGGGTAATTAATATTTTCTCCGGTATGAATTATTGGATCCGTGAGAAAGAAAGAAATTAGGAGGTAGTGCGTGCAAAGTAGTGCAAACTCATGGAGGGGTGAAGCCAAAAAGAGGAATTAAAGGAGGAAATTGACTAAATCGAATCGAAGATATATATATATATATATCCTGCGGCGGTGTAACACCCAGAAGATCATGATCGAGTCTCCCTGCACTCAGTATTACTAGTACTCGATCCAAGAAGAAAAACAAATGAATGAACCCCATTATCGCCAGCCTCACAAACAAGAAATCGAAACAAATTAAGAACGACTTGAAACATCATCCTCAAAAAAATTAACAGAAAAGAACACGGAAAAAGGAAAAAAAACAAAAAAGCAAAGAAATGCTACCACACCCACTAAGTTCAAATCCTAAAATATATAAAAAAAATTCCGACCAAAAACCCAGAAGAAGAAGAATAAGAAGAAGAAGAAGAAGAAGAAGAAGAAGAAGAGGAAGAAGAAGAAGAAGGAGAAGAAGGAGAAGGAGAAAGAGAATAAGATGATGAAAAGGCAGCAGTTCTCACCTGGTCGTCGTAGGAGTGAAACTAGTTTTTTTCTGCTGCGTGGAAGTGAGTAGAGGAAGCAGGAGTCGATGCCGTTTTTATAACGGAGCCAAGAGAGGGAGGGGAAGGTACGTACAGACTCGTCCCACGTGTGAACGTCTCTCCGCCTCCCTCCGTTACTTTGTTACTGACCGTCCCGTTCAAAGGACGACTCCGTTTTAAAAAATAAGCCTTTTTCCCCGGGGACACGGGTTGAGGATCGGTGATGACGCGGGACGCTTTGTTCTTGGCCCCGCGTAGTTGTAATGTTGTATTCAATTATTTCTTAATAAAATAAAAAATAAAAGAATTTATCCGTCAACTCTATCTAGAACAAGAAGCATTTTCAATATTATTCAAAAATCCAGTTTTTTTTTTTTTCTTTTTCTTAAATTCTTAAGATGGTGGGGCAGAGATGAATGGATAAGGAGGTCAATTGAAATGTCTAGTAGCATGGTTTTTCCACTCGGACAAGGGACCGACTCAGTAGACTTGGACTGAGTTCGAAGGGATTGTACCCTTTTAAAGAAGGAAGGGATACATTAATTTTTTAAATGCTTTCATATTCAAAACCTACAAGCTATATAGAAACTTGCTTAATAACCAATAAAATTTTTTAAGTTCATTTAGCTGGTGAAGTAAATGACTGTGTTTATCTTAATTTACTTGAATGAACCCATATGATAGAATTTGCTAAGTTGGATGTAAATTAAGGTTAATTTGTAGATATATTAATGCTACCTATAATTAGCACCACATATATTACTTAATTTCTTTCAGTATTGGTGCCAGAACAGTAAGTTTTCCTTTCTTTTTGGTTCATTAATCCTTTGATCTCTATCAACAATTAATGAATCCAACATTAGATCAGTATTAATTAGCTAGGCGAGTGTATATATATAGGCCAAGCAACTTGAGCGGATTATATAAAATAGTGCTTTTCCACAAGATATATATGAATAATGAAGTATATTATATTCAATAGGAAACAACAGGAAGATAAGTTATATATTAGTGTTTGTATTTACACTATAATTAAACAAACTCCATATTCCTGAAAATCAGATTGCATGCATTGAGAGGTAAATTATGATAATGAAAACCATCCATGCGTGTGGTACTTTCATGTTTAATTATATCTTCCTGCAGTTAATTTTCTAGTGGAAGAATAAGAAACTCATTGTCCTAATTACCCTGATTAATTATCATTTCTCAAAGGCAAATCGAATACCGCTGGGTCCAGACGGGCGTATGGACAATTCTGACTTAATGGAAACTACCCTACAAAAGGACTTCCACAAGGGTATGTTGGGGGAGGAAGGGGAAATGCTACCCTACACATTGACTTTCACATATACATGTTAATGTTGTAATGTTGAAAGAAGTGATAAAACTGACTTCACTAAGTATTAATGTCAACTTACTTAAGACAACAAAGGGGGGGCATGTTGTCATTCTCAATCATACCAAGGGAGATAGTTATATATTAGTGTATAGCCTACTTTTTTCACTATGCTACATGGGGGAAAGATCACATTACTTTATTAAATGTGAAGCACATGACACATTTGTTTTATCATTGGCTAGGTGAAAATTGTCTTGTAACTAACTTACTTGAACAAACAAATAGCAATAGATTACCTACCAAGAGAATTCGAATAATTTGGGTAGATAGAAGACATATTCTAGCAACCAATTATTAACCATGTCAGCACAAAATAAGAAAAATAAAAGTAAATATGTATACGTTTTAACTTTCTCAAAAAAAAAAAAAAACCCAATTAGAATTAGGATTTTGTATGATAGAGATCGATGTTGGTAGATCGATACACACGTAAGCTTGCTTTATTTTTCTTTTTCTTTTTTTAAATGCAGGGACTTTCTTATGCAACTCTTCTAGAATTTTAAGAATTTGAAGAATTTTCAAGAGAAACAAATAAAACCATGGAAAGCAAAACAAGAAAAAATTTAGAAGAATTAGTACTCCTAGCTAGCTAGTTAGAAAAAAAAATTGGGTGATTATTTTAATTCACACTACCTACTCTGGAGAAAGTAAAATACTTATGGAATATTTCAACAAAAGGTGCCCCATCCATGATGGACGACATATATATTTTGCTAGTCAGTGATATATATTAAATGCCCAACCCATGCCCAAAAAAAAAAAAAAAAGGTCTCACTCAAATCCTCTATAGTGTAAAAAATTCAGCAAAGCCGAGAAGTGCACTCCATTGGGTGCAAATTAATTGCTGTAGCAGAGAGGAGATCATCCGCTTGCTTCAGTGGCGTGCATGTACAAGTTAATTTATCGATCAGTAGCTCACCCATTTCCACACTGACCACTCATGCACGTACCATCCGCAATGTCCCATTCGATCAGATCGATATATCATATATCCACATCCGAAAATATATTTTGGGGCCACTATAACTCGGCAGTTTTAGTTTTAGTTCAAGCAAAAAACCTACCTTTCTCTCATCCAAGTCCACTCCCAGAAGCCTCAGTTACTTCCCAGCTTCCTTCCTTCCTCAATATTTCTGAGCCTGTGGCTTGTGCATTTCAATCAACACTTAACTACCCTTCACTGGAATGGTTTTAGAAAAACCAAGTGGGAGGCAGTCGGGCTTTGTTAGGAAGGATATTGGAATGATATGACAGAGAGGCAAGGAGCACGTTCTCATTACTTTAATCCAAATATTTACTTATATTGGAAATTAGACTGTTGATAATTATAATGTAGTAACGTCTCTATATATAATGTGTGAGAATACGCTTGGTGGTTTAGTTGTTTGCTGCAGTCTTACCCACCAAAAAAATAAAAACGAAACATATATTGTATGCTAGCAAGCAAGAGTTTTATTAGTTAGGTAGTGCAGTTTTTTTGTTGGATGGTTCAGAGGTAGAGGAGGGATCGTACTGCAGTAGCTTGAACAATATGTGCTTCCTGCTGCTTGCAAACCCTAGGAAAGAAACTCCTAGCCAAGAAAAACCAACATGTGGGTCCTGGGAAGGGGAGAGAGAGAGAGAGAGAGAGAGAGATATCTAGAGAGAGAGAGAGAAGGAAAAGGACAAGGAAAATAAAAATTAAAAATTTGAAAATGAAAGAGTCTGATGATCAGGTGGGAAGACAATTGTATTTGGGTGTTTTCTACATGGGTTGTGACTGTACCATTGACATTCTAGCAGCTGGAAGCTACTCTTTCTAATGTCTGCTAGCCTAGATAGTGTAGTTGGTTTTCATCTTGTTTTGTTTTTTTGTTTTCACTAAACAAAATGATTAATGTTCCCTTGTGGGAAACCAATTAACTATTAGAGATTAATCAAATTAATACTGGAAGATAGCCTCTCCTGCAATTTCGATTGAAAGAAAGTACATATCAATGTCCAATATATATTCCTAGTACTTCAACCTTAAAATGTACTTAAACCTGCAATATTAATTAACTTATATGCCATGCATTAAAGAAGAGCACTTCTGGCAGTCTTGAAATCATGTGGCCGCTCTAGCTACCTCCTCTGTATTATTAGTCCAGAGTTTATGGGATTCTCCATATCTCTAGCTGTCCATGGAAACTTTGGAGTACTGTTAATTCTTTGTCAAACTCAAAAGCAGGGCATCTTTGAAAAGCTCTTCTCCAGATTGCTGGTGTAATTAAAAATTAAAACATGATTATCAACAGATTATGTTATTGTGACGTTGTCGACTGGGTTACTCGCGATTTAACTATTTTATTGTCTGGTCCACTGCCCCCCCCCTTTCACCTTTAAAAATATTGAATCTTACATGGATGGCCAGCTCGATCAGAAGATTTGGCTGGTGGAAATTGTACGTATTATTCATGCGAGGGACTAAAATGAGTGACAGTACTGTCAAATTAAGTATAGGGGGTGGCACCCGTCGGGTTTTTCGGGTAACCCAATTCGATCCAACCTGAAAAAGTCAGGTTTGGAGTCCCAAATCCAACCCGCCGGTTGAGCCCTCAACTCCAACCCACAGGTTTTTACACTATTATCCTTATTTCACCCTTTTTAAAATATTTTTTAAGATAAATGATTTTTATTTTAAAATTATTTTTCTTATTTTTTGTTAAAAAATTTCATATTTTAATTTTTTTAATTGGTTAAAAAATGTTTTAGAACCCATTCGGGTTCTTTGCAGATTTGGGTTTTAGGTTATACATAATATTGTGTCGGGTTTGGGTTTTAAAAAACCAAACCAAACCAAACCCAACTAGGGGCCACCCCTATCAAATATCAAATATAAAGATTGGTATATTTAAAAGGGCTACGGACGAGCGACATTACTGAAGCCAGGAAGAAACCAGGCTATCACACATCACCTACTTTTCTATTCATTTTTGCACTTATTACATTTATATTGTCTATATTTAAATGTATATTGTATTAGCCTTAATGATTCTCATCATGCTAATCACTCCTAACTCATTATTTTGTTGATTTCCAACACGTGTAATGACTGCGGCTCTCAGTCTCACGTGTCTCCCTTTCTTTATTGTGCTCTGTCGAGAAAAAGAGAGAGAAAGAGATATATAGAGAGAGAAAGAGAGAGAAAGAGATAGAGAGAGAGAAAGAGAGAAAGAGAGAGAAAGAGAGAGAGAGAGAGAGAGATAGATGGAGAGAGAAAGAGAGAAAAGAGAGATGGTGAGAGAGATAGAGAGAGAGAGAGAGAGAGAGAGAGAGAGAGAGAGAGAGAGAGAGAGAGAGAGAGAATAAGCTGGTTACAGAAAATTATTGGCCCTTTTTCAAAGAGAGAACAATTACCAACAGATATTTACCCCTTACCTACAATATTAAAAAGGGCCTTAGCCATAGTTAATTAATTTCTTGCAGTGTACAATCTGAAACCTTCTCTGAAAGTTTCTTGAAAGACATGAAGGAGAATGGAGCATGGCTAAATGGGAGGGATACAGACGTCTGTGCAGATTGTAGTATTGACATAAATGATACGGATCTTTCGTCATAACCTTCTTATTTGTCTACATGTAATAATACTCACATGTCAAATACAGGCAATTAAGATATGATAAATGAGTTTAAATATTGGTGATTACTGATTAGCACGGCACCCGACTTGGGGATGACAGGATAGGGTGGCTATTTTAATTTCCCCACTGACACCAGTGATCATGTGATCAGAGGATCCCCACAAAAGACAACATTAAGTTTCCTACTTCCTTTTACTAGGTCTTGAGAGAGGAACAAAGGGAGAGAAGGGTCTCACTCCAAAATATTAGATATATTTGCTGCAATATCTTTCCTTAAATTGTTGCTTTTAGATTTTGTTTTTACATGTCATAGAAAACAGGTGGTTAGGACTAAGGGCGGATACTTGGCTTGATAATCCTACAAACCCATCTCAATCAAAACCAAGAAAATATTTATAAGTTATCTTTTCACCAACTTGTCTCCTCCAAATATTGATACTAATTCACATATTTCTACTCTTTATGGTGCCCAACTTGTATTATTTATTCATGTTTAAGATCTAATATGAAATATTATTGGATTATGTTTGTACCTCTGGGAGATTGAAAGACAAAAAAGACATGAAAGGACGTGCATAATAAAGGAATCTTTCTTCCTTCGGTAGGTTTAATGAATTTAAGGTTTTCTAAGTCAGGAGATCATGTCAGTAAGATTCTTCATAGATTCATCATTGTTTATTCTGGCTATGATTTCTGGCCTGAGGTCTATGTGATGACCAGAATCTTATGCTGGGACTTGTCTGGGAATTGATCGATGCTTCAAAAGAAATAAACTTAAACCCAGATGGTAAATCACTAATTAGATGCATGATTGAACAGATTAAAACGAGTGGAGAGAGAGAGAGAGAGAGAGAGAGAGAGAGAGAGAGATGACTTGGAATCTTATTCAAATTACTTGTATAAAAGAATGTGGTTTTTCAGGAGATGCAATTCAACTGCTGTTCTACTACTAGCCTGACATTCTCGTTCTTTCTGTTCTACAACCAATTCACTATCATGGGACACATTCACATGCTGAAAGAGTAGTTTTTCTTTACTCTGCCTCTCTTTTTAAGTCAATAGATAAACAGAGTAGAATAAGCAATAAGGAGAGTCAGAGAAGTGGAAACCAAGAATTTCCTTACGGTAAGTGTAAGTCATAGAAGGCTCCAACTCAAGCTACCCATTTCGGCCTTTGCTGGTGCTCCGGCGAGAAACATGCCAGACTTTTTAACACCTGAAATGGAGAATTTATGGACATAAAATAACATCACAACTGCCTAAACGTAAACAGAGTGAGAAGCGCTTCATACACTGTCGTTGGGGCAAAACGTCGAACAGGGTCGGTGCATACTTAAATAATACTGATCTCCCAGAGAAAAGGGATGAGCGTCACCAACTGGTTCGGAGCTCGGACGACCTGCAATGTCTTCTAGAAGCCGCTCTGGCGCTATCTCCTCCAAAGTCCAAACAGCAAATACAGCCGTGATGCAAAAATGTTAACCCTAACGTTTTCACATTATTAAACCCAACAGAGCGGAGATTGCAAAAAGGGTCCACGGTGACATAACCCAACTGCCGTGATACCATGAGAAGCTTCTCTCGCACTGATCGATGGTGTTTTTTTTTCTCTGGGGGTCTCTTGCGCCGGTCAACACCGGGATGAAGACAGTGGTGGACGGTGAGGGGTTTATACGTTTTTTAAGTCTCCGAATTGAGTGTGAACTGCGAACGGCAGATTTGAAGATGGATGGAGACGCTAATTACGAGCATCACGTGGAGGAATTCATCAAATTTTCAAGCCCAGATGGTCAATTGCGAGGTACGAAAGCAAAGAAATGAGAATCTTGAAAGAATGAAAGATTTTGGGCCTCAAGTCGCCGCTTTCCGTACGCCGTAAGCTCCGGTACGGTGCTCTGATTCTTTCTAACGAAACAAGTACTACTACACTTACAAACCTTTTCTTCTTTTTTTTTTAATCGAAAACCCACTATATTACATTAAAGGAGCGTGAAAACAAGTGATGATTTTAAGGTCATATTACAGTCATCCGAAGTGCCAAAAGAAGGGCTAAAACTGCCAATCCATGATTAGGGAGCTGTACACAAAAAAGATAGCCAAAGCTGATACTAGTTTGTATTTTTGGCCAAAACATCAGCTACAGAATTGACCTCCCTAAATTGGTGTACTAGGATTGGATTGTGGAGAGTCCTGAGGATGGTCTGAGCCATGAGAATTAAAGAAGTGTCATGGAGGCTGAGTCTGATTTTGCGCCCTGAAATATATAACCTATTGCTGTCGAAAAAAAATAATATACAAGATAAAGAGATAGTAATAGTGCATGACCCTCCCAAATTATTTGAAGCTTCTAGAACTGGCCAAATTGCAACAAGTAGCGGATGACCTAAATGATCTCGAATAATTACCCACTATCACCATGAGCCTTGGGTGATGCCCGAGCTCCCACCATGCTTGTCCTATCCGGGCCCACCACCCCCACGGGAAATGGGAATTTCCCCCTCCCATTTTCCCTTCCTCTCAAACTCCGCCCCTCCCTCCCCTAACCCCCCACCTTGCCCCTGCTAATGTTGCCATCGGGAAATGGGGAATGGCAACAACAAGAGGAGGCTGTCGGCGGGAGAGAGAGGGAAGGAAGGCGGCCAGCAGGAGGAGGGGGGAAGGAGGGGCCACAGGGAGAAGGGAAGGGGAAATGGAAATTTTCTCCTCTAAGTGGTGGGCTCTAGTGGGTCTCACGCTCAACTACGTGTCACGCGGTGGGAGCCTGAGCGTCGCCCAGGGCTGATCCCTGGGCCTAGTAGATTTGAACCCTTAAGGAAAGGTAAGGTGGTGGCTCCCACATTATGGAAAGTCGGGGCGGCTTAAATTTAGGTAATGAAAAAATAACACGAGTAGAAGTAATTATCCTCAAGCAAGAAACTCTTGCAAATGATTCGTTGATGGTTTGTACCTTGATGTTTGGAATCGTCATTTATTTCTTTCTAACCAAAGCTCTCACAATGTGGCACAAAGTAATGTGAGGTGAGAGGGGTAATAATGACAAATAAAGAAGGAGAACGCAGTCACCAACAGAGTTCTAACATTTGTGAACTTCAAAGGGAATGCAATGTAAGGTAGGATAGATGATTAGACTATTGAAGCATATAAACATTTATAGAAAAGGTGAGGAATTGTTTCGTCAGAGTTAGGTCTATACTATTGGCAACCTTGTTGCAAGAAGTACTGAGTAAAAAACAAGTTATATGCACCCCTAAGAGAGAATTTGCCTGTGGATGTTTGGGTCCACATGTACCCATCTGGCATGGATTGGAAGAGAGAGGGGAAGAGAGAATGGTGAATGCGATACTAGTAGACCAAGTCCAATTGATAGTTCACATATCCTATTTACCTTCCGCGGAGAGCGATGAGACATTAGTATACGACAAGTGAGGCCCTCGAGTAAGACGATGATGTTCAACTTAGGGAGAAGAGAAGGTTGGCAGCCAGCGATCATACCATAAGGAAATTGAAGAGACATTATCCAAGCCACGTCGATAATACTGTAGAAAACCATGTATAAATGATATGATGTGTTTACAAACAAATGAGTTGGAGAATGCTTTCGTATATTTTATAAGAAAGGGGGAAGGGTCATATTTGATCCTGAAACTCCCAGTAAACTCAAGACGTGTATTCAGAAGTGTACTTACAGAATTTTTTGTAAACTTAAAATGCGAGCGCAGGAGTGTACTTACACCCAAGGACTGGTGTAATGACACTTAATGTTATACTCATAGACAAAAAACAACACCAATTTGTTATCGCAGTTCGGAACCAATCATTCCTAATCTGCGGGGCATTCAACCCAGGGTATCAAAATCCACTAGAAAGAGTATTACAGTAATTCAACAACACGACTTACAGTAATAAGTTCTCCTCCCCTCAAGGACTCGAACAACAACCTCTTCCTAGACAAGCTTCCTGTCTACTCACTTCAACAAAAGCCCTTCGATACCCACACACTAAGTCTCCCCCTTAGTGTGTTCCCTATCACCAGGGAGTCTCTTCACGTAGGCTTCTCAGTATGAGAACACCATTACAATGGTCAATAGCTTCTCGATAAGCTTGTAGACCTCTTGATCAGCTTCAGCAATCACATATAACATTCAGGATGTAAACATATCGATCGGTACCTCTTGATCAGCTTCAACAATCACATATAACATTCAGGATGTAAACATATAGATCTTCTCCCCTTTACTCCCCCTCAAACTCATCCTTGATAGATACTCTTCAGTTTCTGCGTAACCCTAGCCCAGCACAAGTGCCATAAATACCATTAGGGTTAATCGTGTCCAAATCTGTCTTTAGACACATCACATCTTGTGCTACTTTCTTTTCTATCTCAACTAGGAAACTGAATCACCACAGACTCCTCGTCTGTTCCATGTTTATCCTCAATAATATCTTGTGCTGATTTATTTCCTATATAACTTATGAAACTCAAATATCCTCGATTAGGAAACTCAAAATACTCACGATTCATGATTTATATCTCTGACGTAGACTAGGATTCTAAGCTCACAATAGATTCCCAACTCTCGTGGTCAAACATAAGTTTTGTCATAAATAGCCAATAAAACTTCTATGCACCAACATTCTCCCCCTTTGGCTTTTTTTTGACAAAACTTCCTGATGAGCCTGATCAGCACACACATCATAAACACTGTTTCACATCCACTCTGAAATCAGTTATATCTAATCTGAGTTTCATGATTCTTCAAGCATACAAATCTTTGAGTATACAGATTCACATGTAAACATACAAACATATCACAAACATACCAACCAGCATCCATATATCAATCATCAATCCACACCTCATTAACCTACGACTTGTTTTATCATAAATAGCCAACTGAACATCCATGCGCTAACATTCTCCCCCTTTGGGTCTTTTTGACAAAACTCCTTGTTACCACAGATACACCTCATTTGAATTCAACTACACACTATATACTTGTTCTGAGTTCTAGACAGGTATACTTTCTAAAAAACGAACATTCAATTTCATACGTAAGCACATTCACATAAATGAATAGAAAAAGGACCTAAAATCATACCATTCTCCTTAATAGTGCAAAATCCACACATCAAACCACACATCCTATCATCAGTCAACCATGAAGTGTCAACCGTGTCCAGATACACATGCAGCTAAACTGATATGCAGTACTCAGTAATAGAGGTAAGTAAATAAGAAATGGTTTTGAAATTGATCACCACCATTGTACTCTTCTCAACTCTTCTCCCCCTTTTTGTCAAAAAGAAAGCCACTAACAGATCCTCTACCGAGAAGAGGGAGGTTGGTTTCTCTTTGAAATGAGATACTTTAAAAGTTTCATCTCATTCCTCAAGAAATTGTGTCGTCGCCCTAAATCATCCATCTCATTCTTCACACCCTGCAACCTCTGAGTGAGATAATCATGAGTCACCTAATCAAAAGAATTACCTGAAGATTGTGGACTCTGATGCACAGAGTATGTTGGAGAAAATTATACATTAAAGCCATCCCTCGTTTGTAATGGGGGCATAAGAACTGTATCAGATGTAGCCGACAATGGATGTAATTCTGAGTGGTTATCCGGACCTTCATGCATAGGCATATCCTCAATATGCTCATCTCGAGGGATTGATGGTGCCGCAGAGACAATAGTTAGAGGTGCAGCACATACCACAGTCATAAGTGTACTGCCAGTTGTAATTGCACTTAATGGTACAGATAAGGGTAGAGAAGGCATCACACTGACACTTACCACTGGATCTGATCTCACAGCAGGTTCAACTTCTTCAGAAATGGAAACCACACCATCTTCTGACACTTTTTCTTTGTTCAATGTGCTTGTCTTGTTTCGTAACCTGTTCTTTTTGTTATGAACCAGCACTAACTCTGTGAGACCTACGGGTTTTTGCTTGTTAAGGATATCATGAATCAAGGACGAAAACGTGAGGCACCCTTGCCTATCAGTCTATTCAGATACTTCGACGATCTATTAAAAAATCCTTCCACTTAAATCAATTCTCTGTTCTGTGCTTATTCTATACAAAAAATCCAGCATACTTTTGTAAATAGTTCCTCTATGCCTGGTTGGTATCCAATTCCAGATGGCAATCTTATGAAGTGCTGAATATTTAGGTGTTAACTTTGAAGCTGGATACATAGGAGACTGGCCACTGATGGATCTGTCCGCCTGTCAATTCCTTTAACATACTTTCATCATCTGTCTCCTCTAATTCTGTGTGGCACAACTGAATACCGAGATAATCTGCAATTTGTGTGACCCCAAATTCGTACTAGATGCCCCGTACATACACTGTACACCTCATACTTTGTTGTGGTCTTGTCAGGTTTGAATAAAACTTTTGCACAACTTCTGGTGAATACGGTGCAATGTGAGTAACTGTGCTCATGAAACCAAGGTTTTCCAACAATAGAATGATTAACTTGAAATCGTCCAAATTCAACTATCTTTTTGGACGAAATTCTTTCTTGATTACTGTTAAGAATCTCTTCTCTGCATCAGAGTCTGTAAATCTTGCATTCTTCGCTTTTCCCGGAGGCTTGGATTTTTTAGTGCGCAATTTTTGGTGTTCTGTATAATCAGACTTCAACTTACCCGCAGCTTGTGTAGCACCCTTGCCTTTCTTTTTACTTGTAGATCCTTGTTTTTGAATTCGTTGTCGAACATTTTATGTGGCAACTTAAAACTCCATTTCTTCTTCTTCTTCATCAACTCTAATAGGTGAATCGTCTGATCGCATACCCTTGATACCCTTCTGTCTTTGCAAAATCGTTGATCCTTGAAGTCGCACTTTTCGATCCGAGGATTGAAACAACTTGCGCTTGCGAGGAATGATGAGAGGTGAATCATCCTCTTCTTCTTCACTACTCTCAGTTGTCCTTCTCATAGGGTTCGGAGGTACACTTGTGTGTACTGTGCGTTTGTTCGTTACAAGAACATCAAGAAAATGTCTAAGTGTGACATCGTCTTCCATCAAATCACTCTCCTGTAGTTGTGAAGGCATTTTCGCAGCAACGGCTAGTGTCTCCAGTGAAGGAGCCATCGAGTCCCCATGGTCGTTGTATTCTTCACCATTCAACGAAGGTACAGAAGATGGGGTAGTAGATTTCATACATTGGCTATCACTTGTGGAGGTTGAATCTACCATCAATCTTGCCATTCTAGCATTGCAGCGCGTCCTTGCAGTGATTTTCTCCTTTGTTGTCGTCATCAAGCTCCAGGTTTGAACAATGACACTGAACATAAAAAAATAATTT
This sequence comes from Aristolochia fimbriata, assembly GCA_019845555.1. Taxonomy (NCBI): domain Eukaryota; kingdom Viridiplantae; phylum Streptophyta; class Magnoliopsida; order Piperales; family Aristolochiaceae; genus Aristolochia; species Aristolochia fimbriata. The sequence goes on along the minus strand of CM034084.1, from coordinate 8,988,202 downwards.
TTTACCTTTAACCTTTCACCTTCATGTATTCTTCTTCTTACAAACTCAAACTCCCTTTTTCTTTTTTCTTCTTTTTTTCTTTTCTTTTCCCTTTTTTTTTTTTTTTTTTTTTTTTCTTTTCTTTTCTATCCCCACCCCCTTTTTTTTTTTTTTTTTCAGTGTACTTACAAGTCTAAGTACACTAACTAGTACTCTTTCAAATGCAGCACAGCCCCAGAGCTCCACGAAGGAACTCAAATCTTTTTGCATCCAAACTCTTTGTAAATATGTCTGCCAGCTGATTCTCAGTCGATAAGTATTCCAATTTAGCCTTTCCATGATTACTTCTAATCCGAACTATCCTTCCTATAGTCACCCCCTTTTCAGTCATAAGTTGTTTACAAATATTCACAAATAATTTGAAAGCCTCTGACTTCTCTCTGAGAAACTCAACCCATGTAAATCTAGTGAAGTCGTCAACACAAACCATTACATACTTCTTTCCAGCTATACTCTCAGTCTGGACTGGCCCCATTAAATCAATATGCAACAACTCTAGTGGTTGTTTGGTGGTAATGATGTTCAATGCAGGATTAGGAGTTCGATGTTGTTTACCTTCCATGCACCCTTTACACACAGTCTCAACAGTTCCTGTTAGAGTAGGCAACCCTCTGACAGCTCCATACTTTATCAGTTTCTGTAAACTTCTGGAGTGTATATGTCCTAGTCGCTTATGCCATAGTTGAGCAGTGTTCTCTTTAGTGTACTGACACTGATGCGATAGAATTAGCTTATAGCAGTTATCACCTGTTCTTGTTCCTTCCAATACAGAGATGTTTTCTTCATCCATTACCTTACAGCCATCCTTGGTAAACTTCACATACAAGTTTTGTTCACACAATTGACTGATACTTATCAAGTTTGCTTTCAGCCCATCAACCAATAACACATTTTTTAGCTTTGGAAGTCCTTGAACATTCAAATCATTTTTTTCAACAATAGATCCTTTTGCTCCATCTCCAAAGGTAACTTGTCCACCATTCTCCTTTTGTAGATTTGTAAGTAACTCAGTACTTCCTGTCATATGTCTAGAGAAACCACTATCAAAATACCATATTCCATCAATGTTTATTTTTCTGGCAGTATGAGCAGCAAACAGACTAATATCTTTCTTTACCTTGACTAAATCTTGAGCACTAGACTTAACTCCTTTAAAGTTTTCATTCCTTCTCCGAACTTTTTGTAACTTGTAGCAGTAAGGTCTGATATGACCATAGACCCCATATAAATGGCATGTAGGAATGAATTTTCTGACCTGTTTATGACGAGGCTGAGTATAAACTGATTGCAGAGATGAACTAGCCCCACTGTATCCCCGTCCATGCTTACTACCCCTTCGTTTCTCTTGAGTCAATATATCATCTAATTGCTGCTTTCCTTTGTCAAACTTGTCCCAAATCTCCTTTGCCTTCCTTAGTTCTTCTTCCAGTTTCAGAATTCTTTCCTCTTTCTCATTCACTTTCTGTTTTATCATGTAGTTCTCTTCACCTAAGGCACAAGTCTGTTCTCTCAACATACCTTCTTTCCTTTTTGTTTCTCTGACTTCTTCCTCTTTTTCATTAAGTTTTTGCTTCAGCACAACTTTCTCTCTTTCCATGACTACAACTTGCTCTCTTAGAACCTTAGTACTCTCAAGAACCCCATCCTACTACTTGATGATGTTCTCTACTATACCAATATCATCCTCATCATCTGTTTCATCATCCGAGACTATTGAGAGGCCTTGCATTTTTCTTTGCACTGGTAGTTCACTATTCACTAGAGTACCAGCAGTGAATGCAACATAATTACATTCTTCATCTTCCGAAGTACTACTGTCATCACTCCAGGCAGCCACAAACGACTTTTTCTTTTTCAGGTAGGTAGGACATTCTGATTGGATGTGTCATCGGCCTCCACATTCATAGCACGTTTGCTCTTGTTTGCTGAATCAAAACCTCCTCCACTTGGTTTTCCTTCTCCTGAGGAATATTCTTCTTCTTGCTCTTTTTTATAAACCTGTTAAGACCTTTTGTCAGGAAAGACACTTTTACATCTAACTCTGTTAGAATAATGGTGGGAATATCAGATTCCTGTGTTGACTGAGTCATTTCATTACTTGCAAGAGTCTGAAGTGCTACATTGTCTCTCTTATTTTCTCTTACTAAATCACTTGACTCTTCATTCATCTCGAAAGTTTTCAAAGATCCAATCAGTTCATCCAAGGTCATATCGTTTAAAGACTTGTTTTCCTCTATAGCAATTCTTTTCATTTTAAATTTAGAAGATAGTGAAGGAAGTACCTTTTTGACCAATCGGTCTTGAGGTATCCTGTCTCCCAAGTTGGCAGATTGATTTGCAATGTCTCTGATCTTACCTTCTAATTCCAAAATCGTCTCATCATCGCTCATCCTCATGAGCTCAAACTGAGTATCAGCAACTGCAATTTTACTGCACGCTCACTTTCGATTCCTTCATAATGAACCTCCAATATCTTCCATGCCTCTTTAGCCGTAGTGCCTGCAGATACTCTCCTGAACTGTTCTTCATCGATTCCTCCAAAAATTGCATTCAATGCTTTGGAGTTGCAGTTTGATAATCTATCCTCCACATCGTTCCATTATGAACTAGGCTTTAAAATTCTCTTTTTAGCAGCACCTTCTCCAATTTCAACTGTTGGAGGTTCCCATCCATCTTCAACAGATCGCCAAGCTCTTTCATCCTGAGCCTTGATATAAATTTTCATTTTTGCCTTCCAGTAGCATAGTTTGTTCCATCAAGTAGTGGTGGTCTTGTGTTTGAAGCCCCTTCCTTATGATATGTTGTCATCTTCCTTCACGTCAAGTTTATAAAACTGTTTATCTCCAAATTAATCTGGAGCCCGCTCTGATACCACTTGAAACTCCCAATAAACTCAAGACGTGTATTCAGAAGTGTACTTACAGAATTTCCCATAAACTTAAAACGCGAGACCAGGAGTGTACTTACACCCGAGGACTGGTGTAATGACACTTAACGTTATACTCATAGACAAAAGACACAACACCAATTTGTTATCGCTGTTCGGAACCAATCGTTCCTAATCTGCGGGGTATTCGGCCCAGGGTATCAAAATCCACTAGAAAGAGTATTACAGTAATTCAACAACACGACTTATAGTAATAAGTTCTCCACCCCTCAAGGACTCGAACAACAGCCTTTTCCTAGACAAGCTTCCTGTCTACTCACTTCAACAAAAGCCCTTCGATACCCACACACTAAATCGCCCCCTTAATGTGTTCCCTATCACAAGGGAGTCTCTTCACGCAGGCTTCTCAGGATGAGACCATCATTACAATGGTCAATAGCTTCTCGATAAGCTTGTAGACCTCTTGATCAGCTTCAACAATCACATATAACATTCAGGATGTAAACATATCGATCGATACCTCTTGATCATCTTCAGCAATCACCAATGTTTTAAAAACAGAACCGATCATCGGACCGGTAGGAAGTTCGATTTTGGTTTAACCGGTTTAATCGGGTTCAACCGGTGGTTAAACCGGATATGCATTATTTTTAAACAAAAAAATATTTAAAAATATTTATCTGGTCGTCGATTGATCGAAAGACCTGAACTCGCCAAGCGCGGAGGTCGTCATCACGATTCGAAGAAAAGTAACAGCCGCTATCGCATACAACGGTACAAAGTCGAAGCTGATACTTTTCCTTTCCTTCTTCCCTCGCCGTTTCAGCTGTACATCAGTCTTCAGTCTCAAAGAAGAACATCCGATTACGCAGGCGTCTCATCTCGGTCGAACCAGGGAATAGCTCGGTCTGTTGCCGCTCCGATTGGAGAAGCCGCTGCAATTTAGCATATGGCGAATCCTGGGGACGGAACCGTCTTTCTTAATTGTACTACTCGTGCAAAGAGAGGGAAAAGGTGTATTTTCATTCTTCCCCTGTGATCAGGAACAGAGCGAGGATCGAAGAGAGAAGAAGAAGAAGAAGAAGAAGAAGAAGAAGAAGAAGAAGAAGAAGGGTGGTCGCCGCACTGTTTTGCCCATCTCTGCTCGAAATTGCTCAACACATCCCAAGCCGCGTCGCCGGAGATGCAAGCATGGGTGTCGTGCCATGGCTCCCTCGGACGTCCCCTCCGAAGGGCAGCTCCATCGATATTAATCTGGTAGAAATCATGGGCGTGGGACTCGTCTCGTATTCAAGGTCCTGAACAGGAATGCTCCTCGTATCGTTATCTTCCATCGCAGAGATCTAATCCACCGACGGCTGAGGATTTCTCTATCCGTGGGAATGATTTCGGGCGGTGTCGAATTGGGCGGAGAAGAGGAGGTGTGGCTCGGCGTCGGCGGTGATGGTCTTTTCCGTCGCCATCACAGGCAACACTCGTCTTCTTCTCCGGTCCGGTCGTCGCCGCCGAGCCCGGCGGCTACCCTCATGAGATCGATCCGAGGTGCGGCGTCGAGACCTCCACAAGAACGTCTCAATGGCGAAGAGGCTCTTGGAGCCCTAGATATGTCGACCGACCGGGCGCGGCGAAGAGGAGGCAACTGTCCCGGAAACCAAACCGGTTGTACTGGTTCTGTCGGTTCAACGGTTTAGCGGTTGAACCAATCAAACCGGCCGGGTCGTTCGGTTTTTTACTCTTTTACAGTTTTCACTTTAAACCAACCGTTTTAAGTCCCGGTTCTGGTTGAATCGGGTCGAACCGGCCCGGTCGGTTCGATTTTTAAAACACTGGCAATCACATATAACATTCAGGATGTAAACATATAGATCTTCTCCCCCTTACTCCCCCTCAAACTCATCCTTGATAGATACTCTTCAATTTCTACGTAACCCTAGCCCAGCACATACTGTGCTATAAATACCATTAGGGTTAACCGTGTCCAAATTTGTCTTTAGACACATCACATCTTGTGCTACTTTCTTTCCTATCTCAACTAGGAAACTCAATCACCACAGACTCCTCGTCTGTTCCATGTTTATCCTCAATAATATCTTGTGCTGATTTCTTTCCTATATAACTTAGGAAACTCAAATATCCTCGATTAGGAAACTCAAAATACTCACGATTCATCATGATTTATATCTCTGACGTAGACGAGGATTCTAAGCTCACAATAGATTCCCAACCCTCGTGGTCAAACATAAGTTTTGTCATAAATAGCCAATAAAACTTCTATGCACCAACGGATCCGCATAAAAGAAGCCCATAGAGAATCAACGGCAATAAACATGTGCCAAAGTAAGTTGTAGGCAAAGCTACCTAATAGAAAAAAAAAATTTTGTATGCCTAAGCGTCCCTCCTTGACAGGGTGTGGTAAGAGATTCTAGCTAAGCAAGTTCATTTTCCGTTTTCCTTTGTCCAAAGGAACAAACGAATAACTTGGTCTAACTTTGAAAGAAAAAGTTTAGTAATTGGATAGAATAGCAAGATATGTAAAGGGATTGCACTAAGTAGAAACTTTATTAATACAAAGCGGCCAGCATACGAAAGATTTTTTGACTGTCATGCCACAAGCTTTGTTTGGATGCGGTCAAGAATGTGCATATAGGTCAAAGGTACAACCTTTGAGACTGGAACATGGATGCCTATATACTTACCTGAAGTGTGGGTCAGTTGAAAAGAGAAGATTTGTATGATTGCTTCTTGAGGCGATTAAGTAACAGATGCCAAAAAAAATATACTAGATTTAGACAAATTTATGTATTGGTTTGCCTGAACACTATATGTGTGTAACAAAGATTACAATATTTCAGTATTTTTTGGATTTTCCTGAATAAATATTAAAACATTATTTGCAAAATGTAAGTTGCAAACTTGACAAGGCAGACGGGAAGGTGTCCAAGGGATTAACTCTCTACGGACCATGGAAGATTGCAATGTCACCAAAAGGAGTTCTGTACGGAGAATTAAGAGGAAAGGAGAGAGTGGATCTCCTTGCCTAATACCACAATAAGTGTGAAAAAGAGGAAGAAGGGATGCCATTGATTAGCACCTGGTATGTGACTGTAGTAATAGCCAACATTTTTAAGTGTCTCCATTGAATTGGGAAATGAAAAACTCGCAGCATATGGGCGATAAAGACCAAGAGAAGGAATCATAAGCTTTAGACACATCAAGTTTAAGACGTACAAATTGATTACGTTTTGTTTTCTGGCAAAAAGTATTTAAAATTTGATGAGCCATGAGGATATGATTTTGGATTTGTATTCCAGAAAGAAAAGTTGTATGAGTAGGGCTAATAAGTGAGGGTAGAAGATTTTTAAGACGATTAACTAAAACCTTTGAGAAAATTCGGTAATGGACATTTGTAAGACTGATTGGACAGTGTAAGAATCAATTTTGTCCAGTCCTACACTTACGGTCCAAATCAGCACCATATGACTCGGGTCAACAAGTCAAAGAACGATCCCAGTCAAACCGATGAAATTGAGCCGTCGATCAAGCCTCAACAGATCAACGACCGAGATCTCAATCGCTCCGTCAGCAGCTTACACGGGCGACAAGTCATACAAGGCGGCCACGTCAACAGCCAACAAGGATCACATATGGCCCTTGTCTCAGTCCAAGACAGCTCCACTTTTCAAGGGAGACGGGACGCAGAAGCGGTCGAAGCAAGTTATAACCACTCCGATAAACCTGGTCCATGCAGTTGGAACTAGGTAAGGCTATAAATTCAGAGGCTCAGGAGGAAGGAAAAAAAGGATCGATCACAGAAAGATCAGACAGACACACAAAATTTTCAAGACGTACGTCCAAAAATCCCAAATCGACCTGCCGTGAGCCAATCGGAATACCAAATTTTCCGTCAAGCTTTGGCGAAATTCAAATTCATCTCGTTCATTCATTAAGGAGGCGTACGCTATTGTTCGTGTCTATTCGGCTATCGTTTGTTCTTGATTGGAGATTGAATCAAAGGAGTTCTAGAAGTCGCACCCCACACAATCACCTAAAAATTACCAAAATACCCTTCAAATTATTTTGTACACTGTACATCGAATCCGCATTTTTTGGTCCACATATTGTACTCGTTTACAAATTTGGCACGCCCGGTGGGACACTTCTACCTTTCATCTCTTCCTCCATTTTATTAGTTCAAATGGCCGGTTCCAACAACAACAACAAGGCAGCTGCCAAAACCCCAACTGCCGGAGCCAGCTAGTCGCCGGCACCGAGAATGGCCGATCCGTTGGTCACCTTCCCTCGTCGCCCGCGCACACCAACGGCTGCTGCCGCCAGACAAGTCAGAGGGATTCGCCCATCGCAAATTCCTGTGATCGGTCGTTCAAGGCCAAATACCAGATCCGTCACGGGATCTCTGCCAACCCAGTGCGCCGTTCAAATCCAGCCGCAGGCAGGACAAGCTCCGGTCAGCCCTATAATTTCTCCATCAAGGGTCCATCCCTCGAGGAGTTATTCGGCTGTCATGACATCTCCGCCACCTGCCAGTCCAGTGGCCAGCCCAGCTGCAAGCCCAGCGAGGAACTCTCCCTCAACGGCAAGCCGGGTCCCTGCGCTGATCACTCACTTTGAAGGAAGACGCATCATTCCTTCTCCGCGACCGACTACACCAACTGGGGCACCTCTCTCTCCAAGTCGCCCTTCCCCCTCATCTCCAGTCATCAGGGTTTCGGCAATGATGACACAAGCCAAAACTGTGGAGGAGCAACTGGCAGAAATCCAGGCTGCCATGAGGGAAAGGGACGAGCAATTGAGAGAGAGAGAACTGCAGAGGGATCTCCAGATCGCCACAATTCTGCAGAAATTCGAGCAAATTGCAGATCGCCTGGGAGCACCCTCCCGGCCCGAAAAATGATGAGGGACAGACTGGACCCAAAGACGTCCGTAATCCTATCCCTCCTTCACCCATCATCCGTTCATCTCCAGCTCCCAAACACCCAGTGAACCGGGAACCACTGCTTGAAGAACCAGGGGCACTATCTTACGATACCCTGCAAGAAATGATCTCCAACGCAGTGGAGCAGAAGGTGCAATCCGAAGGAGTCAGATCTCAAGCCTACACTAGGCCCTACTCCCGACGGATCCAGGCAATCCACATGCCTACCTCTTACCATCCACCCAAATTTCAACAATTCAGTGGAGACGGCAACCCAAAACAGCACGTCGCCCACTTTAATGAGACCTGCAACAATGCAGGAACCGACGGCGATCTCCTCGTCAAACAATTTGGCCGATCCCTCAAAGGGAACGCCTTTGATTGGTTCATTGAGCTCCTAGCAGAATCAATCGACAGCTGGGAACAGTTAGAAAGTGAATTCCTCAGTCGCTTCTACAGCACGAAGCGAACGGTGACGCTGGTAGAACTCACCAATCTCAAACAGCGCCAAGGCGAGAAGGTGATTGAATACATCAATCGCTGGCGCAATCTCAGTCTCAATTGCAAGGAGAGCACCTCCTTATCCACGCAGACATCCATCGACATGTGAATTCGAGGGATGAACTGGACTCTGGTTTACTTCTTACAGAGTCGGAAGCCCAGAGACTTCCAAGAACTGGCGACCGAAGCACACAACATGGAGATCCTTATCCAGGAAAAAGGAGAAGGAAAGGCTCCACTGATTGAGGCCGACAAGAAGCCGAAGTTCGTAAAGAAGGAGTACAAAGCTCCAACAAAAGAAGTGCTCGCCACAAACATCGCTGAACCGCAAAAGATCACGGCGACCCAAAATAAAGGTACGGGCAGTGATTGGAAGCCAAATGCCAATCGACTTGCCAGTACTACAATCCGCCAAAAGTTCACATTAAAGGATAGGCAGGCCAAAACCTATCCTTTCCCCGACTCCGATGTTCCAGGTATGCTGGAACAACTCTTGGAGAAAAACTTGTTGCAGCTTCCGAAGCCAAAAGGCGGAAGACGTTGGGAAAACTTCGGATCCCAACTATTGCAAGTATCACCGACTGGTAGGCCATCCTACCGAAAAATGTTTTGTCCTGAAAGACAGAATACTGGAACTAGCGACGCAAGGTCGCATCATCTTGGAATCAGACGACAACACGGCTGCTTCCCACACCATCTTCGTCCAATCAAATTCCGGCACCAGAACGGAGAATCAGAGGACGAACAGAAAAACCTTCGTCTTGCTCACTGGACCAAGACCGCGACCCGCCGCAAAAGACAAAGAAGGGTGGGAAGTGGTAACCCGCAAAAAGAAACCACTCCCAGAAGCCCCCGTGAAAATATTCATTAAGGGGTTCATGGCAGAAAAAGAGGAGCCGAGAAAGAAAGTCCAGAAGAAAAGAGGAGGAAGAAGGCACAGACACAAATCAACCTCCGCCAAAGTCGAAGAGATCTATCAAAAGAAGCCGAAGCCCATTACTTTGGCCGATTTCTTCCCGTCAGAATTCCTGACGCCAACCCCTGCATTAGTGGCCACTTGTTCACCCCAAGTGGTCGAGCAAAGGCGTGAAGGGAAGGCTCCGATCGAGTCTGCCGACAATATTCATACATGTTTACAGAACTTGTCGATCACAAATGCGGTACATGATGACTTAGATCTGCCAATCAGATCTAGGCAAGCTCTCATAAAGTTCGTTGCCGCCAAAGACGACTGGCATGCCGAAGTCGAGCAATTAAAGATGCGGAGGCACGATGAACCAAAAATTGGTTTATCTCCCAGCAAGTTGAAAGAAGAGCAACCGTCAAAGCCACCACAAATCAAGGAGGCTCATTCAATCTCCATCTCCTTCAAGGAAGCCGACATGCTACTGGGGGAAAGGTCTCACAATCGACCTTTGTTCGTCTCCGGAGCCATCAAAGATCGGTGGATCAACCATATACTTCTGGACAGCGGATCAGCAGTAAATATCCTACCAATCCAGACTATGAAAAATGTCGGGTTAGTGGCCAACAATCTCCAAGCCAGTTCACTGATGATTCAAGGCTTCAATCAAGAAGGACAGCGAGCATTGGGAACAATCAGACTGGAACTACAAATTGGGGATATGACTTCCCACGTATTGTTCCATGTAATCGATGCTCGCACATCTTACAATATACTGCTCGGGAGACCTTGGCTACACAACAACAAGGTCGTGCCTTCGACCCTTCATCAATGTTTCAAATACTATCAAGATGGAGAGGAAAAAACGGTGTTCGCTGATGAATGCCCCTTCACGAGGCGAGAGGCTTCCTTTGCGAGGCGCCAAATATTACTCGAGAAAAAAAAGGTGCTACTTCGAGTAAAGCAATTCCCCCAAAAACTGTCAAAGATGAACGGGTTAACCCTAAGGGACAGACTGAGGAACCAATTCTCAGGTACGTTCCTCAATCAAGAAGGAAGAAAGGCGAATCTCCTTTCGCCACTTGCGACCGGGAAGAGCCAACAGAGAAATTGAAGGCCCTAAAAGGCGCTGCCACTATCCCTCTGCCCAAACTCAACAACCGAGGCATCGTTGTTGAAGAAAAGAGGAACCCACCCGAGCTTCCTAAAACTCGAACACAAGGATTCGATCCCAATGCTTACCGGATGATGGCAAAAGCAGGATCCGGATTCTCCCTCAAACATCTGAAAGAGAAATCGGTGACGGCCGTACAGAACCTGTCACCAACTCAGAAAAACCTCCAGGCGCAAGGTTATTCAATTCCTTCCAACCGACATGGGCTTGGTTATCAGGAATACGAGCCGGTTGTGATTTCTGGCAAGGCCAGTGTCAATCAAATCACCACCAAAAGGAAGGCAGCCGCTTCAGAAGAAACCCGGACGTCAGCTTTTGATAGAATCGGCATCCCAGAGCCACGAGTCTCGGCATTCGTTCGATTGGGACAAGAAGAAGATAGAAATCCAAATATTCCTCCAGAGCCAAGTAACGAGCATAAGTCCAAAGTTACGAAGGTCTGGCGGAGAAAAAAGGCTAGCGAAGACCCTAAACCAAATACCACCGCTCCACCGCCACGAAAAAAACTCAGCGTATTCCGGGGCTAGGAAAACCGGAAGAGCAACCCAAAAGGACCGTCTTCCAAAGACTTGGGGCATCTACACGGATCCCTGTGACCCAAAGATTGGGGAAAAGAGAGGAAAGTTCTTCAAAAAGGATAAAGGCAGACAACAGCAAAATCACCCCGGTGGTGATTTACATGTCGTGAAAGAAAAAAGACCCGGAAGAAGAAGAAGTTGTTGTCCATCATATCTCAGTTGACAAAGGTGATGATCCAACCCTTGAGGATGATCTGGGAGAAGCGCCTGCAATCTTTGAAGAAGGCGGCCAAGCAACCATCGACCAGCTGAAGAAAGTTAATTTGGGTACAGAAGATGATCCAAGGCCCACTTTTCTGAGTGCTTCATTGTCTGTAATAGAAGAAACAGATTATATGTCTTTACGCAATGAATATAAAGACGTTTTCGCTTGGTCGTACACTGAGATGCCTGGGCTTGACCCAACAGTTGCAATTCACAAACTCGCAATCAATTCTGGAGTCAAACCGATAAAACAGTCCCAAAGACGATTTCGTCCGGAGCTTGTCCCAGAAATTGAGAAGGAAGTCGATAAACTCCTCAAGGCCGACTTCATCCGAGAGGTCAAGTACCCAAGCTGGATCGCCAACATCGTACCGGTGAAGAAGAAGAATGGACAGATTCGAGTCTGCGTCGACTTCAGGGACTTGAACAAAGCTTGTCCAAAAGACGACTTCCCGCTCCCTATCACTGAATTAATGGTGGATGCCACAACGGGGCATGAGGCCTTGTCATTCATGGACGGATCTTCCGGCTACAATCAAATTCGAATGGATCCAAAAGATGAGGAAAAGACAGCCTTCCGTACGCCAAAAGGTATTTTCTGCTACAAGGTAATGTCATTTGGTCTGAAGAATGCAGGGGCCACTTATCAAAGGGCCATGCAAACGATATTCGACGACTTCCTCCACAAATTTGTGGAATGCTACGTCGACGATGTGGTTGTCAAAACCAAATCAAAAGGCGACCACCTAAGAGACTTACGAGCTGTCTTCGAACGTCTGCGACGGCACCAGTTGAAGATGAACCCTCTTAAGTGCGCCGTCGGGGTTTCATCCGGGAAATTCCTCGGATTCGTGGTCAGACACAGGGGCATTGAAATCGATCAGACCAAGATGGGATGTATCTTGCCGACGGGCATTTCAAAACATCAAAGACTACCTGATGAAGCCACCAGTTCTGATGGCTCCAACTTCGGGAAAACCTCTTCTCTTATACATCGCGGCTCAAGAAAAATCTCTGGGTGCCCTCCTCGCCCAAAATGACGACCAAGGAAAAGAACGTCCGTTGTACTACTTAAACCGTACGATGGTCGGGGCTGAACTCAATTACTCCCCGATCGAAAAGACGTGCCTTGCACTCATCTTCGCCATCCAGAAGCTGAGACACTACCTGCTCGCACATTCCACAAATTTGATCTCACGGGCAGATCCCCTCAAATTCATCATGTCCAGACCTATGCTCTCAGGACGACTGGCCAAATGGGCCTTGTTGCTCTCCGAGTTCGAGATCAACTTCATCCCTCAGAAGGCCATCAAAGGACAAGGACTTGCAAATTTCCTAGCCGATCATCCCATCCCAGCAGAATGGGAGGTAAGTGAAAATCTGCCCGATGAAGAAGTCTTTTACATTGAAGTGTTGTCCCCATGGAGGATGTACTTCGATGGCGCTGCACGCAAAAATGGAGCAGGCGCTGGCGTCCTTTTCATGTCTCCAAACGACGACTTAATGTCGTACTCCTTCATCTTGTCTCACTACTGCACAAACAACGAGGCAGAATACCAAGCCATAATCCTTGGTCTGGGGATGGCTGTCGAAATGGGCTTAAGCCAGCTGGAAATCTTCGGCGACTCAGCTCTAGTGATCAAACAGCTAATCGGAGAATTCGAAGTACGAAAAGACGAACTTGTGCCCTACCAAAAAGAGGCGCAAAGGTTACTGGAGAAAATCCCAAATGTGACCCTGGGGCATGTACCCCGAGCCAACAACACCCAAGCTGACGCCTTGGCAGGAATTGCCGCAAGTCTGGCATAGTTCGACGCAAGGCCCGAACGCATTCCAATATGCGAAAGATGGGTAGTGCCGACCTTGGAGAAATTCTCAGAGGAAGAAGAAATCAATCTGGTTTCGGTCTACGCAATTGAGGAAGAAGATTGACGTCAACAGTTCCTTGATTACTTAGAACACAAGAAACTCCCCAAGAACTGGCTTCGCATCGCGTCACGAAGAGTTGCACCCAAATTCTGCTTGTTCAACAACACATTGTATCGTCGATCCTACGACGGTATTCTACTCAGATGTGTCTCCAAAGAAGAAGGACAAGCTCTCTTATCCGAAGCACATGGAGGAATCTGTGGTGCTCACCAAGCGGGCCCCAAACTTCATCTCCAAGTCAAACAGTTAGCCTATTATTGGCCTACCATGCTGCGGGACGCGATAGAACTGGCAAGACACTGCACGGCATGTCAATTTCACGCCAATTACATCCATCAACCTCCCAGTCCTTTACATCCAACAGTGGCATCCTGGCCATTCGAAGCCTGGGGAATGGACATCATAGGTCCAATCAACCCGAAGTCAAATCACCAGTACATACTGGCCGCCACAGATTATTTCTCTAAGTGGGCAGAAGCAGCAGCTTACAAAGAAATCAAAGCTGCCACCGTGGTCGATTTCATTCGAACACAAATCGTGTATCGGTATGGTGTTCCAAGATACATCATGACCGATAACGGCACCCGCTCTGTAATAACAAGACCATGGATAATTTCTGTGAGAAATTCGCATCCGCCAAAGGACGATCCCATCGCATACAACCCTGCCGCCAATGGCTTGGCGAAGCCTTCAACAAAACCTTGTGCAAAATCTTAAAGAAGACGATCCTCGCAGGGAATAAGAAAGACCGCACGAAAGGCTCGGAGAAGCACTGTGGGCATACAGGATTACGTTCCGAACGCCAACAGAATCAACCCCATATTCACTAGTCTACGGCGTGGAAGCTGTGCTCCCACTGGAAATTCAAATTCCATCGCTGCGAGTTGCTCTTCGAGAAGGACTCACGGAAGAGGAAAATATCCGACTCTGCCTGCAAGAGCTAGAATCCCTCGACGAGAAGCGATTAGAAGCACATCAAAGGCTTGAATGCTATCAAGCTCGCCTCACTCACGCATTCAATAAAAAAGTCAAGTTTCGTTCCTTTCAAAAAGGGGACCTTGTCTTAGCAGTGCGCAGACCAATCATGGCCACAAGCAAAGATGGGGGAAAATTTGCACCTAAGTGGGAAGGACCACTTGTCGTCCAAGAAGTCTACACTAACGGTGTGTACAAATTGGTCACTCCCGAAGGAAGAAGACTCCCAGCCATAAACGGTAAATTTCTCAAGAAGTTTTATTCATGAATATTCTGTGGAATGCAAAAAAAAAACAACAAAATTCAACTACACAACAAAAAAAAAATGTGTGGTTACAAATCAAATCAAAAGGCGGAAAACAAGGCAGCTCCTAAAGATTCCTCGCCATCTCCTGCTGTAACTCCGCAAAGGCAGCCCTCGACGATAGGAGAGTCGCCTCCTCAGCCGCACTGAGAGTGGGTGTGGCAATGACCTCTGCTATCAGCTGCTCAGCTTCAACCACACCCGTCTTCAAACCCCGTACACTCTCCTGGATCTGCTCTGCTTGAGTTGTAAGGTATGCGACTTTTGTCCCAGCCGACTGAAGTTGTTCTCTAGCTAACTCCAAGCGTTCACGGGCATCCTCTTCCTCAGCCTTAGCCTCCGAAAGTTCCTCAACAACCTCGCCCAAAGTGGCTTTGGCCTCTTCTAACTTAGAGGATACTATGGCCAAAGTGTTTCGAGCAATACTCTCCGCCTCATCCCTGGAAGTCCGACGAGCCTTCTCTCCAAAATTAACGTTCGATTTCCTTAAGAGTCAGTAGCTGCTGAGTGTAGACTCGTGGGCGAAGTCACATCATGACCCATCTCCTGCGCAACCTGCTAATGGCAAACCCTGCATCGGCCCAGCAAAGATGTGTCACTCACCGCGCCTGGAGATAACATACGGGGGGCTATTCGGTCTCTCCAAGCATGCACCATCAAGCCCTCAACATAAGACAAAAACTCCTACGACGGGGTCTGCGACGAAGTCAGAGAAGACGAGGTAGACGGTGTGGCCAAGTTCTGCACGATCGGAGCCTCCTCAGCGGCTGGCTCAACGACTAGATCGACGGCCGGAACAACCTCTATAACTTCCTCCTCAGGTGCTAAAATAGTCTCCAAAGCTTCTTCAGTAGTCGGGACCTCCTCCTGGATTACCTCGACCACTGCCTCAATAGCTGGAACTTCGTCCGCCGGAGCTGGAGCTTCCTCTTCAACCACAGGAGGCGGAGCCTCTGCCTCAACCACTGCCTCAATCAATGTAGCTGGAGTCTCCACAACTCCCCCCTGAACAGGCAAGCCCTCAGTCAAAGTTGGTGAAATCTCTGCGGGCTCTTCCACTACAGAAGCCTCCTCTCGAGGCACTGCAGGTGTCTCCGGGGAAGACAAAATTTGAACCGTATCGATAAGAGGGTTCTCCGTCGGACAAGAAGTCGGAGGCTCCGTCTCTGGAATAGGCGGAAGGAATGTCGGAGGCGAAGGGGGAAAAGAGGCAGGCGGAACTTCTTTGCGCGCCTTCTTCTTCTTCTTTGACGCAGAACCAGAAGCGTCCGCCAGAATGGTAAGAGGAGCCCTCTTCTTACTCGCCTGAAATTCAAGAGAAATAAGGAAATGCAGCAAAATCGAATCAAATCACAAGTATACCGCAAACACAAGTATACTTACCGAAGAAGCACCAACCGCCTCTTGCCATTCGGCCTCCGCTTAGGGTGGTGAGACCGATCGCTGTCATAGTCCTCGTCACTATTCTCCACCGCTGAAACAACAACTGCCCGACTCCAGTCGATTTTGCTTTGGAAGACACAAGACAATGAGGAAAAGGAAAACAAAGCAAAGAAAAACAGAAGGGGAGATAAACTTACCTGAAATAGTGACGACATGTGGGTCGTCCACCAAGTATAATAAGCTGAAGTGGTCCCTGGGTCTCGAGATGGGTCCCGTTCTCCCGACGGAGGCAGATCAAGCCGACCACAAGGACGAACAATGCTGGTTTTCCAAAGGGCCACCAACTCCGATAAAGAGCTAATCTCCCGATGATTAGCTGCGATCCCCATATCGCCGGGCAGATCTTGACAATAACCGAACTGTCGCGCAAATCTGGCTGGACAATACGGCTCCACAAAGAAATGAATAGAGCGCCGGACCGTCAAGAAACAGCTGCGGACGCTGAGAAGACTCTCATAATGCTGTCTAGCTATCGGCTTCTTTCGCTCGTCCACCAAGAAAGAAGTTTTGGCTGTGGCAAGAACATATCTATGCCACACCAGCACCGGAAGACGCTGAAACAAATCGCAGGCCTGGTCTTCCGTAAAATAACGTTTGAGAGAAGGATCCCCGAAAGAGATCATACCTGGACGTCGACTTACTTCTAAATCCTCCCCGTGCGTGTGAAAGTAGACGGCGAGCCAAGTATACAAGTAAGGCCACTGAGCCATCGATGGCCATCCAGCAGCTGCGTGTCCCAAACCTTTGTAAAGGCAGGCCAAGGCAGGACCGGCTAAAGCAAAACGGACCCCGGTGGCCATATAACTCGCCACCTTAAAAACCATGGGTCGGATCTCATCACCAATCGACCGAACACCTAACCGCGACAACCAAACCGATAGGAACGCTGCCAAGTGGGCGCCGTCCTCTACCCGGTGTGACATGGAGAAAGTGAAACACATCGCGCCGTGGCGTGAACTCTCTCGAAAGAGGGCGATCTTTCCCAAAACAGGCATGCCAAGCAGCCCGGGGGTCATCAACTGAACGACATCGCCCTCGCGGAACCAAAACTTCGACCCTAGCGGCAGAAGATACCACGTTGGACCCGAACTCCGGCGAGATGGTGGTACGCCCGAAAACAGATAACGGCAGCTAAAGGGTAAATCCGTACTCCACTTCCTTAAAATCAGCTACCATGGGTGAAATCTCGTCGTAAAAAACCGACCAGCGATGGGCAAGCCAAAAATCCTATCCATGTCCATCGAGAGATAGAAAGCTCACCCCGCACGTGACCAATGTGTTCGCCTTGGCACTCCAGCGCCAAGAAAAGCCCCGATCACCGACACATCGCAGCTGTACTGAAAGAGGGATCCCCAAATGCCATAGTAGACCCCACTGGCTGTGAAGAAGGCTGCCACAACGACCCATAAGCAGAGTGGTCCACTTTCGAAAAGAAACGGAATCGCCATGTCCAAAGTCGGTGGTCTGCGGGTATAAAGGGTCCTCTCAACTACCCCATCTTCAAACATGCGTGGCAACGGGGCTTATTCACCAACCAAGAGGCACGCTGGAGCGCAAGAGTTTCCGGCTTGGCAGCTTCGTCTTCCCTCTCTGGAGAATCAAGGCAAGGCAGGAAGAATACACGGTCACTTGTAGCCAAACGCCTACTCAAAAACTCACATGAACGAGAGCTATCTGCGAAGGATGTTGGTTTCTCGGCATGACCCCCAAAAATTGATTCTCCACTCGGGCAATAGGTCATATGAGAAGCGTCGCCTTCCATATACAACGCCAGAGTCTGAATAATCTCTCCTTCAACAACCACGGTGTGGTCAAAAGCCTTCAGTCCACCAACCAAAGTTACAGAAGGAGCAGCCATCTGAAATCAAAATTCAAAGGTCAGATCACAATTCGGCGCAACCGCGCCAAAAATCAGAAAAAGCGAAGTCCAAAAGCGGCGCGATCGCGCCAAATTAAAGCACAATTCGGCGAACTTGACCCGCCAAAAGTAAAAAAAAAAAAGCGAAGTCAGAGCGGGCGCTGATCGCCAAATTAAAGCACAATTCCGGCGAACCGCTACCAAAAGTCAAAAAAAAGCGAAAGTCAGAGCGGCGCGATCAGCTACCAAATTAAAACACAATTCGGGCGCAACCACGCCAAAAAGTCAAAAAGCGAAGTCTGTATAGCGGCCTGATCAAGCGCTAATTAAAGCACAATTTACGCGACCGCCCAAAGTTAGAAAATTTCTTCAAGTTCAGAATTCGGCAAGACCAAAATCCAGCAAAGTCAAGAATCCAGAGGGCGCCGACCGCCAAAAATTCAACGCTGACCGCGTCTCAAGGAATCAGAAAATCCAATTTCGGAAGAGTCAGAAAAATTGGTTGGCGGAATCGGAAAATTCGTCACGAAAGATGGCTTAATTCCTTAGTTTTTAATTAAGGCTAAATTAAGTCTTAATTTTTAATTAAGGGATTTCCTTAGTTTTAATTAAGGCTAAATTGGCCTAAATTGGCTAAGTCTTAATTTGGACTGCCTAATCAAAGGCCTGGACGGGATGAATCCTCAAAGGCTCAGAAATCAAAGGTTCGGAAATCGATCTGCCTAGTCAAAGGTTCGGAAATCGATCTGCCTAGTCAAAGGCGTAATATCGATCTGCCTAATCAAAGGCGCGGAGGGGAAATCGATCTGCCTAGTCAAAGGCGTAATATCGATCTGCCTAATCAAAGGCCTGGACGGGACAATGAATTCTCAAAGGCTCGAAAATCAAAGGTTCGGAAATCGATCTTCCTAATCAAAGGCTGGAATATCGATCTGCCTAATCAAAGGCTGGGTGTCGAGGGTCCGCCTAATCAAAGGCACAAATATCAAAGTCAAGCCTAGTCAAAGGCGCCGTTGGCGGTAAGTTACATCTTTAAATTTCTCAATTCGAGTTAAGTTACTTGATGGAAATTCATTTTCATTAAGTTATCTTAAATTTTTTAATTTAAAAAAAAAAAAAAAAAAAAAAAAAAAAAGAGAGCACAAGCCCTGTGCCCGAAGTCGACCCAAGTCAACCTGAGCCGCGACCCGCGACCCGAGTCGCTACCCAATGAAAACCAAAATTTTCCTAAGTCCAACGACTTAGGGATTTTTCCCACCCTCGCAGAGGCACAACCTCGTCGCGCCACCAAGAACGGAGGCGCTGCCAGCAACAAAGCCGACGACGTCTCTCCGGTGTCGACCTCAACTACAAGGAAGAAAACGAAGGGAGGCCAAATCGAAGCTCGAAAGGATAAAGCTGAAGTAAACGATGGACCAAAATCCCACCGAACCAGGCTCCACCAAATCAAGCTTCTTAATCGCCGAGAACGCCGCAAAACAATGCCGAGCGGAAGGGAAGAAGAAATAAAATTCGAAAACCCAAAATTAGGGTTTCAACGAAGAAGATGAAGCAGTCGGGTCTCGTACGCGGACCCTCCAAACCCGACACGCGGGACCGCGATGTTCGGGTCCCGTACGCGGAACCCTAAAAATCCGTCTCTCATACCCGCCTTATACGGGTCCTGCAATCTGAACCCTAAAATCCGGCCTTGCGTACCGGCAGCTTAACCGGATCCCGTACTCGGACATCGAAGACCCGGAATCGCTACCCGACAAGCCGAAGCCTCGCGAGGGCGAGGCTCCGTAGCTTGTCTCTTTCACCCGGTTTCAGCGTAGCGAAGGACACCGCCGCCGATAAACGACGCGATGACGCCCTCCACCGCCGCTCTCCGCCCATCTCCGGCGCCGACGACAGAAATGCCACCGACAACGAGCCCAAAATCGCAACAAAAACGAAAAAGAAAAAGAAAAGAGGGGAAGGAAACGTCGTGCAAAGCCAAATCGAAGTCCGAGAAGGTGCAACCGACGTAAACAATGGACCAAAATTCCATTGAACGAGGCGCTACCAAATCGAGCCTCTCAATTGCCTCACAGACGTAAAAGATCGCGGTGAAGTCCAAAGAAAACATCATCAAAATCAGAAGGTTAATGCCAAATCGAAGGTCAGAGAAGGCGACGCCGAAGTAAACGGTGGACCAAACTCCACCGAACCTGGCTCCGCCTACTCAAACCCTGCACAAGGCGCACAAAATCACGGAAAAAAAAAGAAGGTCACGATGAAATCCAGAATGAAGACGGAGTTCGAATCCGAGGTTTGAGCAGAGAAGCCACAGTAACGTCAGACTGAATTCTGACGAACCGGGTTTCACTGCATCAAAACCCCCTCAATTCCCCCGGAGAAGCCAAAAGCAGAAAGCAACAAAAAGAAAAGAAATTCATCGTCAGTCAATCAGCAAGAATGAAAAAAAAAAAAAGAAGCTGGCAGAAGGACGACAAAGAGAAGAGCGCCCGTAGGCCCTTTCGGTAACAATGGCCCTCACTCCATAGAACCGAGAGGACGGCGTTGTCATCTCATTATTGCCTTCCCACCAAAATAATGGTACAACATCAAAGTAAAGACAAAAAGCAAGAGATTACCTCGTCAAGTGCAAAGGAAGCAGACGTCAGGAAAAGACAAAGAGTAGACGTCAACAAAGGAAGCAAACGTCAGAGGAGCAGAACAATCAATTCGCAATTAAGGCCGGGTACACCGATCGAGGGTTACTTTATAAGGGAAATTTCCCTCCCTTATCCTTGGTTTAAAACTCAAAAACGGAGATAAGGAAAGGGTTGAAACCCTAATTTATCCCAATGGCCTTATCCGAACCGGACCAACCAGACCTGACCCAGACCGACCTACTCGGACCAGTTATACAAACCCGACCCGGCCTGACTCAGTTTAACAACTCGGCCTGACTCAAACCAGTCTACCTGGCTCGACTCGGACCAACTCAACTCAGCTCAACCCAGCATACTGAGCCCACAAAGAACAAGGCCTAAACAGCCCATCAAGTCAAGAACGTCTACAGAAGGCCCAAACCCGAGGTAAACCCAAATCTGCAATGGGCCCAGGCCCATTAGCCAGAAGGCCCACAAAAAAAAAAAAAAAAAAAAAAAAGAGGGGGGCTTCAAAATGTACACATTCCTAGTGTACATTCGCAAATCGTACACTTGATGTGCACATTTTGAAGGGGGCATCTGTAAGAACCAATTTTGTCCAATCCAGTACACTTACAAATCCAAATCAAGACCGTATGACTCCGGTCAACAAGTCAAAGAACGATCCCAGTCAAACCGATGAAATTGAGCCGTCGATCAAGCCTCAACAGATCAACGACCGAGATCTCAATCGCCTCCGTCCGCCAGCTTTACACGGGCGACAAGTCATACAAAGGCGCCCCGTCAACAGCCCAACAAGGATCACATATGGCCCTTGTCTCAGTCCAAGACAGCTCCACTTTTCAAGGGAGACGGACGCTTGGCGGTCGAAGCAAGTTATAACCACTCCGATAAACCTGGTCCATGCAGTTGGAACTAGGTAAGGCTATAAATTCAGAGGCTCAGGAGGAAGGAAAAAAAGGATCGATCACAGAAAGATCAGACAGACACACAAAATTTTCAAGACGTACGTCCAAAAATCCCAAATCACCACCCAAATCTGAGAGAGCAACAAGCATTCCTGCCGCTGTCTCGCAAATCGACCTGCCGTGAGCCAATCGGAATACCAAATTTTCCGTCAAGCTTTGGCGAAATTCAAATTCATCTCGTTCATTCGTTAAGGAGGCGTACGCTATTGTTCGTGTCTATTCGGCTATCGTTTTTTCTTGATTGGAGATTGAATCAAAGGAGTTCTAGAAGTCGCACCCCACACAATCACCTGAAAATTACCAAAATACCCTTCAAATTATTTTGTACACTGTACATCGGATCCATATTTTTCGGTCCACATATTGTACTTGTTTACAGACAGTAATAAAAAAAAGTGGTAGAGCTAGTATGTTTTTGTATAAGTGTGATAAATGTACGATTCATATTTTCGTAAAAAATACCTTACGAGATAATATGTTTAATTAGATTATGATGTTGTCTGATTTTTGCAAAACTGTGAAACAAGTGATTGTTTTCATCTCCTAGTTTAATATAAGATTGACAAGCTTGTTGGAACAGATTTAAGTTTTTAATATGTTGTCATTTCATGAGATTGTGTTGAAGAGTTTGTTAAAGTTTAAGAGAATATATATCAGGATGGGGTACCTATGTACATAGGTCTATTTGTAAAGCCTACAAGGATGGTAGAGTGCGATGAATATGCGTATGGAAGCTTCTGAACTCAATCACATTCCAACCGAGGACCTGGAGAAGTGTGGTAAGTTTGTGCTGGAGTAAATCGGGTGAGATTTGGGACGCATTGGGGTAAACTATGGAGTTCCAAGTACAGTTTACTAAATCCAAGTATCGTGGGTCCTCAGACCGCATATGTTGTTGGTATCATTTGATTTTGGAGGCTGGAATAGTATCAGTATGGAATAAAGCATTAGGAGTATAAGTAAAAGGCGAAAATGAAACTTTTACCCAAGGAGCCAGAGTGAATGAATTTAAAGTCCCCAATAAGCAACCAAGGGCTAGTATGGGTACTAAGAACGTGTTTGATTCCATAGAGCCCCAATTTCCACTGTGGAGGTTCTGGGGGTAAGTTTACACAGAAGATGAACTGAAATCTTTGACGAGATAGAGATATCTTAAAGGCTATACCAAAAAAGTCTGAAGCTAGGATAGTTAATAGAAGATGGTGTTGCCAGAGTAGCCACTGGCCTCCATTGCCTTGAGGAGGAACAACAAAGGAATCCGTATACTTGGTTTGTAGTATATGCATGTCAGGGGTAGTGTGAGGGTCAATCACCTTTGTTTCACTGAAGTATAGTACACTGGGGTTGCATTGTGTAAGGACCAGGCTAAGGGCATGTCGAGCAATAGAACTTTGAATGCCATGGATATTCCACACTAGTAAGCTATCCATTTAAATACAAAGGTAAAGCCATTTGGGTAACAAATCTAAAGAGAGCACAACCAATGTAAAGCAAATAGTTGGTGGGCATAATAGATTGACCTGAACCAAGGTCACAACGCAGCGCCGATGCGGCTGTGATGCGCGGGAACTGAGTAGGGCAATCAGTAGAAGGAGCCGATTGATTTTCACTAGTCATCTGACGCTTCTGCGGCCTCTCAGCCTCCTCCTGGGTCAACTGTGGAACGGTCCGCAGGGGTTCTAATGCAGGAACATCAATGTGTGACCCAGTTGAAGATTGAACAGCTGAGGCGGAGTTAGGAGTAAACCATCATGACATCGGTCCTTGGCACCCAGTAGAAGAAGTAGGGGGTTCCATTGCTGTTCTGGAGAAGGAGTCGAATCAACTTTCGGCGGGAGGACTTGCAGAGGCACATGATCTTCTAGTGGGAGCTCAAGATCAGAGGGAAAAGTTGTCTGTGGGGCTGGTAATAGAGGTTGAACATATAAAGAGATAGATGACGTTGACGCTGTAGCAAACAGAGAGATTGAAACAGTATGCGAGATGTCGGTATTGTGAGAGTCTAGGGAAGCACATCCACCAAAAGCAATATAGATCCGTTTGAGTGGGGCCCTAGACTGAGGGATTGTGTACTAGGAGGAGGGAGACTCAACTCGGCTGATTTGAGAGTGTCAGCGAAAGGAGATTTATCATATTTTTTCATGACTCCACTACAATATAATTCGGTGTTTCGAGGCCTCACCTGCAGCAACAAAGATAGAGAGAGGCATTTTCTCTATTTTAAATGTAAGAACCAATGGGTAGTCATCATCAGTGACAACACACAAATTTTCAACATCAGGAGCGAGGTCTAATTCAATCTTGATGCGATCCATTACACACTTACCCTCTCGGCTACGACTAAAATCATCCATCATGAGGTAGCATCCAAAGGGTATCAAGATCTTGGTCATTGGCTCCAGATGCCAGTATAACGGGGGTAGACCATAGATACGGACCCATGCCCGGGCAGTTGTAAACATACAACTTTCTGGCCTTAGGTTTTGCTGACAAGGGAAAAGATGCACTATGGTGTCATGTACCCTAAGGGGGCAAGCCTCAACAATAGCTTCACAAAGTGATTGGTCAGGAAGCTCTACTGTGAGGTATCCATGGGGATAGAACATGACTTGAACGTCAGGGTTTGGAAGATGTGTAGCACGAAGTACTGCATGAATAACATAGGAAACCTACTTCGGGCAGTCAGAAATGCGCCCTATAAACACTCCAACCAGAGTGGTTTGTTTATTTTCAGTGTCAATCTACCAAGACATAGGAGAGATATTTGCATCATAGTAGCAATAAGAGCAGAGATAATATCAGAGATTGGGTTGATCGAGGTGTCTGAGGAGGCCAAAGTGAGAGTGGAGATTGGAGAGGGCAGAGGGCGAAGAAGAAGAAGAAGAAGAAGAAGAGAGCAGAGGAAGAAGGGGAAGATGGAGTTTTTCTTTTAGAACTAGGAGTTGATGTCATGGGAATGGAGAAAGATGAGATTAAATAGGAACATAGGAAGGTTGAGAAGAACCCATAAGAAGGACCGGCGGATATAAGAGTGATAGAGGAATGAAGGATGATAGAGGAATGAAGGATGATAGAGGAATGAAGGATGATAGAGGAATGAAGGATGACTGAGGAAGAGAAGTCTAACATAAAGTGTGGGAGATAAAGTATAGAAAACAAGGGGGTATGGCTTGGGAAGACCGAAAAAATGGTGGAAGGGAAGTCCAAGGCAAAAGTAATTATGTAAAGAGCGGTTTGTGATGTGAAATTATCAAAAAACTCAATTAAATTCTCATTAACATGTACAAGTCTTTATATACATGGGGTTACATATACAGAATGACCAAATTGCCCCTATATATGTACATATATTACGATAACAACCTATATACACATATTACACTAATATCCCCCCTCAAACTCAAGGGGGACCAAGGGAACACATCTTCAGTTTGGAACACAAGTACTGAAATCGCGACCTAGTGAGCGATTTAGTAAATATATCCGCAACCTGATCCTGGGAAGGTATATAGTACAACTGAAGAGTACGCGAAACACAGTGATATCGAATAAAGTGGCAATCAACTGCAATGTGTTTGGTTCTCTCATGAAACACATCATTGTGAGCAATTTGAATGACACTTTTATTGTCACAATGAAGTGGAGAGGGAGTGTCCAACGGCACGCCCATATCAATAAGAAGCCAACGAAGCCAAACAACCTTAGAAGTAGTGTCAGCAAGAGCACGATATTCCTCAGTACTCGAACGAGACGCAGTAGACTGCTTCTTGCTGCGCCAAGAAATCAAAGAGTCACCCAAGAAATTACAATAGCCTGTGGTAGATCTCCGATTAGTAACATCACACCTTGTCAGCATCCTAATATGCGAGAAAGATGAAGCTGTGAAGTGGAACCAAAAAATAATCCCCGGAACAAACTGCCTTTAATGTATCTCGAGAATGCGCAAGACCGCAAAGATAATGAATGAGGCGAGGAGCGGACATATAAACCCGACTAACAACATGGAGTGCATAGCTAATATCCGGACGAGATAGTCAAATATAGTAGTCCTCCAACTAATTGCCTGAATAAAGTAGGATCAGATAATAATTCACCATCAGCCGGGCAAAATTTAGCATTGAGCTCCATAGGATCTGCCCACGACCTTGCTATCGAACCGCACCCGCATCGATTGAGCAAGTCGAGGGCATACGTAACCCGAGAAAGGCCATAACCATCACCAAACGGAAGAACCTCAAGGCCAAGAAAATATCGTAACTGGCCAAGATCATTCATCTCAAAACAAGAGCTAAGATAGCGCTTGAGATCAGAGATGTCATGTATGTCATCACCAGTAATCATCATATCATCCACATAGAGTAATAACAAAACTGTGCGAGATGAGGACTCACGAGTAAACAAAGCAGAATCATGACTACTCTGTGTATACCCAAATTCAACAATCTTTGAACAGAAGGTGGAAAACCAAGCACGAGGTGCTTGTTTGAGTCCATACAAAGCACGACGAAGCCTGCATACCTGCCCAGAAGGATGTGAAGAACCCGGAGGAGGTACCATATAAACTTCTTCAGTGAGTGTGTCATTCAAGAAGGCATTCTTCACATCCATCTGAAAAAGATCTCAGTGACGAATAGAGGCAATAGCTATCAACACACGAACTGAAGTCAATCGAGCCACCGGGGCAAACGTCTCCTCATAGTCAATGCCATACTCCTGATTATATCCTTTGGCCACAAGACGAGCTTTATACCAATCAATAGACCCATCAGCCTTAGTTTTAACCTTGTAGACCCACTTGCAACCAGTGGGAGATTTACCAGGAGGAAGAGAAACAAGGTCCCAAGTATGAGCTTTGTCTAAGGCTTGCAGCTCTTCAGCCATAGCTTGCTGCCGAGAGGATCGAGAGGAAGCTTCCCCGTAGGAGGAAAGTTCATAGACGAGAGGCAAGAGCGTAAAAGAAAACAATGATAGTCATTGAGACGCACCGGGTCGAATTTAATCGCCAAGACCGACGAGGTGTTGATGGAGGGACGCCCGAAGCCAAAGGAGGAATAGGCTCGACGGGCGGCTTTATAGGAAGGCACAGTGCACGCCAACCGCAGGAGGCTTAAAGGGACAGTATCGCCGACGGCTAACCCGCAAATGTAATCGAGATGGTAGAAGGCAATGGAGAAGAACTATCGAAAGATATCAAGACAACCGTAGGGAGACATAGAAGACTGATTGGAGTGTTTTGGCAAGGAATAGAAGGGAACATGTTCCCAAAATGAAACATGGCGAGATATACGCAGCTTTGTTAGCCACAGGATCAAAACACCGAAAAACCTTTCTCGCTCAATGCCATAACCCAAAAAAACACACATAGCGACTTGGCGATAACTTATCACGCCAAGCATCAGGCAAGAGCACAAAGCAAGTAGAGCCAAACACACGGCGAAGAGAATAATCGAGAGATGTACCATAAAGACAAGTGAACGGGTAGAGTTCTCAAAAAAATCGGTGAAGGCAACCGATTAATGAGATAAACATAGGTTAAAAACAGCCTCCCCCAAAACTGTTTTGGAACAGAAGAAGACAACATGAGAGTGCGAGTTGTTTCTACAATATGCCTGTGTTTACGCTCAGCAACCCCATTCTGTTAAGGAGTATAGGGACAAGAAAGCTAATGCAAGGTACCATGCGATTGTAACAGAGAACGAAAAACATGAGAAACATACTCCCCCCCAAAATCCGAACGAAAAACCTTTATAGATTTTGAAAATTGAGTACGAACCATAGTGGAGAAGTTAACATATGTATTATAGAACTCAGAGCGAGCATGCAACAGATACACCCAGACAAAACGAGAATAGTCATCAATAAAAATGACATAATAGGAAGACCCTCCCATGGTTGCAACTGGAGCAGGACCCCAGATATCAGAATGAATCAAATCAAAAGGAGCCAAAGAACGGGTCTCGCTCGTATGAAAAGGCAATGCAGTATGTTTCCCAAGTTTATAATTAATGCACTCTAAAGATGCAGGAGAAATAGAACCCAAATTTCCAGATGAAATCATTTTATTCAAAGTAGAATGTGATACATGACCTAAACGATTGTGCCAAAGTATAAAATCTGAGTCTGAATGAACAAAAAGACTACAACGGGAAGAAACAAAATCTGAGATGTCTAAAGAATCTAACTCAAAAAGCCGTCCAACTTTACGCCCTGTCCCAAACACCTTCCCCGTTGACGGGTCCTATACCTGACAACCAAAAGAAGAAAAAACAACATCAAGACCAAGATCACACAATTAACCAACAAATAGTAGATTCATGGGCAAAGCAGGAACATGAAAAACATCAGAAAGATGAATGCCACGAGATGTACAGATAGAACCAGAATAGGAAACCGAAAGCGTAGACCATCAGCAGTATAAATAGGAGATAACGAAGAGGAAGAAGTAGACAGGAATAAAGTAGAATCAAAGGTCATGTGATTCGATGCACCAGAATCAATGATCCAAGAGGACTTACCTGAACGGACAGACAAAGCAGAAGCTGAGGAAGTACCTTGACCAAGATCTATGAGAGCCTTGTTTATTATCTCCTGAATATCACCAAAGGTCGGAATAGGACTAGGAGAGGTAGAAGGCTCACAGGCAATGAGTCATCCTGAGCGGCTGAAGCTGCAGTTGTGCGACGAGTGGAGGGAGAGTGTGATGACTTCTTGAGTTTAGGACAAGTGAACTTCATATACCCAAACTCTTTACAGTAGTTGCACTTTACCTTACTCAAATCCCGATGAGTACTAGGTTTGCCTTCTGACGAAGCAGAGGATTTCTGAGATGATGTGGCAAAAACTATATCAATCCCACCCAATGAGGAAATGAAAGGTCCCCGAGTAAGGCGACGAGTCTCTATGGCCAACAACTCTGATAATGCACTCTCAACGGACGGAAGTGGTGACGTGTGCAGCATAGAAGAACGAATAGAGTCGTACTCATCACGAAGTGCCATAAAAATTTGAACCAAGTGAGCTTCCTCAATATACTTCTGAAAAATAACGATATCTTCCTCATATTTAAACTGGGGATCCATGGTTGCTAACTGATCCCACAACAAAAGACATATGAGCATAAAAATCGGAGATAGACTGATTTGGCATCTGCCGAAGGGCGTGAAGATCCATTGCTAACTTGTATTTCTGAGCAAAATTAGTGCCCCTATAACGTTTTTCCAAGAATACCCAAGCATCATGGGTACAATCAAATTTGCCAATCTGAAAACTGATAGAAGGAGACACAGAACTAACAAGTAAAGTCATTGCCTTAGAGTTGTTAACTTCCCAATCATCAACTGCTTTCAAATTAGAGTTGTCAGCAGCAAAAACCGGTAGTGGGCAGGCACCAGTGACATATCGCCACAAATTTTGGCCTTTCAAGAAAGTACAGACAATAGAGGCCCAGTGAACATAATTAGTGCCATCAAGCTTCACTGGCACAATCTGAGCAATGTCCATACTCGTGGCCATTAGGATCCCAAAACAAGCACAAGGACAAATAGGGCAAAAAAAAAAAGGTCAACAATCCCAAGCCAAAAATTGGACTCGCAATCACCAAAAATCCCAGTCAATTTCAAGGAAGAGAGACCAAAAACAATGAACAGCCGCAGTTAAGAGGATTGAATCAACACCAAAATCGACCAGGAACGAGTCGTGCAGTGCTAAATAGCAAAACAGAACCAGCGCTCAAACCTCAAATCAAGAGGTATTGCGAGTCGAATCAACAAATAAGCAAAACCAGCAGGTCGAGTCGAAGCAACCTCTTACCATCAACAAAGAACCCACGCAAACCACCGAAATCGAGGCGTCGAATCGAACCAGAACGAAGAAGCAACCACAACGGAGAGACCAGAAGGAAGAATGGTACTTTCGAGCAACCAACGAACCTGCGCGTGACGGAAACCCCCAAAACGCAGGGACAAAGAACCTTCAAATAACTTCACGAATCGGAAGAATGGAGAGGGACACTAAAGAAACCGACCTGATGAAGCAAGAGAAGGCAAAACAAAGCGGCGTCGAGCCCAAATCAGCGTCGCCGAACCCCCTGAAATCCTGTCGCAAAACCCTAACACAAGGTTGGGGACGACCGAGTTGCGATGAGTTAACTCGATCGAGTCAACGAATTGCGACCGAGTCGGAGCGAGTTTGGTCCGAGTTGGACCGAGTCGGGGCGAATTTGGTCCGAGTTCAACTGAGTCACACTAATTTATCAAAGTGTGGGTTTCAGAAGCTCTGATACCATGTGAAATTATCAAAAAACTCAATTAAATTCTCATTAACATGTACAAGTCTTTGTATACATGGGTTACATATACAGAATGACCAAACTGCCCCTATATATGTACACATATTACGATAACAACCTACATACACATATTACACTAATATGTGATAAGGTTAAAACATCAAAATAATTCTGAGATGATACAAACGAGTTGTTCGAAGGGGCAAGTGCATGCTAGTGAGGATAATTATCAAGATTAAAAATATTATGATAAAAAAAAAAAAAAATTGAATAAGTGGAGAGAGTACTTAAAAGATAAAATGAAAGAAAGAAAGCGTAGAAGTAGAAAACATGTAAATAAAAAAGAGGTAAATTTTAAGTGAGAAAGAGAGAAAAAACAGAGAAATTGGATCAATAAAACCTAACAGAGAGACTCCTTGGAGATGGTAGGAAAAGAACAAAATCTGCAAGAGTACTGGGTTTAACTCATAGAGCACCATCCAACATCACCATCCTGAACTTGTCGTTGAAGCTGCCATTAAACATGAACCAAATATTAGGCATAGAAGCTCCATATATCAGCTATCAGCAAAAAGGTTATATGAATGTTGTCATCCGAGTGTGTGTAAAATCCAACTACGGAAGAAGAAAGTAATGGATAAAGAGATGGCATGAGGTGATCTAGCTGATCGATGACAGCACACTCAAGGAGGAAAAGGCCATGGTGAAAAGGTTTCAGATCTGATTGAACAACTAGTCAATGAAGATAAGGAAAGAAGGGGAAGAGAGAGATATGCGACTTCATACAGGTGTTGAGTATAGAGGGGTAGGGTCCCCATGAGTGGGCCCCACCACTTAACCCCTTTCTCTCTTAGCCCACGTGAGAGAGAGAGAGAGGAAGATAAAAGGGGAAGTTAGGGTTTTTTTTATATGAGTGGGACTTTTTCAAGGGGAGAAAAAGTGAGAGAGTGAGGAACAGAGGGAAGAAAAAGGAGGAAGAGGGGAGACGAAGAAAAGAAAAGAGAAAAGAGAGAAAGGAAGGAAGAAGAGGAAGGAGAAGAGAAGGAAGAGAAAGAAATAAGTGTTTACCATTTTCGTCCAAGCTTCAAGAAACCTTCTTTGTCTCAAGATCTTTCTCAAGAACCCTTTCTATACCTCAAATCTCATATTTTTATGAACTCTAAGCTTTGTTGATTATTGAAAATGGTTATAATGACATTGTATGTGGATGATATATGTCTCTTTCCTCTATTGTATTGTGTAATCCTCAAGTTTGGGCAAAACTTGAGAGACATTCATATTTGTAAGCTCATTTTTCATAGTGGAAGATTACTTGGAGTTGCACCATTGGCTTTTCCCTTTCATACCGAAGGGTTTTCTACGTAAATTTGTGTGTTCTTATGTCCTTGAATGTGCTTGACAGATTGTTTTATGTTTATTTGATATGGGTTTTAAATTTCTACATATATGGTGTTTGATGAAATGCTTCAATGAAGTAGTGTGTTGATTTGATTCAACACACAATTGATAGCCCACCTCCTTTTTCGAAAAAAGTGATATCAGAGCAAGGTTTTTTGTCTTGTGGTTTATCCAATGGACAATTCAAATATAGCCTTTAGAATGTTAGTTTGAATGGAGAAAATTGGATGATATGGAAAGCAAAGATGGAAGATTATTTATTTTGTAGGGATTTGTATGCACCTATTGGAGGAATTAGACCCGAAAAAATATCAGATGATGATTGGAAAATACTTGACAGGAAAGTTGTTGGACATATACGTCAATGGGTAGAAGATAGTATTTTTTATCATGTTTCAACTGAAGTTTCAGCCAATTCATTGTGGAAGAAATTAGATAAATTATATGAGAGAAAGATGGTTGGAAACAAGACTTTTCTTATTAGAAAGCTAGTAAACTTGAAAGTCTAGAGGAATGTCAAAGTCAAGAAAAGACCTTGAGTGCTATTTTCATCACAAGAAAAGACTCATCAAAAGTGAGTGTCGGTTCTATAAGAAAGCACAAAATGAAGGAAAAGATACTATCAAAGGAAAAGAAATTGAAAAAGTAGATTACACTACAATGTTAGATGGGCATGTTGCTACCTTGACTTGTGATGTAGATTGTCTTTTATCATGTGACTTTGAAACAAGTTGGATAGTTGACAGTGGTACTTCTTTTCATGCTACCCCTCATGTAGAGTATTTCTCCATACTTAAGTCAAGTTACTATGGAACTATGAAAATGGGGAACACAGGTTGTTCATAAATTAAAGGAAAGGGGATATAGTTATTAAAACTAATCTCCGGTGCAAGATGACTCTCGATGATGTAAGGTATGTTTTAGATCTTCACTTAAACATTATCTTTGCAGGTGTACTAGATGATGAAGTATTTGATAGTCGTTTTGGCAATGGCAAGTGGAAGCTCTGCAAGGGATCTCTTGTACTGGCAAGAGGAATCAAATCATGCACCCTTTATATGACTCAATTGGAAGTCATTTATGAGGGTATGACTGTTGTCCAAGAAGAAAAATTATCAACTCTATGGCACAAGAGACTTTGGACACATGAGTGAGAAAGGGTTACAAATTCTAGCAAAGAATGACCTTTTACCAAAAGGTACGAAAATCTCTCCTTGTGATCATTGTTTGTTTGGTAAACAACATAGAGTTGCCTTTGTTAGAAATGCTCAAAAGAAAAATACAAGGATTCTTGACCTTGTTTACTTTGATGTGTGCTCTATAGATGTTAAGTCTCTTGAAAGTGTAGAGTACTTTGTTACTTTTATAGATGATGCTTCCAGGAAGGTATGGGTTTGCACTATGAAATTCAAAGGAGAAGTATTTGAGATATTTCAAAGATTTCATGCCATGGTTGGAAGGGAGACGGGTAAAAAACTTAAATGCTTACGTAGTGATAATTGTGGTGAATACATTTTTAAAGCATTTAAAGATTATTGTGTTAAACATGGAATTAAGCATGAGTTGACAGTTCCTATGACCCCTCAACATAATGGTGTAGCTGAAAGGATGAACCGCACCATTGTTGAAAGAGTAAGGTGTATGCTTTTTACAGCTAAACTACCTAAGTCTTATTGGGGGGAAGTAGTAAGAACTATAGTGTATTTGATTAACTTATCTCCTTCATACCCTTAGGGAGAGGATATTCCTCAAAGAGTATGAACAGGTAAACAATTTCTTATGCTCATTTACGTGTATTTGGGTGTTAAGCTTTCATGCATGTGCCTAAAAAAAATAGGCCAAAGCTTGATTTGAAAACTATCCATGTATTTTTGTTGGATATGGAGATGATGAATTTGGATACAAATTATGGGATCCAAAGAACAAGAAGTTGTACAGAAGCAGAGATGTAGTCTGTCTTGACCATAGGAAGCTTTGATAAAGATGATAGAAATCAAAGTGTTACAGAAACTTCATGTTTGTCTCCAATGTATTTCCCTCCACTAGTTATTAAAGAGAGTGTAGAATCCCATCATGATGATGGTGAGGATGTTATCCATGAAGATGAGGTCCCTAATGATGTTAAGTTGGGGGATGAACCAAATGAACTATCTCAAAAAGTTGAAGAAGAGACTCCTAGTGAATATCAAGTGGTTGAATCAGAATTGAGAAGATCTCAAAAACGTAAAATTTCTTCTCGAAAATACCCTTCTAATGAGTATGTTACTCTTACTGATGCAGGTAAACTTAAAAATTTTTAAGAAGCTCTAAAAGATAAGAACAAGAACATGTGGGTGAAATCTATGCAAGAGGAGATAGAGTCTTTGCATAAGAACTACACATTTGAGTTGGTGAAGTGCCTAAGGGCAAGAAAAGCTTGAAAAACAAATAGGTTTACAAATTGAAGCAAGAAGGGGAGAATCAAATCAAGTACAAAGCTAGATTGGTTGTGAAAGGCTTCAACCAAAAGAAGGGAGTTGATTTTGAAGAAATATTTTCACCTGTTGTGAAGATGCCATCAATTAGGTTGGTTCTAAGTATAGCTGCTAGTCTAGACTTAAAGGTTCAACAAATAGATGTCATAATAGCATTTCTCCATGGTGATTTGGAAGAGGAGATATATATGGAACAACCAGAAGGATTCGAAGTGAAAGGTAAATAAAATATGGTTTGTAAGTTGAAAAAGAGTCTTTACAGGTTGAAACAAGCCCCGAGACAAAGGTATAAGAAGTTTGACTTTTTTATGCTGGGTCAAGGTTATAAAAGAACACCTACAAACCATTGTATTTACTTCAAGAGGTTTCCTAACGGTTGTTTTATAATTCTTTCGTTGTATGTTGATGATATGTTAATTGTTGGACAATATATGAATTTGATTGAAAGGTTGAAAAAGGATCTCAGCAAGTCCTTTGATATGAAGGACTTAGGGGCAACCAAACAAATCTTTGGGATGAAAATCTTTCGTGATAGAGGAAAGAAGAAAATTTGTCTGTCACAACAAAAGTACATTGAAAAAATACTTGAGAGGTTCAACATGAAAGATACAAAACCAGTAAGCACACCACTTGCAAATCATTTCAAGCTAAATTATCAACAGTGTCCTTCAAGTGAGAAGGAAAAGAAAGCAATGGAAAAGATTCCCTACTCCTCAGTAGTAGGCAGTTTGATGTATGTCGTGGTATGTACTAGACCAGACATCGCTTTTGTTGTTGGTGTTGTTAGTAGATTTCTTGCAAATCCAGACGAAGAACATTGGGCTGTTGTTAAATGGATTCTCAAGTATCTCAAGAACACTAGAAGATTATCTTTATATTTTAGAGGCTCAAAACCTATATTAGAAGGTTTTACATATGCAGATTGGGCAGGTGACCTAGATTGAAGAAAGTCTACTTTTGGTTACTTGTTTACTTTTGCAGGGGGAGCCATATCTTATCAATCTAAACTTCAAAAATGCATTGCCCTTTCTACTACAAAGACTGAATATATTGCAGCAACTGAAGCTAGTAAGGAAAAGTTGTGGCTGAAAAGGTTGATGGGTGAGATAGGCTTTAAGTAAAAGATGTAAGCAAATCATTATGATAGTCAAAGTGCTTTAGAATTGAGCAAGAATGCTACTTTTTATAGCAAGACAAAACACATTAATTTGAGGTATCATTGGATTAGAGATGTGTTGGAAATGTTATCACTTGAGAAGATTCACACTGACAAAAATCCATCAGATATGATGACTAAAGTGGTGACCAAGGAAAAACATAAGTTGAGCACAGATCTAGCCGGTATGAATTATTATAGTGAGCCCTCCTCATGGTCTGGAGGGGGAGATTGTTGAGTATAGAGGGGTGGGGTCCAGCCCATGAGTGGGCCCCACCACTTAACCCCTTTTTCTCTTATCCCACGTGAGATAGAGAGAAGAAGATAAAAGGGGAAGTTAGGGTTTTTTTTATTTGAGTGGGACTTTTTCAAGGGGAGAAAAATTGAGAGAGTGAGGAACCGAGGGAAAAAAAAGGAGGAAGAGAGGAGAAGAAGAAAAGAAAAGAGAAAAGAGAAAGGAAGGAAGAAGAGAAAAGGAGAAAAGAAAAATAGAAGGAGGAGAAAGAAAGAAGTGTTTACCATCTTCGTCCAAGCTTCAAAAAAGCCTTCTTTGTCTCAAGATCTTTCTCAATAACTCTTTCTATGCCTCAAATCTCATATTTTGGTGAACTCTAACCTTTGTTGATTGTTAAAAATAGTTAGAATAACATTGTATGTTGATGATATATGTCTTTTTCCTCTATTGTAAGTGTAATTCTCAAGTTTAGGCAAACCTTGAGAGACATTCATATTTGTAAGCCCATTTTCATAGTGGAAGATTACTCAGAGTTGCCCCTTGGTTTTTCCCTTCACACCGAAGATTTTTTTACGTAAATTTGTGTGTTCTTATGTCCTTGAATGTGCTTGGCAGATTATTTTATGTTTTATTGATATGGGTTTTAAATTTCTGCACTTATGGTGTTTGATGAAATGCTTCTATGAAGTAGTGTGTTGATTCAACATACAATTGACAGCCCACCACCTTTTTCGCAAAAACAGGTGCAAGTTGAGGAAGCGTAAGGGCTAGTAGACGGAAAACAACAGATCACTGAGGGGTGAGAAAAGTTGAGGGAGTTGCCTTCACCTTCGCCTCTCCCTCCGGACAATAGCTTCTTATATACCTTTATCATAGATGTTGTTGTCGGTATAAATATGATATCAAGTGGTTTTGTTTGCTTTTACTTCATGTATTTATGGATTGGTACTTCATAAAATCGGATAAATAAATAGAATGATAAGAGAAGTAAAATTTAATTCTTAACATGTATAAATAATTGTATCATTTACATACTCAAGTTTACTAATAAAGACATTCTAATGAGAACAAAATCTAAAACCGAAGGTTATCCAATTGTTGAAAAAGACGCCAGAATTATATTTTATCTCAACCATATATTTCAATCATATGATATTTTGTGTGGCTAGTTCAACCTCATATTGATTCGGTAATATTTATTTACGGGCCCAGAAGTATCCCTTACCAATATTGTGTCTTCCTATCACTGTCACCGGTAGGGTTGGTCCTTGGAAACCAGCCAAGCTGAGCTCAAACCTTGATATGTTCAGGTTTGTCTCAATGGATTTCCTTCGAGCTTGAATCTCGAGCTTGACCTCAACTTTATATGCGAATTCGAGCTCCAGCCCAAAAAAATTATTGAGTATTTGAGTCAAGTTCGAGCCTGGTTCAAGCCTAGATAGAGTAGGACTCACCACTTCTTTAGTGGATAAAACAAGAGAATTAATGTGCATTGAATGGAAACATTTTAAAATCACTTCCTTTTTATCTTAATTTATTTTTTAAAATATTTTTATAATTAATTTTGAAAAATATTTTATTAATGATGCTGAGTTAATATTATTTAAAAAAAAAATCTTATGACTTTAAAATACAAACGAATTGACTTGTGAACTTTGAGTCAAACAACCTAAATCTTGAGCCCGAAACATTTGCAAAGCAGTTTGGTTTAGTTCCACCCCTGACCCCTAGTCATTGACCTTCCTCCTAGACCTCGTCCACAAGTAGGGCTGGCAACGGGTTCAGGTTAACAGGAACCCGCCCCGACCTGACTCAACCTGACCCGCGGGTGTGTCTGGTATTTTGAATCGAAACCCGTCACGGATTCGAGGCGGGAACGGTTTCACCCAAAAACCCGACTCAACCTGCTTAACACTAATGTAATAAAATAATATTTTAGAGGGCAAATATGTCCTATAAAAAATATAACCCTACTCTCCCAAATCGATCAATCTCTCGAATCTCTCCCAATTTTCTTTAGTTCAACTGACTGACTCACTGACGCCTCAAAAAACTCCGACTCTTTTTGTTCTGGCTCTTGCGGGTGAAGAGTTTATCTTCTGAAAGCATTGTGGCTCTTGCTGGTGAAGAGTTCCACCTATTGGGATGGTATTACTTGTTTCTCTCCTCGAATCTATCCCTCTGGCAACATTTCACTTTTCTTATTCACCCAAATGAACCGACACTCGAAAGATTCAATCGCCGCGGCCATCTCGGCATGCTGCGCGGGTGAAAATTTGTAGATGCTGCCAAAACAGAGGTAGTGGACGGAAGCGGGTTTTCATGGGTCCAGGTTTCCCCGGGTTTTCACGGGTCCAGGTTTCCCCGGGTTTTCACGGGTCCAGGTCTCCCCGGGTTTTCACGGGTCCAGGTCTCCCCGGGTTTTCACGGGTCCAAGTCTCCCCGGGTTTTCACGGGTCCAGGTTTCCCCAGGTTTTCACGGGTCCAGGTTTCCCCGGGTTTTCACGGGTCCAGGTTTCCCCGGGTTTTCACGGGTCCAAGTTTCCCCTGATTTTTGCGGGTCCAGGTTTCCCCGGATTTTTGCGAAAAGCCCGCCCCGTTGCCACCCCTATCAGCAAGCTGATGTTATTAAAGGTGGAAAGAAGATGACCAGTCACTACCCGAATCATCCGTTCAGGGCTAGTCTCCCTTAAATGGCCTTATGTGGTGTTACAAATTTAGCGGCTACGTTCTTTTGGCTGATTCTCTCTTCCTTCAAAGAGCCAGTTCACATATTCTCATTTCTCATTATTTATGTCGATGACATAGTTGTTGTCACCGGATTTTTTTAAATAATTCATTTTCAAATTTATTATGCAAATTAGCAAACAAATTGAAATGATCTCGGACTTCTGCATTACTTCCAGGGAATGGAGTCTGTTCTATAGAGAGATGGTCTTCTCCTCATTCAATCTAAGTAAACTGTTGATTAGTTGTGGTCATGTGGACTTCATTGAAACGAGCCCATTAGCACACCAACCTCTAGTGCCAAACATATAATTATATCATGCATATACCTCAGTTGGGTCTGATCAGACTCACTCTTGAAATCCTATTTCTCTCAGCTCTCAAGTCTATTACAATGACTAGGGGACTATACCAGCAACTTGATGGTTGATACGTTGAATAACATATTTGATTATTATTTTTGCGTAATAAACATTCTCGGCAGCTAAAGCATTATGGCTCCACTTCTTTATTGAAGAATGGAGAGTAATTAAATACAGGCTAGACAAGTGAATGCTCAGGAAATTTCTGAAGTTGCAGGACACTGATATTGAAGAAGGGTAAAGGAAGGATCGGGACCTAGCTCTGTTGAATGCCACTTGGCCAGGTCTGGTTCTTCACGGGCTTAAGTACAGCCTCCACCTCCTTCTGAGTTTCTTCATCTCTGCCCTTAGTCATTAGTTCCAAGGCAGCTGCAACATTTTCTTCAACCTGATTTAAGTGTCCAGATGAAATCATAAGGTAACAATTTCCAGTTTACAGGAATTTCACGTACTGTTGTGAAATAGTAGATCAGGAATCAGTATTAGTGTCATTCATGACTAGGCTTAAAAATGGGGGATAGTGACAAACCAGAGAACCACCATTTAAGTATTAGAACGGCTACTAATAACCAATGGGAAGAGCATATGGGCGATAGTGACAAACCAGAGAAGAGGTGCAGGGGATGGTGAACATTGGTTGGAGAGTGAATTAGGGATGAGAACTTCATGAACCTTGCCCTCTTAACATTAAATAATTGAAGCTCCAGTAGTTACAAAAGATGACCTTACTCAAGCTAATTCGATTAATAATTGAAAGAGAGCAGAACTAGCTACTTATTCGATGTGCACCTGACACTCTTTAACAACAAGTATGCCATTTTTCTCATATCTTATCATGGAAACTACCTTTTGAGAGCAAAAATTGCATTTTCTGTACATCTGTAATCAACATTTGAAAAGAAAACAAAATTACTGAAAGCTCTAATTTTAAGACCCACCCTTTACAATGAGTAAGCTCCTTTCCCAAACTTCAAGGAACCTTCCTACTATTATCTGCAACTATAACATTTTCACAGAAGATATGCCTTTCAACAGAAATAGTTTCCCATGCTGAAGAAACACATATAGGGAAGTGACCCACAATTGTTCTCAAGATTGACAATTCAAAAGATATAGATATAAAAGCCAAAATATGGGGAAAATAACCTTCCTCTTGAGTGATATTAAGACGAACCAGTTCCAAAAATCTATCTTATGATCCTAGGTAAGGGGAGTCAAGCAACGGAAAGAGGGATGGCTATGTGAATGTTGATTTTCTTTTTACTACTAAGAAATTATTGATACATTTCTTTAGTTGTGTCTGTCATACCTTTTGAGAGCATAAACTCCAAAAACAACCACATACATAACAAAAATTGCATTTTCTGTACATCTGTAATCAACATTTGAAAAGAAAACAAAATGAGTAAGCTCCTTTCCCAAACTTCAAGGAACCTTCCTACTACTACTGATCAGGAATCAGTATTAGTGTCATTCATGACTAGGCTAAAAAATGGGGGATAGTGACAAACCAGAGAACCACCATTTAAGTATTAGAACGGCTACTAATAACCAATGGGAAGAGCATATGGGCGATAGTGACAAACCAGAGAAGAGGTGCAGGGGATGGTGAACATTGGTTGGAGAGTGAATTAGGGATGAGAACTTCATGAACCTTGCCCTCTTAACATTAAATAATTGAAGCTCCAGTAGTTACAAAAGATGACCTTACTCAAGCTAATTCGATTAATAATTGAAAGAGAGCAGAACTAGCTACTTATTCGATGTGCACCTGACACTCTTTAACAACAAGTATGCCATTTTTCTCATATCTTATCATGGAAACTACCTTTTGAGAGCATAAACTCCAAAAACAACCACATACATAACAAAATTGCATTTTCTGTACATCTGTAATCAACATTTGAAAAGAAAACAAAATTACTGAAAGCTCTAATTTTAAGACCCACCCTTTACAATGAGTAAGCTCCTTTCCCAAACTTCAAGGAACCTTCCTACTATTATCTGCAACTATAACATTTTCACAGAAGATATGCCTTTCAACAGAAATAGTTTCCCATGCTGAAGAAACACATATAGGGAAGTGACCCACAATTGTTCTCAAGATTGACAATTCAAAAGATATAGATATAAAAGCCAAAATATGGGGAAAATAACCTTCCTCTTGAGTGATATTAAGACAGAACCAGTTCCAAAAATCTATCTTATGATCCTAGGTAAGGGGAGTCAAGCAACGGAAAGAGGGATGGCTATGTGAATGTTGATTTTCTTTTACTACTAAGAAATTATTGATACATTTCTTTAGTTGTGTCTGTCATACCTTTTGAGAGCATAAACTCCAAAAAACAACCACATACATAACAAAAATTGCATTTTCTGTACATCTGTAATCAACATTTGAAAAGAAAACAAAAATGAGTAAGCTCCTTTCCCAAACTTCAAGGAACCTTCCTACTACTACTGATCAGGAATCAGTATTAGTGTCATTCATGACTAGGCTAAAAAATGGGGGATAGTGACAAACCAGAGAACCACCATTTAAGTATTAGAACGGCTACTAATAACCAATGGGAAGAGCATATGGGCGATAGTGACAAACCAGAGAAGAGGTGCAGGGGATGGTGAACATTGGTTGGAGAGTGAATTAGGGATGAGAACTTCATGAACCTTGCCCTCTTAACATTAAATAATTGAAGCTCCAGTAGTTACAAAAGATGACCTTACTCAAGCTAATTCGATTAATAATTGAAAGAGAGCAGAACTAGCTACTTATTCGATGTGCACCTGACACTCTTTAACAACAAGTATGCCATTTTTCTCATATCTTATCATGGAAACTACCTTTTGAGAGCATAAACTCCAAAAAACAACCACATACATAACAAAAATTGCATTTTCTGTACATCTGTAATCAACATTTGAAAAGAAAACAAAATTACTGAAAGCTCTAATTTTAAGACCCACCCTTTACAATGAGTAAGCTCCTTTCCCAAACTTCAAGGAACCTTCCTACTATTATCTGCAACTATAACATTTTCACAGAAGATATGCCTTTCAACAGAAATAGTTTCCCATGCTGAAGAAACACATATAGGGAAGTGACCCACAATTGTTCTCAAGATTGACAATTCAAAAGTTATAGATATAAAAGCCAAAATATGGGGAAAATAACCTTCCTCTTGAGTGATATTAAGACGAACCAGTTCCAAAAATCTATCTTATGATCCTAGGTAAGGGGAGTCAAGCAACGGAAAGAGGGATGGCTATGTGAATGTTGATTTTCTTTTACTACTAAGAAATTATTGATACATTTCTTTAGTTGTGTCTGTCATACCTTTTGAGAGCATAAACTCCAAAAAACAACCACATACATAACAAAAATTGCATTTTCTGTACATCTGTAATCAACATTTGAAAAGAAAACAAAAATGAGTAAGCTCCTTTCCCAAACTTCAAGGAACCTTCCTACTACTACTGATCAGGAATCAGTATTAGTGTCATTCATGACTAGGCTAAAAAATGGGGGATAGTGACAAACCAGAGAACCACCATTTAAGTATTAGAACGGCTACTAATAACCAATGGGAAGAGCATATGGGCGATAGTGACAAACCAGAGAAGAGGTGCAGGGGATGGTGAACATTGGTTGGAGAGTGAATTAGGGATGAGAACTTCATGAACCTTGCCCTCTTAACATTAAATAATTGAAGCTCCAGTAGTTACAAAAGATGACCTTACTCAAGCTAATTCGATTAATAATTGAAAGAGAGCAGAACTAGCTACTTATTCGATGTGCACCTGACACTCTTTAACAACAAGTATGCCATTTTTCTCATATCTTATCATGGAAACTACCTTTTGAGAGCAAAAATTGCATTTTCTGTACATCTGTAATCAACATTTGAAAAGAAAACAAAATTACTGAAAGCTCTAATTTTAAGACCCACCCTTTACAATGAGTAAGCTCCTTTCCCAAACTTCAAGGAACCTTCCTACTATTATCTGCAACTATAACATTTTCACAGAAGATATGCCTTTCAACAGAAATAGTTTCCCATGCTGAAGAAACACATATAGGGAAGTGACCCACAATTGTTCTCAAGATTGACAATTCAAAAGATATAGATATAAAAGCCAAAATATGGGGAAAATAACCTTCCTCTTGAGTGATATTAAGACGAACCAGTTCCAAAAATCTATCTTATGATCCTAGGTAAGGGGAGTCAAGCAACGGAAAGAGGGATGGCTATGTGAATGTTGATTTTCTTTTACTACTAAGAAATTATTGATACATTTCTTTAGTTGTGTCTGTCATACCTTTTGAGAGCATAAACTCCAAAAAACAACCACATACATAACAAAAATTGCATTTTCTGTACATCTGTAATCAACATTTGAAAAGAAAACAAAAATGAGTAAGCTCCTTTCCCAAACTTCAAGGAACCTTCCTACTACTACTGATCAGGAATCAGTATTAGTGTCATTCATGACTAGGCTAAAAAATGGGGGATAGTGACAAACCAGAGAACCACCATTTAAGTATTAGAACGGCTACTAATAACCAATGGGAAGAGCATATGGGCGATAGTGACAAACCAGAGAAGAGGTGCAGGGGATGGTGAACATTGGTTGGAGAGTGAATTAGGGATGAGAACTTCATGAACCTTGCCCTCTTAACATTAAATAATTGAAGCTCCAGTAGTTACAAAAGATGACCTTACTCAAGCTAATTCGATTAATAATTGAAAGAGAGCAGAACTAGCTACTTATTCGATGTGCACCTGACACTCTTTAACAACAAGTATGCCATTTTTCTCATATCTTATCATGGAAACTACCTTTTGAGAGCATAAACTCCAAAAACAACCACATACATAACAAAAATTGCATTTTCTGTACATCTGTAATCAACATTTGAAAAGAAAACAAAATTACTGAAAGCTCTAATTTTAAGACCCACCCTTTACAATGAGTAAGCTCCTTTCCCAAACTTCAAGGAACCTTCCTACTATTATCTGCAACTATAACATTTTCACAGAAGATATGCCTTTCAACAGAAATAGTTTCCCATGCTGAAGAAACACATATAGGGAAGTGACCCACAATTGTTCTCAAGATTGACAATTCAAAAGATATAGATATAAAAGCCAAAATATGGGGAAAATAACCTTCCTCTTGAGTGATATTAAGGCAGAACCAGTTCCAAAAATCTATCTTATGATCCTAGGTAAGGGGAGTCAAGCAACGGAAAGAGGGATGGCTATGTGAATGTTGATTTTCTTTTACTACTAAGAAATTATTGATACATTTCTTTAGTTGTGTCTGTCATACCTTTTGAGAGCATAAAC
The DNA here is from genome assembly GCA_019845555.1 of Aristolochia fimbriata. Taxonomy (NCBI): domain Eukaryota; kingdom Viridiplantae; phylum Streptophyta; class Magnoliopsida; order Piperales; family Aristolochiaceae; genus Aristolochia; species Aristolochia fimbriata. The sequence continues at coordinate 8,944,879 of CM034084.1, read as the reverse complement.
TCCAAAAAACAACCACATACATAACAAAAATTGCATTTTCTGTACATCTGTAATCAACATTTGAAAAGAAAACAAAAATGAGTAAGCTCCTTTCCCAAACTTCAAGGAACCTTCCTACTACTACTGATCAGGAATCAGTATTAGTGTCATTCATGACTAGGCTAAAAAATGGGGGATAGTGACAAACCAGAGAACCACCATTTAAGTATTAGAACGGCTACTAATAACCAATGGGAAGAGCATATGGGCGATAGTGACAAACCAGAGAAGAGGTGCAGGGGATGGTGAACATTGGTTGGAGAGTGAATTAGGGATGAGAACTTCATGAACCTTGCCCTCTTAACATTAAATAATTGAAGCTCCAGTAGTTACAAAAGATGACCTTACTCAAGCTAATTCGATTAATAATTGAAAGAGAGCAGAACTAGCTACTTATTCGATGTGCACCTGACACTCTTTAACAACAAGTATGCCATTTTTCTCATATCTTATCATGGAAACTACCTTTTGAGAGCATAAACTCCAAAAAACAACCACATACATAACAAAAATTGCATTTTCTGTACATCTGTAATCAACATTTGAAAAGAAAACAAAATTACTGAAAGCTCTAATTTTAAGACCCACCCTTTACAATGAGTAAGCTCCTTTCCCAAACTTCAAGGAACCTTCCTACTATTATCTGCAACTATAACATTTTCACAGAAGATATGCCTTTCAACAGAAATAGTTTCCCATGCTGAAGAAACACATATAGGGAAGTGACCCACAATTGTTCTCAAGATTGACAATTCAAAAGATATAGATATAAAAGCCAAAATATGGGGAAAATAACCTTCCTCTTGAGTGATATTAAGACAGAACCAGTTCCAAAAATCTATCTTATGATCCTAGGTAAGGGGAGTCAAGCAACGGAAAGAGGGATGGCTATGTGAATGTTGATTTTCTTTTACTACTAAGAAATTATTGATACATTTCTTTAGTTGTGTCTGTCATACCTTTTGAGAGCATAAACTCCAAAAAACAACCACATACATAACAAAAATTGCATTTTCTGTACATCTGTAATCAACATTTGAAAAGAAAACAAAAATGAGTAAGCTCCTTTCCCAAACTTCAAGGAACCTTCCTACTACTACTGATCAGGAATCAGTATTAGTGTCATTCATGACTAGGCTAAAAAATGGGGATAGTGACAAACCAGAGAACCACCATTTAAGTATTAGAACGGCTACTAATAACCAATGGGAAGAGCATATGGGCGATAGTGACAAACCAGAGAAGAGGTGCAGGGGATGGTGAACATTGGTTGGAGAGTGAATTAGGGATGAGAACTTCATGAACCTTGCCCTCTTAACATTAAATAATTGAAGCTCCAGTAGTTACAAAAGATGACCTTACTCAAGCTAATTCGATTAATAATTGAAAGAGAGCAGAACTAGCTACTTATTCGATGTGCACCTGACACTCTTTAACAACAAGTATGCCATTTTTCTCATATCTTATCATGGAAACTACCTTTTGAGAGCATAAACTCCAAAAACAACCACATACATAACAAAAATTGCATTTTCTGTACATCTGTAATCAACATTTGAAAAGAAAACAAAATTACTGAAAGCTCTAATTTTAAGACCCACCCTTTACAATGAGTAAGCTCCTTTCCCAAACTTCAAGGAACCTTCCTACTATTATCTGCAACTATAACATTTTCACAGAAGATATGCCTTTCAACAGAAATAGTTTCCCATGCTGAAGAAACACATATAGGGAAGTGACCCACAATTGTTCTCAAGATTGACAATTCAAAAGATATAGATATAAAAGCCAAAATATGGGGAAAATAACCTTCCTCTTGAGTGATATTAAGACGAACCAGTTCCAAAAATCTATCTTATGATCCTAGGTAAGGGGAGTCAAGCAACGGAAAGAGGGATGGCTATGTGAATGTTGATTTTCTTTTACTACTAAGAAATTATTGATACATTTCTTTAGTTGTGTCTGTCATACCTTTTGAGAGCATAAACTCCAAAAAACAACCACATACATAACAAAAATTGCATTTTCTGTACATCTGTAATCAACATTTGAAAAGAAAACAAAATTACTGAAATCTCTAATTTTAAGACCCACCCTTTACAATGAGTAAGCTCCTTTCCCAAACTTCAAGGAACCTTCCTACTATTATCTGCAACTATAACATTTTCACAGAAGATATGCCTTTCAACAGAAATAGTTTCCCATGCTGAAGAAACACATATAGGGAAGTGACCCACAATTGTTCTCAAGATTGACAATTCAAAAGATATAGATATAAAAGCCAAAATATGGGGAAAATAACCTTCCTCTTGAGTGATATTAAGACGAACCAGTTCCAAAAATCTATCTTATGATCCTAGGTAAGGGGAGTCAAGCAACGGAAAGAGGGATGGCTATGTGAATGTTGATTTTCTTTTACTACTAAGAAATTATTGATACATTTCTTTAGTTGTGTCTGTCATCCCTGTACAGGGTACATAATCTTCTCTGTATCATTCCAATTTATCGTCTCAATTTGATACAAGTGCTCTAGAGAGAGAGAGAGAGGGAGAGGGAGAGGGAGAGGGAGAGGGAGAGGGAGAGGGAGAGGGAGAGGGAGAGGGAGAGGGAGAGGGAGAGGGAGAGGGAGAGGGAGAGGGAGAGGGAGAGGGAGAGCATACCTTAGGGTCCAAATTTTGTGAATCCTATCTGTTGGTGCATAGGAGTTTTATTGGCTGCTTTGTGACAAAACCTATTTTTGACCACGTCAACAATATACACCATGAAGCGTGGATATTTGGAGTTTCCTAATCGTGGGTTATTGAGTTTCCTAAATTTTATAGGAAAGAAATCAGCATGTGATATCACTGAGGATAAGGGTAATTGAGTTTCCTAGTTGAGATAGGAAAGTAAGTAATACAGGATATAATGTGTCTAAAGACAGATTTAGACATGGTTAAACCTTAATGGTATTAATAGCACAATACGTGCTGGGATAGGTTTTTTACGCAGAGATTGACAAGTATCCAGGAGGGATGAGTGTGAGGGGGAGTAAGGTGGAGGAGATTCATATGTTCACATCCTGAAGGTTGTATGAGATTGTTGAAGCTGATTAAGAAGTCTACAAGCTTATCAAGAAGCGATTGACCATTGTAATGGTGATCACATCCTGAGAAGCCTGCGTGAAGAAATTCCCTAATGATAGGGATCACACTAAGGGGGAGACTTAGTGTGTGGGTATTGAAGAGCTTCTGTGGAAGTGAGTTGACAGGAAGCTAGACTAGGAAGAGGCTGTTGTTCGAGTCCTTGAGGGGAGGAGAACTTATTACTGTAAGTTGTGCTGTTGAATTACTGTAATACTCTTTCTAGTAGATTTTGATACCCTGGGCCGAATGCCCCGCAGATTAGGAACGATTGGTTCCAAACTGCGATAACAAATTAGTGTTGTGTCTTTTGTCTATGAGTATAACGTTAACAGTCATTACACCAGTCCTCGGGTGTAAGTACACTCCTACGCTCACGTTTTAAGTTTACAGGAAATTCTGTAAGTACACTTCTGAATACACGTCTTGAGTTTACTGGGAGTTTCAAGTGGTATCAGAGCAAGCTCCAGATTAGTTTGGAGATAAACGATTTTATAAACTTGACGTGAAGGAAGATGGCAGCATATCATAAGGAAGGAGCTTCAAACACAAGACCACCACTACTTGATGGAACAAACTATGCCTACTGGAAGGCAAAAATGAAAATTTATATCACGGCTCAAGATGAAAGAGCCTGGCGATCTGTTGAAGATGGATGGGAACCTCCAACAGTTGAAATTGGAGTAGGTGCTGATAAAAAGAGAATTTTAAAGCCTAGTTCAGAATAGAACGATGTAGAGGATAGATTATCAAACTGCAACTCCAAAGCTTTGAATGCAATTTTTGGAGGAATCGATGAAGAATAGTTCAGGAGAGTATCTGCATGCGCTACGGCTAAAAAGGCATGGAAGATACTGGAGGTTCATTATGAAGGAACCAAAAGCGTACGTGCAGTAAAATTGCAGATGTTGATGACTCAATTTGAGCTCATGAGGATGAGAGATGATGAGACGATTTTGGAATTTGAAAGTAAGATCAGAGACATTGCAAATCAATCTGCCAACCTGGGAGACAGGATACCTCAAGACCGATTGGTCAAAAAGGTACTTCATCACTATCTTTTAAATTTAAGATGAAAAGAATTGTTATAGAGGAAAACAGGTCTTTAAACGATATGACCTTGGATGAACTGATTGGAACTTTGAAAACTTTTGAGATGAATGAAGTGACTTTTGCAAGTAATGAAAGTGTAGCACTTCAGACTTTTGCAAGTAATGAAGTGACTCAGTCAACACAGGAATCTAATATTCCCACCATTACTCTAACAGAGTTAGATGCAAAAATGTCTTTCCTGGCAAAAGGACTTAACAGGTTTATAAGAAAGAGCCAGAAGAATAATTATTCCGCAGGAGAAGGAAAACCAAGTGGAGGAGGTTTTGATTCAGCAAACAAGAGCAAAAACATAACGTGCTATGAATGTGGAGGTCGAGGACACATCCAATCAGAATGTCCTACTTACCTGAAAAAGAAAAAGTCGGATGAGGCTGCCTGGAGTGATGGCAGTAGTACTTCTGAAGATGAAGAATGTAATTATGTTGCATTCACTGCGAATACTCCAGTGCATAGTGACCTACCAGTGCAAAGAAGAATACAAGGTCTCTCAATAGTCTCGGATGATGAAACAGATGATGAGGATGATATTGGTACAATACGTAACATCAAGCGATGGGATGGGGTTCTTGAGAGTACTAAAGTTCTAAAAAGAGCAAGTTGTAGTCCCTAAAAAAAAAAAAAGTCGTGGCTGAAACAAAAAACTTGATGAAAAAGAGGAGGAAGCCGAGAAACAAAAAAGAAAAGAAGGCTTGTTGAGAGAACGGACTTGTGCCTTAAGTGAAGAGAACCACTTGCTAAAACAGAAAAGTGAATGAGAAAAAGGAAAGAATTCAAACAGAAGAAGAACTAAGGAAGGCAAAGGAGATTTGGGTGAAGTTTGACAAAGGAAAGCAAAGAATTAGATGATATATTGACTCAAGAGAAACGAAGGGTTAGTAGGCATGGACAGGAATACAGTGGGGCTAGTTCATCTCTGCAATCAGCTTATGCTCAGCCTCGTTATAAACAGGTCATAAAGTTCATTCCTACATGCCATTTCTGTGGAACCTATGGTCATATCAGACCCTATTGTTACAAGTTACAAAGAATTCGGTGAAAGAATGAAAATTTTAAAGGAGTTAAGTCTAGTGTTCAAAATTTAGTCTAGGTAAAGAAAGATATTAGTCTGTTTGTTGCACATACTGCTAGAAAAACAAACATTGATGGAATATGGTATTTTGATAGTGGCTGCTCTAGACATATGACAGGAAGTGCTGAGTTCCTTAAAAATCTACAACAGGAGAGTGGTGGACAAGTTACTTTTGGAGATGGGGGACAAGGATCTGAAGTTGGAAGAGGTGATTTGAATATTCAAGGACTTCCAAAGCTAAAGAATGTATTATTGCTTGATGAGCTGAAAGCAAACTTGATAAGTATCACTCAACTGTGTGACCAAAACATGTATGTGGCGTTTACTAAGGATGGTTGTAAGGTAATGGATGAAGAAAACATCTCAGACCGAAGGAACAAGAACAATTGATAACCGTTATAAGCTAATATTGTCGCATCGTTGTCGGTACACTAAAGAGAACACTTGCTCAACTATGGCATAAGCGATTAGGACATATACACTCCTCGGGTTTACTGGCCCGATAAAGTATAGAGTCTGTCAAAGAGTTGTCTCCTCTAACAGAACCGCACCTTCTATAAGAGTGTAGAAGAATCACGCAACTGATGCGATAATTGGAGATGTAAATGAGGTTGTCACATTAGAGTACTTATCAACTGAGAATCAGTTGGCAAACATATTTACAAAGAATTTGGGTGCAAAAAGATTTGAGTTCCTTCGAGGAGCTTTGGGGCTGTGCTGCATTTGAAAGAGTACCAGTTAGTGTACTTAGACTTGTAAGTACACTGAGGAAGGAAAAAAAAAATAAAAAAAGGAAAAGAAAGGAAAAGGAAAAAAGGGAAAAGAAAAGAAAAGAAAAAAAAGAGAAAAAAAAGAGGGAGTTTGAGTTTGTAAGAAGAAGAATGCAGGAAGGTGAAAGGTTAAAGGTAAAAAATTGTTTTTTATGTTCGGTGTCATTGTTCAAACTCCTGGAGCTTGATGACGACAACAAGGAGAAAATCACAGCAAGGACGGGCTACAATGGTAGATTGGCAAGATTGATGGTAGATTCAACCTCCACAAGTGATAGCCAAGGTATGAAATGTACTACTCCATCTTCCGTACCTTCGTTGAATGGTGAAGAATACAGCGACCATGGGGACTCGATGGCTCCTTCACTGGAGACATTAGCCATTGTTGTGGAAATGCCTTCACAGATCTGAGAGTGATTTGATGGAAGACGATGTCACACTTAGACATTTTCTTGATGTTCTTGTAACGAACAAACGCCACAGACACACAAGTGTACCTCCTCAACCCTATGAGAAGGACTGTTTTAGAGTTGATGATGAAGAAGAAATGGAGTTTCCAGGTTGTCACATCAAATATTCGACGACTAGTTCAGAATCGCAAATTCAAAAACAAGGATCTACAAGTAAAGAGAAAGGCAAGGGTGCTGCTACAAAGTTCTGAAAACAAGACAAGCACTTTGAACAAAGAAAAGGTGTTAGAAGATGATGTGGTTCCTATTTACAAGAGGTTAATCCTGCTAAGATATCGATCCAAAGTGGTAAGTGTTAGTGGCTTTCTTTTTTGACAAAAAGGGGAGAAGAGTTGAGTACAATGGTGGTGATCAATTTCAGAAATTTCAAAACCTTTTCCTATTTACTTACCTCTATTATCGAGTAGTGCATATCGGTTTAGCCGCATGTGTATCCGGACACGATTGACACTTCATGGTTGATGGATACAATTGACCGATGATAGGATGTGTGGTTTGATGTGTGGATTTTGCACTATTACGGAGAATGGTATGATTTCAGGTCTTTTTCTATTCATTTATGTGAATGTGCTTACGTGAGAAATTGAATGTTCGTTTCTGAAAAAGTATACATGTCTAGAACTCAGAACAAGTATATAGTGTGTAGCTGAATTCAAATGAGGGTGTATTTGTGCTATCAAGGAGTTTTGTCAAAAAGAGCCAAAGGAGGAGAATGTTACCGCATGGATATTCAGTTGGCTATTTATGACAAAACAAGTTGTGGGTTAATGTGGTGTGGATTGATGATTGATATGTGGATGCTGGTTGGTATGTTTATGGTACGTTTGTATGTTTATATGTGAATCTGCGTACTCAAAGATTTGTATGCTTGAAGTATCATGGAACTCAGATTAGATATAACTGATTTCAGAGTGGATGTGAAACAATGTTTATGATGTGTACGGATCAGGTTCATCAAAAAGTTTTGTGATATAGCTGATTTCAGAGTGAATGTGGAATAGTATTTGTGATGTGTGCTGGTCAGGGTTATCAGAAAGTTTTGTCAAAAAAGAGCCAAAGGGGGAGAATGTTGGTGCATAGGAGTTATTGGCTGCTTTGTGACAAAACCTATTTTTGAACACGTCAACAATATACACCATGAAGCGTGATATTTGGAGTTTCCTAATCGTGGGTTATTGAGTTTTCTAAATTCTATAGGAAAGAAATCAGCATGTGATATCATTGAGGATAAGGATGATTGAGTTTCCTAGTTGAGATAGGAAAGTAAGTAATACAGGATGTAATGTGTCTAAAGACAGATTTAGACATGGTTAAACCCTAATGGTATTAATAGCACAATACGTGCTGAGCTAGGTTTTTTACGCAGAGATTGACAAGCATCCAGGAGGGATGAGTTTGAGGGGGAGTAAGGTGGAGGAGATTCATATGTTCACATCCTGAAGGTTGTATGAGATTGTTGAAGCTAATTAAGAGGTCTACAAGCTTATCAAGAAGCGATTGACCATTGTAATGGTGTTCTCATCCTGAGAAGCCTGCGTGAAGAAATTCCCTGGTGATAGGGATCACACTAAGGGGGAGACTTAGTGTGTGGGTATCGAAGAGCTTCTGTGGAAGTGAGTTGACAGGAAGCTAAACTAGGAAGAGGTTGTTGTTCGAGTCCTTGAGTGGAGGAGAACTTATTACTGTAAGTTGTGCTGTAGAATTACTGTAATACTCTTTCTAGTGGATTTTGATACCCTGGGCCGAATGCCCCGCAGATTAGGAACGATTGGTTCCGAATTGCGATAACAAATTGGTGTTGTGTCTTTTGTCTATGAGTATAACGTTAAGTGTCATTACACCAGTCCTCGGGTGTAAGTACACTCCTGCACTCACGTTTTAAGTTTACAGGAAATTCTATAAGTACACTTCTGAATACACGTCTTGAGTTTACTGGGAGTTTCACTATCCCAAAATGATTAGTCACTTAGGAGGCCTATTATTCAACTTTATAACCAATAAAGGTTCTTAAGACTTTTCTTCTGAAATTTTTCCCTACAACTCCCCCACCCGACGTCTAGGCTTATACATAATGGGCCAGAGTGATGACCATAGACTCCAAGTAGAGAAGACATCTCTCCAATAGAGTCCATAAAACACAACTAAACAAGAGGACACAAGCTGGGTATTAGCCTAAGCATAGAACCTGCTCTTCCACTATGATATGCACATGTAGATGACCATGTAAATGATCAACAATGATCAGATGACAGAGAGACTAATTTAATGAATGAAGTAGAATTACCTGCTTAACAGAATTCATGCCAACCAACACAGAAGAAATTGCCTTATTAGCAAGGCTGTACTGTAAAGCTATCTTTGAAATATTCTTTCCTTTTTCCTTACAAAGCTGTCCAGCGGATTGGCATGCAATCTGTAAAAAATATAAACAAACGAGATTAATTTATTACTCAAAATCAGCTATAACTAGTTTTCTAAACATTTATATAACAGGTAAATATGTTTAATCAATCTATAAATCCCCAAAAAAAAAACAGATTTCCAATGCCAAATAAACAGATGACTTTCATATGGTAAAATGATAAAGAGGAAGAAAGAATTGAAGATTAAAATCGATTTCTCATCACAGTAAAAGTGTGGAACAGAAGGATGATGTGGACACTTTCTTCAACTTTTAGTCTATATAAAGTTAGAAGAGTGCACCTTGAGTTCGGCTGATGCAGGATGCCATTCTGGTGGACCATTCTCTGTTAGCAGGCCCATAGCAAGTGGAGAAGCACTTATCACACCAACACCTTTACTCTCCAAGTAAGGGAGAAGATCTTCAAGGGCAGAATCATTTAAGCTATAGTGGCAGTAAGAAAGAATCGCGTCAACAGAACCAGGTGGGACTCGATCGAGAACATAAGTGAAAATGTTCAATGGAAGACCAGTTATTCCAATAAATCTGATTTTCCCAGCTTCCTTGAGTTTCTGGAGTGCAGGAATTGTCTCATTTACAATCTGTTCAAAGATCAAAGACAGGTTTAAAAAGTGCTCTTGAGGTGCATTTGCTCCCAGTGTCTCAAAGAGGGATTCCATCTCAAAAAAAATTGCAAAGACGTACATCTTAGATTCAAATGCTCCCCACAAAAGAAATATTCAAGAACAATGCCTAAATATTTCTGATCTTGAAAACATGGGAAGAAAGACACCTCTTTCAAATAATTCATGAAATAAAAAGCCACCTCATGTTCTAAAAGTGAGAAGGATCTACATTTGTCACTGACCACTTTATTTGTTTTCCGTCATCATGTTTTGTGTCTTTATATTGCTATGAGGAAACAACATTTTTGTTGTCATGTTTTGTGCTCTTGAGGTGCATTTACCCCCAGGTTCTCAGAGAGGAATTCCATCTTTCAAAGATCGTGCAATTATATCTATGTTAGATTGAAATGCTACTCATAAAAGAATTGTTCAAGAACACTGTATAAATATTGCTGACCCTGAAGACAAGGTACGAACAAACACCTCCTCAAAATACATTATGAAACTAAAAGCTCCTCATGTTCCTAAACATGACAGGGTCCACATTTGTCGTTGGACTCTTCTTTTCATAGTCCTCTTTTGTATTCATAATATTGCAAAAAAAACTACTTTTGATCAAGTGTAAAAAAGAAAAATGCTGCAAACTCCATAACTGCCATTAGACCAAAAAAAACTAAATAATAATGAGAATGTGGGAATTATACCAAGATAAGAACATGGGAAAACTTTACTCAAAAAAAAAAATGTTTAGATATGTTCTTATGGCTTTCGGCATCTAAAAGGTTGGAGTAATTCTTAAGAATTCCCTCGACTACTTACCAAAATATGCAATGAGTGGAATTTTGAATTTTTCAATTGTGTAAAGAACAACTTTTTGTTCTTTGATGGAAATTGAAAACTTAGAAGACCAAATAACATTTCAAAGAGCAGAAAGTCTTGCTTCATCTGCAACTCGCATAAGCCCGAAGACTTTCCTCACTTTTTTCCATGCATTTGTTGATTTCCAAATTGCAAATCTCCCTTAGGCAGTAGAATTTTCTCAGTCTCACATTCAGGAAACAGATTGCAATGATGTTCCCTAATATTATGAAATCCTTTGGGCAATGACAAGTTGTCATCAAGATCATTAGCTGAATAGGAAATATAAGTCCAATAAAAATCTGGACGAATATTTTTGAACTCTAATTGAGAAAGAGAGCCTTCAAAATGGTCCAATCTGAAAAGCAAAAAGCAATCACACTGAAAAGGAGATTGAGAAATAATAATAAAAAAAAAAAATTGTGATTCGAAAGGAAAATTGAAGATTTAAAGCGGATAACAGATAAATAAGCAAACATTTAGGCATCTCAAGATTCCCGACCATTACTACTAAACGCTAATTAGAACTCAGCGTTCGAGGACAAGGTCACTGTTTCTAGAGCAGTACCCATGTAAGATGCAGCACTCCAAGCAAATACCCAATAAAAGGATGCCAAAGAAAAATTTGCAACCCCGATACAAGAAAGAGTTCATGCACCTGATCAAGAGATCCAAACTCAATATCATGGCACTGTAATATGTCCACGTAATCAAGCTTCAATCTCGCCAAGCTCTCCTCCACACTCCTCGTCACCCTTTCCGCACTGAAGTCAAAACCCTCAACATACCGTCCACATTTCGTAGAAACTATAAATTGGTCCCTCCTCACACCCAGAGCTTGAAGAGTCTTCCCAAGAACCGTCTCCGACAACGTTCCTCCGTAATACCTTCCAGGTTTGCCAGATAAAGATATTAAAGAAATCGAGAACGCAGGAAATTGAAATAAATAGAAATAAACCAAAATAAATAAAAACAAAATTTATTATAAACTCACGGAGATGTATCGAAGAAATTGATTCCGAGACGGAATGCTTCACGAACAGACGCAATGGCGTCTTCTTCCGAGACCTGACCGAAGACATTGCCGAGCGGAGAAGCGCCGAAGCCGACACAGCTGAGGTTGAGCCCAGTGTTCCCGAGTGGTCGAAGCTCCAGTGTGGCCATTTTCGTCGGAGACTTGGAGCTTTAGAGGAGCTGAAATTTCGGTCGGCTCTAAACGACTCACGAAGCTCTCATCAATCGCACAGCCCCCATCGTCTCACTCTTTGTAGTTTCATTTTTATTAATCCCTCTTGGAGTGGTTGGGTAGCTTCTTTCAGAAATTTAGTTCCAATGGCGAATCTTTCAGAAATTTAAATAACTCTGCATCCAGGACCATATAAGTATTTAAATACCTTCCTGTCAATCATGCACCTTTCTGTTCCACCTCCCGATTCTGAAATCACCACGTAAGGGCGGACGTTGTCTGAAAACCTTCCGATTCCTGAAATCAACTTCCGATTCCTGAAATCAACTTCCGATTCCTGAAATCAACTTCCGATTCCTGAAATCAACTTCCGATTCCGGTCAGTCATCGCAAGATTTTTTTTTTTTTTTTTTAATTGGTGTTTGAAAACCAGATTGGTCCATTAATTACTAAAAGTAACTTTTTCAATTTTTTTCGTTAATACTAGAGTTAGAAATTAGAATTATTGGTAGTAATATATTGGAGGTTTTAATTTATTATTAACCCTAATTATTATATATATTAATGAATAATTATTATTTTTTATTTTTATATATTTATGTTAATATATTGGGGGGCCAGGTGAATGAGATGGGCCGTTTTTCGGCGATCTAAATGGCGGAAGTATCCGCGTAAGCTCCGTTTACAAGGCGGGCCCGTAGTTTTTTGGGAGTCCTCGCCGTCGTCTATATTTTTCTACGGAGAGATACATAAAAGCCGAAGGGCACATAAATACCCGGGTGGAAGTCGAAGCTCGTCTCCGCCTTCCTCCGCCTTCCGTTTCCCATTCTCGATTCATATAAGCATCATCAGATCAGAGAACGCACGGCGAGCGGAGGAAGAAAACGCGAAGACCGGAATCAGGACGGGACGCGCCGATCATGGAACCAGGGGGACTGCCCGGCGGGGGTGACGACGAGACTCACTCTGCGATCGCGCGATGGCAGGCCGATCTATCCCGTCGGTACCAGTATTACCTGGACAAGTCAACTCCCCACGTCTTTCGCCGATGGATGGCCTTCGGCGTCATCGCTTTCATCTATGCGCTTCGCGTCTACTTGATCCAGGGCTTCTACATCGTCTCTTACGGCCTCGGCATCTATATTCTCAACCTCCTAATTGCTTTCCTGTCTCCTCAGGTGGACCCTGAGATCCAGGAACTTGTCGACGGGCCCACTCTCCCGACGCGAGGCTCCGACGAATTTCGCCCCTTCGTCAGACGCCTCCCCGAATTTAAGTTCTGGTGCGGTTCCTCTCTGTAATTTACCTGGCAAGTTTTTTCATTTATGGAATACGTTACTGCATGTGCTATTGCCATTATAAGTCCATCTCTCGACGATTCGTTCGCTAATTACTTAGTATAAATATTTTTGTTTTCCTCGCTGGGCTTTGTGCCAGAGTTTGCATCTGGATATCATACCCTTTTATACCCATCTGAAGTATCAAACAGAAACAAGAAAGTAGAGGAACCGGAGAAACTTCTATTGATTTGGTGGTCTATTAACTTGATAGATGTAAGGAAGCTTTTAAATGATAGTTTGGAGACCGTAAAGGACACACCTCAGACCCTGAAACTAGTAGAATAATGAAGAAGGAGATAGTTGATTGGTTTACCAATGAAATACAAAGTTTCTCCGGTTCCTCTACTTTCTTGTTTCTGTTTAACACTCTAATCCTCTCCTTTATTTATAATGTCAAATAATTTGTATCCTTTGTGTATAGTGTGGAAAAATTAAGACTTACATCGATGTCTTATCTACCTTAAACTCTAGGAAATTTGTGCCTAAGAGAAAACTGTTCCCTGAAATATAAATAGAACCTAAACCCTTCTCTAGCTGAAGAATATATCTTGTTAAAATATTTATGTCTCGGGCACAAAAAATGCAATATGACATCAGCAAAAATTGTCTTCAAAATATTTGTGGTCCAATTGGCTTAACATATTCAAAATTTGTAGCTTCTTTAGTCTCAAATCTTCAATCTTCCTTATTTAACTCGTTTCTGTATCAACTGGAACATTGGCAAGTCATCATTAGAGAACATGGTTCTTTCTGGTTTAGGTGGCATATTTGACAAATCTTTTGCACAGGCAACTTAACTTTGTTGAGCGGAGTTTAAACAAGTAAGAGATGGAATCAGTAAGAGGCATTCTGTTACCTCTTTAGTTTAGTTTGTGCTTGTTCCTTGCCTGTTTTGTTCAAAATTGAATAAGGTATTTCATTATCCATTTGCTACCCAATTACATGTGTGTAATTGGGTAAATTGATCCACCAAAACATCTTAGAAATTTGCTACAGAATATTTATGTAAAATGAAATATTAAAAAAAAGCATAAGTAGTTTATAAATATTATAGAAAATGTGGTGGTCTCCCAATTGTTCCTACATGATGATATCTTTCTTCTTTTTTTTTTTGAAGAAGGTGAATATGTTTTACTCCCAATTACAAGTTTTACTCTCAATGCTACTGTGGAGACCAGAACCCAAGACCTCTCGCAGCAATAACTCCCATGGGACCACTGAGCTAATGCCCAAGACCCATGAAGATATCTTTCTTTGAATCTAAATTCAAGAAAATGGTAAAATAACTGAAGGCTCCATTAGCCATTTGTGGGAAGATGAAATTTTGCATAAAATTACAGATAATTTATACTGACTTCATCCCTAATTAATATGAAAACAACTCAAAAAAATTTAAATTTAAAAGATAAAAACCAAAATAGTTTACAAGGCCTATCAGCCAGTTGTGGGAAGATGGAATTTCACATAAAATTACAGACGAGTTATACTAACTTCATCCCTTACTATTATGAAAAACTCAAAATCTTCTGTATTTGAAAGATCAAAACCAAAATAGTTACTGTGGAAGAAAATAAGATGCTGGAATTTTCATGAACTCTAGATTAGGGTTTGGTTTATCAAAAACTTTACAAATTCTAAAAAAACAAGGATTTTAGATTTCAGATTTTGATGGTGTGAAATTTTTCCTTTTATATTCTCAAATGTAAAAAGTGGGAATTGGATCTGTAAGCGCAGATGCTAATGTGGACTGAAAAAGTGGTATGTTTGCATACAAATTCATGCATGGCTGGAGTTATGATTAAGACAGGACCATGGTAGATTGTGATTCAAGAACAGTGCTAAAGCAACTTATCTGAGTTCAGTTGTAAAAATAACAAGAAGAAAGAAACAACAGAATTTTCAAAGGAAAGAGTCTACAACGGAAGAATGTTGCTTTGCTCATACAGACCCAAGTCATTTCTTGGCTTAAATCACAGGGAGAGTTGGCCAGATTTGATAGTTCCTTGCTCTTGTCTTCTTGTACCTTTGTGACTACCTGATGTGCCCTTAAGGCCAAAGCTACTGAAACTGTATGGCTACCCCCATTGGCAGGCAAGCCAAAGCTGAATTTTTATGTGTCGTCCAAGGGCAACCCAGGGCATGTAGGCAATGGTGTCGTGATAAGGAACTCATAAAGGGTTATTTTCTCTCTTATGCTGGGCCTTTAGGGAATAATGACTCCACCTCTACTGAGGTACACAGTGTATCGGATGGATTGAAGTGCTTTTGTGGCCATGTCTCAGGTGAGTTCACGGTTGAAGGCAACTCGAGCTATACCATTGGCTGGTGTAGACAGACTTTGCTCCTTAATGGAGGTTTTTATATTTATTTAGAGAAATTTTTCTATTTGACATGTTTGTGAGTGGTCATGTATTTTTAGGTCTGCCAACTCTATGATGGATTTACTAATGGGAGCGGGAGTTGGTTTATATTGTCATACTATGAGACTTTTTCCACCATTTGTATCATGATATGTACCATGTTCTCACATTAGTAATAAAATCAAGCAATTTCCTGTAAAAAAGTTATAAAGATAACAAGGTGCTTATCCTTGGTGAGCTTGTATGTCAAATCCTTCTGACTGCAGAGAAGGTTTTGTCGGTCTTTTTCCTCCACCTAACAGCTGCCTTGAGCTGCTACCGTTGCTCTTCTCCTGGAGGCATATAGAGTTATCTGATTTAATACTATGTTGAATTCTGGAGCTTCTTGTGGTAGATGAGAAATGGTGAGAAGAAGAGGAGAGCAGAAAAAAAATAAAAAGAGGTGGTCGCAGCTAGGATGAGAAAGAGGCAAAAGCTAGTATTGAGAGCATAAGTGGTGGTTCTCACTTTGGGTTTGAGCATGTCCCATCTCTTTAAGACTTGACGTCAACCAAATTACAAGTATGACATTTACTGAATTAAGGTTTCAAGTCCTAAAGGATAGTTCAAGTGTATTACCTGAATGACATAGCGTGCCACTATCATATAGCTGTAACAAATTAGTTACTGGAATTCATCCCTGAGAAGTATACAAAATCAAAGCTTGATTGCTAGCGAGCAGCATAAAGGAAGTCATGCTGGCTGTCATTAAGTCACTTGCAATCTTTATGTATGAGTGGTTGAATTAATCTTGATGTCTGCCAAAAAGTTATGAACATCCATGCAAGATATTAAGAATAACCCTTTGCTGTGGATGTCCATGATGTGAAGGAGTTCCTGAAATTTGTTCATTCTTATTTGATGTTAAGGGTGTACTTTTGGAAAAGGCTTCAATCGTATTTTTGTGGGCTTGTTAATGTTGGGTAATGCAGCATGAATGGATAACTAGCTGTTTATCTTGCCACCTTCTCTATTTTACTTAACAACTATTCCTCTAGATACTTTCAAGAGCTTTAGAAGCCATTTCATAGGATGATCTGATGATTCTGTAATTTTTTGTGAATCCTATGTGCATCTAGTTATGCCTCACAGCTCTTCTTATTGTGAGCTCATCACTGCTCCCTGACTTGCATGTCCTCTGGCTAAGCTGTTGGTGACTTACCGGGTTTTTATCTCAGCCTTCTGTTATTCCATGCCCGTTGTGAGAGGAATTTTCTGGATATTGTCAAACCTCTTGGAAAGACGAGTTTTTATCTAAAGCAGGCCACTTGATAATTGTCAAAATTTTGCCTCTCAAGTGTAATTCAGTATTTTACTATGGCTTTTGTCTTGTCCTTGTGCTGTTACAACAATGATTGAAAAAGTCATATGTGACTTCTTTTGAGGAAGTACAACATCTTTCTTATAATTAAGTGAGTTGTCTGATGTTTGGTTGTTCTATAGAGTGTGGTTGTTTGGGTATTTGACTTATCCAGTAGGTAAATAAGGCTTTATTAGTTGAGTGCTTGTGGCAGTTTTGAAAAAATAACAATTTGTTTTGCTATTTTTTGGTTATTAATGAGCTTGCTTCCCGGCAGTTCCTCTGGAGGGTACAACATAAGAATTCAAATTCCCCATTGTCAGATAGGACAAAGTCTGTAACCAGAGAGAAAAGGGGGCCTAGGTGTGACTCAGTGACGCAATGGATTGTGGTTCTTTGGTAATTTATCAGCACTAATCACACAATGGAGGGGCTTAATCACCGTGAAAAAAGGGCAGATTAGTGGTGGAAATATGTCTCATGATGATCCCCTGGGGATTATGGAAGGTATGTAATTGGCGCATCTTCAAAAACTCAAGCGTTGATTGTAGGACGATGACGCAACTAGTTTTCAACAACATTATCTTATGGTTATGCTCCAGAAAAGAGTTCTAGAATTGATGGTGCCCAACTCAGAAGTGTGTGGCAAAGCACAACAGAATTATTGATCCTAGGCATCCCACTATGACAAATACAATGGTCACCCTCGACGAGTGGTTCATTGAAGCTAAATGTTGAATAGCTCATCTTTCAGAAACTGGGGACCCTCTGGCTTTGGAGGGATATTCAAAACCAGAGGACAACACTCTACTAATCTTTTGGAGGTCCACTGTGAATTACAGACTCGTCAGATGCGAAAACTATTGTCGTCCCCAAGGCCTAAGGATTTTCAGACAAAGACTGGTTGGATTGTTAGAAGTCGAATGAGATTCAGCTAATGCCATCAAATGGTGCTGAATGGATAGTAACCCTGCATGGAGAATGGTGGCTAAATTCAGAGAAATATGGAGCTTATCTACTAATGTCATAGTATCCTGGATTAATATACCTGACACGAGAAATTCTCTTGCAAATGGGATTGCTAAAGAGGGAGTCACTCTACAAACAATGATTGTGAGAACCTCCCCCCCCCAGCTAGTCCATATGTAGTCTGTAACATGTCCATTTCGCATTAATAAAACTCACTTTCCTCAAGAATGTATTTAAAAAAAAAATACAGGACAAGATGGACATCCATTAAACGACTTATTAGATATCCATCAAAGGGTCTTAATGGAATTTATTTGATATTGCAGTGTTCTTTAGTGGATATTTGTTTCTTATATATTTGCATTCAGTTTGGGCTTGTTGAGTTAGGACTTTAGTCCATTGACAGTCCTACCTTTACGTGACACTTGAAACATATCTCAATGAAGAATGAGTCATTGAGATATAGAGAGATGTGCCTGTTTCATGTAATGCTTGCTAGTTACTTGGCGCCTATTACATTTTCAGTATGCTATTAAAAGTGACATGGTAATCATTGGTTTAGGAATAGGGAAATGTCAGAGAGAGCATCTCAATTGGTGAAGTATTTGCAATGCTATGATTCTCTGATTCTGCCTAACAATATATGAATTTTGAGGATCAGGAGGTGCATTTAACATCTAGTGCTTGTTTCTACTGCATTGCAGGTATTCACTCACAAAAGCCTTTTGCGTTGCTTTTGTTATGACCTTCTTTATTGTCTTTGATGTGCCTGTGTTTTGGCCAATACTACTTTTCTACTGGATTATGCTCTTTGTGCTCACCATGAAGAGACAGATAAAGCATATGATAAAGTACAGATATGTGCCGTTTTCCTTTGGTAAACAGGTAATGCTTTGTTGTTCTTTACCCTGACATGTGTAGAGTAACTTCATAGGCATGAGATTCAAGTTGTATACTTAAAACAGTTCTATTTCTTCTACAGCGGTACAGTGGGAAGAAGGCAGCCTCAGCTGACAATGCAGAAGTAACTAAAGATTGATCTTTGTACAGCATGTAGGTTTCTGAACTTGGGCAACTTTGGAGGAAATGCCATTCTTCTATTAATATTTACTGCTCTTATCTGTCCTAATTTAGGAGCTTTATAAAGTGAGAAAAAATGGCTGGAAAAAAAAATGTTACCCCAAGAGTTCTACATCCCCCGCATCACCAGATTTTACATTGTTTATCTGAGCAGATTTTCCATTCTTAGTGGATGTTGAAGGCCAGGCCACGGGAAGCTGGTTTTGCTCGCCTTCTTTTCTTTTTCTTTTTCTTTTTTTGTTTTATTTGTAAGAGATGCTTGCTTAATTCATCTGACGATCGGATGTAGCAACACAAAAAGGGGGGTGTTATCATAGCAACAGAAAAATTCTTTTGATTATTACCGTGCATAATTCGTTCTTTCGTGTTTCAGGAACGAGGTCACGTTGTTTTGAGTAAGGTTGATTCATTTCATTGCAAGGTTTGAATCGTATAAAACAGCAAACTGCGCATTTTTTTTAAAAAAAAACTATCCCACTTTCTTGTGCCCAAAACTCAGTTCTGAAACACGTTGGCCTACGCTGAAATCAAGGTGGGTGTGTTTCACAATCGCGGCGGAGGGACTTGCGACTTCTGAAACACGTTATCAAACGTTGAGCTCATCCACTCAAGGTTGGTGTGTTCGTATGGGCCAAAGATTTTGCACGGGAGGTTGAGCAGTTCGGTAACAATGGGTTGCAAGGGAGGTTGAGCTGTTCGGTAGCTATCTGAAATCTTGGTTCTTGCAAGAATTTATTCTGCTTTATTATGTATATAATTAAACCCTGGATTTTACCAATTACTTTTAAAAAAAAATTTGTTGGAAATAAAAATATTAATAAAAAAATCTCAATCAAAATTAAAAAAAGGGTCTTCGTATATCATCAGAATATATTAGATTAGATTAGAGAATCGAAATCAAGAAGAAAAAGAACTGGGATTCTCCATATATAGGTGGAAGCAACCCTTTTTGGGAGTTACTAGAAGAATCATTTGGATAAACATAAACATTATCCTCATAACCTTCGTTATATTTTGATTTATTGAAATAATAATTTATCAATAAAAAATCATCTAATCACTAAATACAGAGATGTAAATCAATTTCATCTGAATAAAAACACATGTTAACTACAAAATAACAAATCAAAGAAACTAGCAAAAAAAAAAACTAATTGAAGTATAATAAAAAGGGTGTAATATCATGTATGTCTCAATTCTCACACATTGCTAAGTGGACCTTATGAACATATCAATAAGTAGAAATTCGTGAATGACAAATAATTGATACATAAAATGCTCAATAAAATATAATAAATTCGTAAAGAAAGTTTTCAGCAACGCCACATATAAGCCACAATAAATAAAGCCAATAACAGATTTTTGTCTTATCGAAGACGTAAATCCATAAATCTGCTGTACTTATTTTGCTCGCGTTGTTTCCTTTCCGTCTCGAGACGTAACTCGTACAAGGCCCAAAGCCAGTTGACTTCCATGTGAGCCTCAGGCGTTTCAATCGAGTCTTCACGTCCCGTAAATTGGCAATGGAGCTAAAAACGTAGAAAGTGAATTTACAAATGATCAGAAAAGCGCCACCCATGGTTGAAGAATAATCTCAGGGGTGAAACTTGGCAACTTTCATCAGATTTCACCATGTATGTGCACTTCTATTTACATTAGACTTGCGTTAGTATCGTAAGCCACTCGCCAGTAAGACAGAGCAGGAGAATCCATATAATTTCAACAAAATTTTCAACTTGGAAAGATCATTTTCACAAGGTGAAGTAGTTGGCCGGGGGATGAACAATGGGAAGTGTAGACATGGTCTGGTTCCCAGTCAGTAAATTGGTTGCAACAGAGTCCTCAACCTGAACGGGGTCTGGTACCTCCATCACTCTCTCAGGGATCACCTTATTTCCTTCCACCTTCCCTAGAACTTCAAAGTACATCTTCATAGTTTCTGGCTTGGTCTTCCACTCGGGAAACCCGCTCCAATCCATCTCCCCATCTTTGATGCTCCTCTCAACCCTAAACCCCATCTTCACTGAGGTTTGTGCTGAAACCTCTGCTTTCACCAACCGGAAAGACCCTGCTTTCTTTGCTTTGTCTCCCAGTACGGAATAGAGCAGCTTCTCGAAGCCCTGAAGGTTGGGATTAGAGCCATTGATGGAAGCAAGAGGCCACAATGTGGTGAAACGATCAGGGGTCAGGATCGTATGTTCATCTTCTGCCCCAATAGGGATTGCAGGGGTAGTAGGACTTGTTTTGGAGAGTTCAACAAGGCCAGGGGCTAGACGTTTGAGTTTCAGCTTGGAAGGGGAAGAGGAAGGAGAAGCAAGTGAAGTTGGACCTACAATGCGGAGGGAGAGCAGGGGCATTTGTTGGGACAGGGATGCAAGATGGAGATGGTCAGCCAAAGTTAGGAGGCCTGAAGCAAGGTTGCCACTTTTATGGGTCTGGTTGAGAGGAAGAGGGAGATCAAGGGGATGACGCAGGCTGACAGATCTTGCACCCTTGACTGTAACAGTGGTACCCTCGGCTAACATTACTTTCTTCACAACCCCAGCATCCACATCATGCTGCATAAAATGAAAACATTACACTTAACTTCAGGACTACATGACTTCAAACTGTCAAAGGTAAATAAAGAGAGAATTAAAAGGTTAAAGTCCTCCTGACACTAAAGCATGACTTTCACTGTAGAATAAAACAGGGGAATCGAGCTTGGTTAAAATAGATGATTTAACAGGGCAGTCTACGTAACACAATGCATTTTTAGTGAAAAGAGAGGATTTACAGATATTCCACTCTTCACAGTTTGCCATGTGTTTTATCACTAAAATATGATCAAAGAAGCTTCTTCATGTGCAAAGACAGCCATTGACAAACACGCATGTAGCTAATAAAATAAGTCCAGAAGTAATTAACCGAAACATAGCATTGAACTATGCATGCATCCCTACATAAAGAAAAGGTTGAGCAAGGGAAAGGCAATTTAAGCTTTATGGTAAACAAGATAATGTATCAAATGAACCCATAGAGCTCTCAACTCAACAAAATATTTTACTATTCCCTATTGTTCTTTCCCTCAATTAAGAGAATATATGGTTTTCCCTAATGTTTCTTCCCTCAGTTAAGTAACAGAAGAACTGACATGGAAACCCAAGGCAGTGTGATTTTCATAATAAGTCAAAGTTAGTCTAAAAAGGTTAGGGAAAGACAGATGGCCACGATGTTAGACAATAATCAAAATGGTCGAACACAAACTCAATTGAGCCCAAACCCCACTGCAAGGAAATCCAACGCCAGTAATATTGGATAGCTCCTTTCAGGATGAGATGGTGGCCTCTTTAAAAATCTGTCCACCTTGGTATTTTTTTATTCAAATGTTAATTACATAAAGAGACCCCCTTATACCAGGTGAGACTTCAACCCAGTACCTCACAGTATTTATCTCCTATGTGCCTAAGCCCAAGACACAAATCTGTCGTGTTATGGTAGAGTATATTTTTCATCCCTAAGAATTGAAATAGTAATTTTGCTCATAAATGGAACTGCTTTCGTTTTCGAGAAGGAGAAAAAAAAAAAAAAAAAAAAAAAAAAGAAAAGAAAAGTTTCCCGTGGCTGGGATGAGACTCGAGAACTAGATCACACAAACGCTAATCAAATGACCATAGATATTCCCCAATTTCTATGAAAGGATAAACCAAGACGGGAAAAACTAAATATTCGAAATATGTAAAACTAACCGGTATGGAAACCCGCATATCATCTCCATCTTGAATCCAGAGTTCCATCGGTCCCGCAAGTTGAAACGGCGCTAAAACCGGCATCAGTTCATCACTCGACTCCCCAGTCTTCGCCAACCCATTTTGAGCAGCCGACTCCTCAACTCTAAAAATCGGCAGGTCCACGTATTCCCACCGATTCACATCCTCCAAAAGCTTAAACGGATATTTCTTATTCCCGATCTCAATATCAAACTCGTAAGCCACGGTTTGTCCCACCAACGCGTCCCTGACATCAAAGCCGCTCACCTTTAAATCCTCCGATTGAAACCCCAACACCTTCACAATGGCATCTTTAAGATCCTACAACCACAGACAGCCAAGAAGATTAAACCTATCAGCCAAAAAATCAACCAAACAATCAAAGAAGGAAGAACGATCCAGGTATAAATTGCTTACAGAAATCGCCTTCGGTGCAGGCGAATTCAGCCCCTGGGCAAAAACCAAACCTTGCAGCAATCCGACACCGAGGAGGAGGTGAAACAGATGCGGGAACCGCAACCGAACCGCCATTCGATTCGAGAGTTTCCGATGCGAAGGAAGAGTGGAAGAGACGATCCTGAGAATCAACAACCGTTTAAGGGTGTCGACAGGAAGACGTTAATGAGAAATAGTATCGCCGTCGGGGGTATTTAAGGAAAATAGTCGTTTACAGATATGCGGACGAGGAAGAAGATGCTGACGTGGATATTGGTGGCCAATGAGGAGCCCGTTATTGATGTTTGATTTAAGCTGATTGGCTGCTACACGTCGAGTCATCAAACCGACCCTAAAGTTACTTTTGCTGGGAATTTCAGTTACGATGTTTTCGTGATTAGGGGTGGTTAGTGGTTACCGGATCGGGTTTTTGGGGGTGATGCAGCCCAAAAAAACCCCGGTTCGGGTTTTAAATCTACTCTGTTGGTCGGAGATGGGTTAGAAAAGTGGGAACCGAACTCGATCCAAGGTTCTTGTGCCTTTTTTCACCCCTTAAGAGTAACTCTTAAAAAAGATGTATTAGACTGATCTGGTTCGGCTGGGTTGGGATTGGTTGAGGCGGGGCGGATCAAGGTGGAAAAGCATTCGGTTTGTATAGTTTTGGTTCGATTTCCGGGGTGAAAAATATATAAGTGGAATCCATACATGAATGGAGTGAGTTTTTAAGAACCCGGATCCGCTGGCCAAAATGCAGCGTGGCCAAAGCGAATCACAGGGAGCCACATCACAAAATTACCTATACGGGGCTGACGTGGTGCCTCGTGATTCGCTTTGGCACGCTTCATTTTGGCCAGCGGATCCGGGCTCAGTTTTTAAACTTGTCCGGGTTTTTTTACAGGTCAGGTTTCAAGATTCTTACATCGGTTTGAGTTCGGGTTTTGAAAACCCAACCCAACCCACGCCCACCTAAGATAAGTTGACTCGTTTTCTATTGGGTGAATTACATCTCATGAACTATTTGTTGTTTAAATATTTTGAATTATCGATGTATGTTGGCAAAATATCGAACCAAGACATGTTAATAAAATATCAAGTCACGAAAATTAAGACGAAAAATATTTCTCATTTAACCCTTGAACCGCTAACACCACATAAAAACCAAGTAGTCCCAATTCCTCCCCGATTCGGGCTTCCCTCCCCAGCCCTAGTCGCCTAGGCATCTCCCTCCCCCAAGCCCATGATTTGATATTTAGACATGGATCAGTTAATGAGTTGTAATTCTCCTTTTTCTATGTTATAAGTCTTCATTTAAGGGTAAACTCAAATTCCTCTAAGAATATTTTAGGGAGAATTATAATTCATATATCAATTGTTGGCTAAATATCGAATCATGGACATTGTTGATAAAATATTGAGTCATGGATATAATGATGAAAATGCCCCTTACCATTAAACCAATTTATACAAAAAACAATAAACCAATAGTATATTATACAAAACAGGAAAATATATTATGCATAACATAATAGTATGTTACCATCAACTTATATGTTATGTCAGCTTTATAATGCTAAACACCTCTCAACCATGAAAAATTATACTATTAATTAGTACATAACATAAAACAAAAAAATATGTTATATATAACATAACTGTATGTAATAGACTATTAACTAATATATTATACCAACTTCATATAACCAAACACGCTTCAACCACGAGAAATTATGACATTAACTAGTGTGCTATATAGAAGAGAGGAAAACAATATGTTAAGCATAATATAATAATATGATATAGACAATTAACTAATATGTTATATCATTTTCATATAGTCAAACACCCCTAAACCACCAAAAATTACACCATAAATTATACCAATAAGTAGTATGTTATGTAGAAAAAGAAAGTAGGTTATGTATAATATAATAATATGTTATAGAACATTAACTAATATGTTATGTCAGCTTTGTAAAACCAAACCGATTTAGGGGTTAAGTGAAGGGCATTTTCGTCCCTGATCCTGACTCAATATTTTGTCAAGATTTATTCATGATTCGATATTTAGACAATAATAATTCCATGAGTTGTAATTCTCCCAATACTCTATCCACACCGACTCGGGACAAGTCCAAAGTTGATCCACCTCATCTCAGCCGGATTTTGTTAGCTTTTAGCATGAAATAAATAAAGTCGCATAAGACTTACCTATTTCAACCAGCAAGAAAACAAAACACAACGACAGGAGAACGACAAGGCCAACAACACCGATTACGCTTCCTTCACCCTGATGAGTCGGGACTTCCAGAAGGAGATAACCGGTGGACTGCGATAAGACACGTAAATCGCCTCATCAAGGTTTACTATTTAATGATACTTAATTAACTTAATCATAATTAGTAATATAATTAGCTTCTAATGGCCACATTTCTTATAATCTCCCACTTGTCTTAGAAGTCACTTTTATACCGCCGGTCACTGCTTCATATGTTATTCACATATGTTATGTAGATGTAAGGTTGAGATTTTCTACATCTCCCATGAAGGGGTATAAGTGTGTTGGCCTTATAACACACTCAAAGCCCTAAGCAAAATCTTTCTAGGAATCGCCCCTGCTGACCACTAGATCTCAACGTGAGCACCAAGCTTGTAAGGCTCAGCTCACCTAGCAGTCTGCAGCATTCCTAAGGACCTCACACATAGGATACTAATGTATCTGCCCACATACATCACCTATATGTATTTCAGAAATTACCGAGACCATAGGATTTCCAAAGACACCAAGTCAGCTGACATCCAAAGTACTAGTCATATTAACCAGCAACTTCCACTGACATTAAATCATAGACTAATATATATAACCGGTTGAAATAAAAAATATATCAGTAAATGTTGCCACTGATACTTAAACACATACAAACACATATGTGCATTCAAATTTCATCAGATGTACAACAAAACTATAGTTGATCAGCATTCTACAAACAGTTCATATGAACATTAAACATAAGGGAGTTTTACTCCCACATCATATATATGAGCACAAAATTGTTTTACAGGTAGAGCTTTAGTGAATGGATCAGCTAACATTTGTGGAGATGGAACATGAGACACAACGATCTCATTCTCTTGTACTTTTTCACGAACATAGTGATACTTAACTTGTATATGTTTAGATCCACTATGACATCTTGGATCCTTAGTCAAGGCAATAGCAGTTGTATTATCACAAAAGATAGTAACAGGGTGTTGTACAATCTCGACTATCTTCAATTTTGTGAGGAATTGCTTTAACCAAATTGCTTCTCTTGCAGCTTCTGAACAAGCAATGTATTCAGCTTCCATAGTAGATTGTGCAATACAATCTTGTTTCTTGCTTCTCCACGAAATGGAGCCACCACCAAACATAAAAAGATATCCATATGTAGATTTAATATGTAGATTTAAGTGTATCTGGACAACCCTTATTATCTGAATTAGATACCCTTGAAGTGCAAGTTCGTTAGAGCAGAAGACCAACATCTAGAACTTGGTTCCTTTTAAATATCTCAAAACTCACTTTGCTCCTTCATAGTGTACTTTTCCTGGATTAGCTTGATACCTGCTCAACATGCCAACTATATAGCATAAATCTAGTCTCATGCAGGTCATTGCATACATCAAGCTCCCAACAAGAGAAGCATAAGTGTATATTTCTGAATCTAACTTGTCAAGATCAAGTTGTGGGCAATCTATTTTTTCAAATTTATGTCCCTTAACTACAGGAAATAAAACTGCATTGCAGTGCTCCATACCAAACCTTTTTAGTACAATACTCAAATAAGCCTCTTGAGACAATCCTAACCATTTCTTGTTTCAGTCTCTATAAATTTCGATGCCCAAAATATAAGAGGCTTCTCCCATATCACTCATTTCAAATTGATGTGATAACCATTGTTTAGTGGCATTGACTGAATCAAGATCATTTCCAGCAATTAGGATATCATCAACATAAAGAGTTAAGATAAGTATTTTACTCCCACTGATCTTGAGATATACACAGTGATCAAAGGTATTTTCCTTGAATCCATAGCTTGTAATAGCTTCATGGAATTTGAGATGCCACTAACGAAGAGACTGTTTGAGACCGTACAATGCTTTCTTGAGTTTCTCCACTTTTGATTCTTTACCTTTAACCTCAAAACCTTTAGGTTATCTCATATAAATAGTCTCAAAAGAATCACCATTCAAAAATGCAGTCTTTACATCGACTTGATGTAATTCAAAGTCAAAGAACTCAACTATACCCATAATTATACGTATAGACTCCTTTCTACACACTAGTAAAAATGTCTCCTCATAATCCCTTCCTTCTTGTTGTGGGTAACCTTTAGCTACCAATCGGAACTTATATTTCTATATTACACCTTCAAAATTCTTTTTCTGCTTATAAACCCATTTACGCCCAACTAGAGTTGCATTTGAAGGAAGATCTACCAACTCAAATACCTCATTTTTCCTCAAGGATTTCATTTCTTCGTCCATAGACTTCAACCATTTATCTGCATCTGAACTTTGAATAGCTTCTTCATAAGTTACATGATCGATTGTTTGTATATCTGATGAACTCTCACCTAAATAAGTGATATAATCACCACTAATAGCAGATTTTTTCCTTCTTTTTGGTCTTTCTGAAGCACCTACTCTCTCAATATGTATTTGTGAAAAACCAATTAAATCTCCTTTCACAGCAATTTGACGGGGTTTATTGCTTTCTCGCTCAAAAGATTTCTCTATGAATTTGACATTACGACTTTCAAATATTGCTTCCCCTTTAGAGAAATTTGTTCTTCCATATAGTCTATAGGCTTTAGAGTGCTCAGAATAACCAATGACATTACATCAAATTGATCTATATTGCAACTTTGTCTGAGAATGCCCAGGAACCATTGCATATGCTACACATCCCCAGACACGCATTTGTTGAAAATTGGGTTGTCCACATTTCATAAGGTGTCTTTTGTACAGACTTTGAAGGCACTCTATTAAGAATATAAACTACTGTTTAGAGTGCTTCTCCCTATAAATTATCAAGTAATTCTGTTTTGTTCATTAGACATCATACCATTTCCATTAAGGTCCTATTTCTTCTTTCAGCTACTCCATTTTGTTGAGGGGTGTAAGGAACTGTAGTTTGTCTGAGTACTCCTTTTTCACTATAGTATTCTGCAAACTCATTCGATGTATATTCCCCTCCATTGTCAGTTCTGAGCACTTTAATAGTGCAACTTAACTGATTCTCTACTTGGACTTTATAATCCTTGAACATTGAAAATATTTTCTGTTGGTCCCTGTTTCTGGATTTTGATACAACAATGAGGTGTTATAACGCTCGGGTGTTCTCAACACCCTAAGTAAAAGGAACAGCAAGCAACAGATATTCCAGAAGTGAAAAGTACTTCATAAACATTAACGAAATACACTTTCGACGCAAATGTATTACGGGGCAAAACAGCCCTCTTAGGGAATCTCATACAATCTTTGCAAGAACAGAAATTACAGTAGGAAATGTAAACAAGTCTACAGACTTACAACCAAAGATGACCCACTCTGCACATGCAGCAGTGAGGGAGATACGACTCACAGACTCTCTAAGAAATAGTCCAAGGCTCCCCTTGGCAATTACTCTCCTCCCCTGAGAGTTTGACTAGTACTTCTACTGCGTGACAACTTCACTCTACTTCTCTTTTTGTTGTCTCTGCTTGTTCATCTGATCGAATGGTGTCCTTGCCTTATATAGATGCCAGAGATGGTGATCCATAATTCCAGATCGTGATCCATAATTCCAGGTGAGAGATGGCTAAAGCTATTGCCATGATACGGTCGTGGGGGAACCACAATAGTCGTGGTTTGTTAACCACGTCATCCATAAAAGATGGCCACTTGTCCAATATCTGTCAAACTCCTCCTTGGACATCTTTTTGGCATCACATATGAAGAGACCATTTTCCAAAAAAAATGTAACGGCAAGGAATATAGCAACAATCTAAATTAGTGGACGGTATACCAAAAGATCAAAATAAGCTCCCCCTTGATGACGAAAAGAGCCAATGGAATCCGCGGACGCCAAGGTCGAAGATACAGGCCCGTATCTCGGACATGTGATGAGAATTGTCCCAAGACGGCGGGTCGATATCCTTGCGCTTGTGTCCGAAGGTCGAGCGCGTGCTGTTGAGAACGTTTTAGGATGTTCCGGAGAAGGTCCAAGTGACATAATTGACGAAGCGGTAGTGGCAAAGGGAATGGGCGGAGAAACCGGCGGTGACGCAAAGAGGGACAATGAGTCGGGATCCAAATCAGATGGAAGATCAGAAACATGTTTGCCTTTGAACAGACGCCGCATGAATGGAAATTTGACGCTGCTCGAGAGGACAGGTCTAGACCCATTGGCGAGCAAGCTGTGACCGAATGATACCGAAGATGTAAGAAGGATACGGCAGAATCGAAAGAGACGAACCGGATTCGCATACCAAAGAATGTAACGGAATAAAAAGTCACCGGTCGAAAAGAGAGGCCGGTGCCAATAGAGAAAAAAGCAGAGAGGCCATGCTCTTGCCAATAGAGGTCGAAAGTGTTTGGCGGGCAAACCAATTGCGAAACGGCAATTTTGTGAAGGGTCGGTATCGGACACTAAGTTCGAAGGTGGAAGTCCTTTTTCGGCCAATGGCTACGAACGCCACCAGTGAGCTCGTGGATCATCGAAGACAAGGATGGAGGTGGAGTAGTAGGGCAAGAAGGGGAACCAAAATAAGAATTGATAACTGTGGGAGAAAAAGGGACCCAGACGCCCATACCTGATGGTAGTGAGGGGACGTCTCGTCGACAATAGATCGGCGTAAGTTGCAGTAGAACTCATATACCACAGTGTGGCTATACCGGGGTACTTTCAGAACCGTAGATAGTAACTGTCTATCACGCAAGAGTTGGATAACTTGAACGCGCTCGAAAGAAGGCCAGTGGATGGTGCATTGGGGCAATAAGGGGCGCTCCCGGAAGAGGTTCCAAAGATTTCGGGAAGTGGAGTCGAGAAGAAAGCGGGAGGGAGACTCTGGAGAGGAAGCGGCATGGGCAGGAGAACACGGGCTAGGGTAGGAGGATATATGATCTGCCGCCTTGCGCTTTGGAGCCACGAAAGCGAAAGGGAAGGATGAGAAGGGGAGGTTGCTATCTGATGAGAACCAGAACCAAAGATCAAGTGCTGGGAGGAGGAGAGGACCTGGTCAAGGCAACCCAAAATATGAAAGGCTAAGAGGAGGAAGGGAAAAGAGGCTAAACGGAAACGGAATCAGGAGGTGGAGAACCGGGGAGAGGTAGGGGGAATAGACAGTTCGAGGGAAGATCCGGGGGAAAAAAGGGAACCCACCAACCAATATGAGACAGTGGTGGGGCAGGAGAGAGAAACCAAAGGGGAGGGGGTGAACCATATCGTGCTGTAAAACAGAGGAGATGGTGAAAGAGGAAGACCTCCACGCCATGGGAAAGAGGCGAGTAAAAAAGTTAGGGTTTGATGAAGGCGTAAAGGGGAAGCACGGGTTAAAAAAGGCGGGTAAGAAGAAATTGACATATCGAGAAAAAAAGGATATGCAGTAGGAAAGAATTGAAACAGCCAAGAAATAACGGCCGTGATCCAAAATAGAGAAAATAACCTGCATGTAACAAAAAGGTCGAAATAACCAGCACACTTTTTTTTTTTTTTTTTTTTTTTTTTTACACACACCGGGAAGGATGCGGATCCCCGAGAGTCACGCAAAAAACTTGAATCGGGTACCATCCAGGGACTTTGTAAAGATATCGGCCAACTGAAATGTCGTCCCAATATGCTCCGAGAATGATAGACCTGCGCTCAACGAGATCACGCGAATAAAGTGATAACGGATGTCAATGTGTTTGGTACGCGAGAATGTTGGACTGGATTTTTGGAAATATTAATTGCGCTGGTGTGTTATCACGAAGACTGTTGCAACACCGGAAGGAATTCCATAGTCGTTGAGCATTTGCAGCATCCGGAGGACTTGAGAACAGCAAATGCCCGCCGCAGCGATATACTCGGCTTCAGCGGTGGACAAAGAAATGCAAGACTGTTTCTTCTTGTACCAAGAGATTAAATTATTGCCCGTAAAAAAAAAAGCACCTGAAGTACTCTTCCCGTCATCAATATTGCCGCCCAATCGGGCGCCACTTTGTAGCCTCCAATGTGGTTGTTAGTCTCCTTAGTGTACCGAGACCTAATTTGATCGTCCCATGGACGTATTGGAGAATGCGACGAACCGCCTTGAAATGGGACTCTTTGGGCTGAGATTGGTAACGAGCACGAGACCGACAATCAAAAACAATATCGGGTCCTACGCTAGTCTGTTAAATATAGTAAGCTGCCAATAATACCGCGGAAGGCATGAGCGTCAGTAGGAACACCACTATCGCCACGCGACAGATTTTGTCACAGAACCAATAGGTGTAGCCACCGCTTTGGAATTCTCAAGATCATACTTCTGAACCAATTTTCGTGCATATTGTTCTTGACAGAAAAAAATATTCCAAAGGAAAGTCGAAGTAATTTGAAAACCAAGAAAATAGGATAACTCACCAACCATACTCATTTCGAATTCGTGCTGCATGAGATGTACAAACTCGGAACGGTGGGAGATAGAAGTAGACCCAAAAATGATGTCATCCACATAGATTTGGGCAATGGTAGTGTGTTGCGCATCCCGTTTAATGAACAAGGTTTTGTCCACGGAACCTCTGCTGTAGCCATGAGCACAAAGATAAGCAGTGAGTCTGTCATACCATGCACGGGGAGCCTGTTTAAGGCCATAGAGAGCTTTCGTTAGGAAATAAACGTGGTCAGGAAACATTGGGTCAACAAACCCCTTTGGTTGTTCAACAAAAACCTCTTCCTTTAGATAGCCATTGAGGAAGGCGCTTTTGACGTCCATTTGATATAAAGGAATGTGGAGGTAAGCTGATATGGCTAGCAGAAGACGGATAGATTCAAGGCGGGCGACAGGGGCAAATGTTTCAACAAAGTCCACGCCTTCAATTTGAGAGTAGCCTTGGGCAATGAGGCGAGCCTTATTGCGGATAATATTGCCATGGGCATCAGACTTATTCTTGAATACCCATTTGGTACCAATGACATTGCAGTGAGTAGGTCGGGGCACTAATTTCCAGACCTGATTACTGGAGAACTGTTGTAACTCCTCTTGCATGGCTTGAACCCAGAATTCATCTTTCAATGCATCGGCAATTTTAGTGGGTTCAACCTGAGAAACATAACAGGCAAAGCGAACCATTTTTTGATAATCTTGTTTGGGTAGGTCTCGGGTTTGAATACCAGCATGAATATCACCAATGACGTCATGGATAGAATGGTCTTCGCGGACTTGGGCAGAGCCGTCTCTGGATATTGGGGGAAAAGAGATTGGTGACGGGTGAGGAGAAGGAAAGTGGGGTTCTGGAGGAGGATCTGGAATATGAGGGGACGGAGGTGAGTGGTCACCAGAAATATATAAATAGTCAGGAGTCTCAATAGCTGATGGCGAGTCAATGATACGCACATTGGCAGATTCTAACACAGTACGGGTACGCTTGTTATAAACTCTGTAAGCTTTGCTGTTGGAAGAGTAACCAAGGAAGATGCCAACGTCACTTTTGGGGCTTAGTTTAGTTCGCTGCTCCCTGTCAATCAGAATGTAGCATGGGGAGCCAAACTCATGGAAATAGTGAAGAGTTGGTTTCTTACCGTTCCACACTTCATAAGGAGTGACACGTGTATGAGGTCGAATGTAGACTCTGTTAATGATGTGACATGCGGTATTGAAGGCCTCAGCCCAGAATTTATGAGCAATATTTCTGGAATTGAGCATAACTCTGGCCATTTCCTGAAGAGTACGATTCTTCCTTTCAACTATCCCATTTTGTTGAGGTGTCTTAGGGGCCGAAAATTCATGAGCAATTCCCTCTGAGGCACAAAAATCAGAAAATTGTTTGTTTTCAAACTCTCTGCCATGATCGCTGCGTATACGTTTGATCCTGGAGTCTTTGGCAGTCATTAGTTCAATGCACAATTTCTTGAATTCCATGAATGTGTCGGATTTTTCAGCAAGAAATTTTACCCATGTGAACCTCGAAAAGTCATCCACACATACAAATATGTATCGTTTTCCTCCAATACTGTTTACCTCTAATGGACCCATCAAATCCATATGCAAAAGGTGTAAAAATGAGATGTAGTAATACCTGGTACAGGCTGATGAGAAGTGCGAACTTGTTTCCCACTTAAGCATGCTGGACAGATATGCTGGTTGGTGGATTTGAGATCTGGTAGCCCTCGTACGACATCATACAAGATCAATTTGTGCATACTCCTGTAATTTATGTGCCCCAACTTCTGATGCCACAGTTGTGTGATTTCTGCAGTGGTGTTGTAACACTGCTAGCGTGAGAGCACTTTGTAACAGTTATCAAACGTACGAGTTCCTTCCATAATCAAATTATTTTCCCGATCTAGAACTTGACAATCATGTTTTCCGAATTTAACCACTAGACCATTGTCACAGAGTTAGCTAACACTCAACAAATTAGCTTTCAGACCGTCAACAAGAAGAATATTATGAAGTTGTGGCATACCTTCCACCCGTAAAGTACCTCGACCAATAACTTTGGCGGTTTACCGTCACCAAATGTAACCTGACCATCATTTTAGTTCAACAATATTGACTAGAAGCTGCTTGTCTCCAGTCATGTGTTTGGAACACCCACTATCAAAAAACCATGTAATATCTAAATGAGCTAAATAGGCAGTGTGTGCAGCAAAATGACTGACCAAACCTTTTTGGACCCATACGAGTTTGGGCAGTTTGTGAGATACAGTGTTTGGACGGTGGGGGCATGTGAATCGAATATGCTTCATAGAAGTCGAGTCAAGTATTGAGTGACTCGTATGTTGATGAGAACCAATGCCACTGAGAGAGCTGTGATTCTGTCCCATGGTCAGAAGGTGATCCAATGTCTGCTTCCCTAGCAGTATCCGCTTGGTGTTGATTTTGGCAGGTAACGATTTGAATTCAGAAACTGTTGCCTTCAGCTTCAAATTCTCAGTTTGTAAGATGGAGTTTTGATCAAGTAAATGAGCATTCTTCTTGCATACATCCGACCAACTGACCAACAATTTTTGATACATACCTTCTAAAGGTTCTCCAATCATGTCATCATCTGACTCGGTATCATATGGAACGGATGTGGTAACTCTGGATGCACTGACCAAAGTTGTAAGGGCTGCATAATGATTTGTCAGATCATCCTCCTCTGACCCACTATCGTCTGTCTCATCATCGCTCCAGCTTATGGCGTATGAGTTTTTACGTCTACTTGGACATTCGGATCGAAAATGACCAAATCCCTCACATTCATGACATTGAATGCCTTTCTTCTTCCAGTTAGATTCATCTTTTGCTGGAATATGATCACGAGATCGGTTAGTATAACTGGGATTGTTTCGCTTACCAAACTTTTTGAAGACTCTGTTGAATCCTCTAGTGAGAAGGGCAATTTTCTCGTTCAGTTCTTCAACAGTAACCGATGATGAAGGTGTTGTAACACTTTCATTCTTTGACACTTGAAGAGCAACACTGGTTTCTCCTTTTTCTTTTTCTTTGCGTTTCTTCTTGGCCTCAATATTCATCTCATAAGATCGGAGGGATCCCAGCAAATCATCATATCTCAAGGTATCCAAACCTTTGCATTCCTCTATAGCAGCTACCTTGACTGCGAATTTTTCGATCAATGAACGAAGGATTTTCTGAACTTGTTCAGCTTCAGGAATCCTTCTCCCCAACGTGAATCTCTCATTTGCTATATCGCGAATACGGGCGTCATATTTCGCGATTGTTTCATCCTCCTCCATCTGCAGATTTTCGAATTTATGATTCAAAAGTTGTAGTTTCGATAGACGAACCCCAATAGTTCCTTCGTATGTGGTAGACAGAATATCCCACGCATCTTTCGCAGACTCGCATGTTGAAATTAGTTTGAATCGTTCTTGATCAACACCGTAGAAAATTGCATTGAGTGCTTTTGCATTCTGGTTTGAAACTGTCTTCTGCAACGGTCCAGTCCATTTCTGGTTTGACTGTGACATCGCCTGCGGCATTTGTAACTGTTGGTGGAATCCAACCAGTGAGAACTGACTTCCACGCCTTCTCGTCTAAGGCTTTTATGAAGGCTCTCATTCGAGTTTTCCAGTATGGAAAATTTGTGCCGTCTAGAACAGGTGGTTTAACAGCTTGAATGACTTCTTTCTGATTCTTCATTTCCAGATTTGTGGGATCACTCTATAGGAAGATAGAGTATGGCTCTGATACCACTTGTTGGTCCCTGTTTCTAGATTTTGATACAACAATGAGGTGTTATAACGCTCGGGTGTTCTCAACACCCTAAGTAAAAGGAACAACAAGCAACAGATATTCCAGAAGTGAAAAGTACTTCATAAACATTAACGAAATACACTTTTGACGCAAATGTATTACGGGGCAAAACAGCCCTCTTAGGGAATCTCATACAATCTTTGCAAGAACAGAAATTACAAGGGAAATGTAAACAAGTCTACGGACTTACAACCAAAGATGACCCACTCTGCACATGCAGCAGTGAGGGAGATACGACTCACAGACTCTCTAAGAAATAGTCCAAGGCTCCCCCTTGGCAATTACTCTCCTCCTGAGAGTTTGACTAGTACTTCTACTCGTGACAACTTCACTTTACTTCTCTTTTGTTGTCTCTGCTTGTTCATCTGATCGAATGGTGTCCTTGCCTTATATAGATGCCAGAGATGGTGATCCATAATTCCAGATCGTGATCCATAATTCCAGGTGAGAGATGGCTAAAGCTACTGCCATGATACGGTCGTGGGGGAACCACAATAGTCGTGGTTTGTTAACCACGTCATCCATAAAAGATGGCCACTTGTCCAATATCTGTCATTTTCATTTTTTTAGATATGAGATAAACATAACCATATTAGGAGTAGTCATCTATAAAAGATATAAAATACTCCTTATGATTTATGGTAGGTGTTTCTATAGGACCACAAACA
The DNA here is from genome assembly GCA_019845555.1 of Aristolochia fimbriata. NCBI lineage: Eukaryota > Viridiplantae > Streptophyta > Magnoliopsida > Piperales > Aristolochiaceae > Aristolochia > Aristolochia fimbriata. The sequence continues at coordinate 8,908,821 of CM034084.1, read as the reverse complement.
TCAGAATGTATAAGTGCTAAAGGGTATGTAGCTCTTATTCCTTTTGGAAATGGAGTTTTGATCATTTTTCCTCTTAAACAACTGTCACAATAATCAAGAGATTTTTCTATCTCATAATCCAATAATCCTTGTTGACAGAGGAGTTGTAATCTTTGAATATTTATGTGCCCCAAACGTTGATGTCATAGATGTAAGAGGTTATCTCTATCATCATTTCTTTTATGCCCTGTATAACCTATATGATGGCCCCCATGAGATAGAACATGGGGTTCATGATCTTGTTCCAAATACAATTTATATAGACCATCTACTTGCCTCCCACTAGTAACAAAAAGATATTGATATTTCATAACAAAAATACCATTTTGAAACAAAAAACTATATCCAAGTGCATCAAGTTTATACAGACAACAAGTTTCGTCTCATTGTTGGTACATACAAAACATTATCTAGAGTGACAGTCTTTCCAGTGGCACACTTCAGCAAATAAGTCTCGTTTCCTTTGGCTACAAGATGATGATTATCACCTAGATAAACATGCATATCTTTATTCTCCACTCTTTTTAGCTCCTGAAACCCCTGTAGGTTATTTACAATATGAGTGGTACATCCAGAGTCAATCCACCAAGTACTAGAAGGAACATTCACATAATTTACTTCAGTGCACACAAAGATGTATTACTTACATGAAGTAGAAACATTTTTCTTTTGAGTTAATTTGGGGCAATTTAACTTGATGTGACCCTATTGTTTACAATAATAACAGGTTCTATGATCTTTTCTTGTATTTTTGAAAGGTGTAAGTTTAGTTCCCAGAACCCTTGGTTCACCAAGTTTACCAGAAAATTTGCCAATGCCTTTACCTTTCCACTTGCCTCTATTCTTGATGGTAATATTTGCAACCTCCGAATGTATTTTTTTTTTACGTGCCTCTTCTTCAATCAGGTTATTCAATAACTCATCAAGAGACCACTTGTATTTATGAGAATTGTAGTTTAGCACAAACATCTCATAAGATTTAGGTAAACTGGAGAGGATTGTGTGGACTATGTAGGATTCCTTGTGTTTAACTTGCATCTCAGCAAGTTCATTGGCGTATTTAATCATCTGGAGTACATGAGTTTGAACTAATTGCCCTTCTGCAAGCTTGGTGGTAAGCAGCTTTTCCATCAATCTTTGCTTTTTGGCTTTAGTAGCTTTGCCAAATTTCATCTTCACAACTGCTAGGATCTCAATTGCTGTTACATAATGCTTCATCCCAGATCGGACTAGAGGTTGCATACTATTGAGGATAAACAATCTTACCATTTTCTTGGCTTTAAGCCACCGCTTGTAGTGTTTAACCTCAGAACGACCAGCTTTTAGAGTGGGTTCATCTGGTTACTCTTCTTCAATTGTTATGTTATAATCGTAAGCAGCAATGAGCATCATCACTTTCTCACGCCATTCGTTATAATTTGATCCAGTCAGGGGATCAATATCAAAGAAATTAGATGACTTTGGTAATCTACCCATTCACACTCTTCCTGAGAACACAAAACAATCATATTCACCACAGACTCCAAAAAAACTCCACTTTTGGGTGGTCGCTAATGACTCTGAAGAATATCTATAATAAAGTGCTTAAAAAAAACATATTAAAAACTTGGTTAAATTCCACATTTGAGTGGTCACTCAAGAATCTTGTATGACCAAATAGAGACACTCCCCGAGACTCCTCAAGTCCCACCATTGGGTGATTACTCTTGGACCTGTCATAGAGTGTCTACTATTATTGCCCACTAGATCAAATTTCTTTGTGTTATCAATGTACTTAACTACAAATCACACTGACACTTTAGTGTACCTTTGGGTACTAAAGTTCAATGTGCCCACACTGGCACCCCAGTGTACTTTTGGGTGGTACTCCTGAAGTCCAATGTAAATGAACCACAATCGAAAAACCCAAGTATACCTTTGGGTTCTTCTTGGGCCCACTAGGAATAATATTTATTTAACCAAGAAAGGCATATACAATTGATAACAACAATCATAAGATACATCAAATACATGCAAGTGCAACTAAAATAATCATCTGCTTGTATGTTAAATAATCATAATCCATCTCATAAATAATTAATCATAATTGACTCATAATGAGAAGGCAATAAAATATGTCATTATTGAATTTAAATCAAAACCCAAAAATTGACATAAAATAGAGCTTAATTATTTGAACATAGTGTTCAAATTTCATATTGATCTGGCCTCTCTAAAGTCGTGAACCATACCCTCTCACATAATTTGGGTTGGTTCTATAGTTAGCCACCTTCTGACTTGGTTCAGCAAACAAAACCTGAAGCTTTCATATATTATACCAACTTCATATAACCAAACACTGTTCAACCACAAGAAATTATGACATTAACTAGTGTGTGTTATATAGAAGAGAGGAAAATAATATGTTATGCATAATATAATAGTATAATATAGACAATTAACTAATAGTTATATTATTTTCATATAGTCAAACACCCCTAAACCACAAAAAATTACACCAGAAATTATACCAATAAGTAGTATATATGTTACGTAGAATGAGAAAGTGTGTTACGTATAATATAATAATATAGTATAAAACATTAACTAATATGTTATGTCAGCTTATTAAAATTAAACCGGATTAAGGGTTAAGTGAAGGGCATTTTTGTCCCTATTTTGTCAAAATTTATTCATGATTTAGTATTTAGACAATAATAATCTATCCACACCGATTGACCGGGATTTCATGTGTTAAGTTCGCCCATCTAAATCACTTTTCCTCAAAATGGAATAGAATACCTGAAAAATCTAAATCAGGCTAAAAGTCCAAACGACTTGTCGCCGTTTATAAAAAAGGGCCAAGTTGAGTTAAGAGTCATGAGTCATGACTCGACCTCTAATTTACAAACTCTGAGTTCGCAAGGACCCATGTCACCAAATAGTTTGGGTATTGGGTATCACCACCACATAAAAAACATTTCCCCCAAGATGTTGCAATTCTATTTCGTTAGTGCATAGATGGATTATAAAAGCATCTTAACCAATCGAGTAATAGAGTATGCTTCTTTTTAATACGACGAGTATCTACTTGTAACCGAATCAAACATACATATAAGTTATAGTATACCACACCTTAATTACATGAAAAAACGAAGGCAATATGGCGGAAAGGAGAAAACGACCTTGTAATTTATGGAGTACCAAACCAAACATTAGGTCAAGTTGTGATTTTGTGTTCCACACAAAGACTAGGAACATTTTGTAACCTTTTTAATATGGACCATTTTGACTGTCAATTATGACTCTCGAGTCTCGTAGGAAGAAGCACAAGTCTTTGAACGCGGTCCCAACTCCAAGGAGGGTATGGCTAAAATAAAGACACCACAAATGCCAGGAACCTTACCTACCTACAATGTTTGATTTGAAATGAGACCAGCATTGAAAAAGACCCCCAAAAAAAAAAAAAAAAAAAATTACAAATTAATCACGTACGTTGCATTGGGAAAACGTAGCTTTTTTTTTTCTCTTAGTCAACTTTATTTCTACAAAAAAAAAAAAAAAAAAAAAAAAAAAAAATTATAGTTAATAACTTAATATTTAAAATGACTATCCAATTTATCCAATACTAAATAAATACATGGGAACAGTAACGCAATTTATGTAATAAAAAAATAAATTTAATTTTTAAAGCACTTATAAAAAAAGTCAACATAATCCAAATTCCAAAGTGAAAATAAGAAAAAAGAAAAATCTCTGCAAAATGAAAGGTGCGTTGAAGTCCGCGACTTGACTGCCTTTTGGGGGGGGCTGCGAGACGAGACCCTAGTGGATGGCCAGAGAGAGAGAGAGAGAGGTTGGGTGGGGGTTAGCGCCTTAGCGGGTTAGCGCACGGCAGGAAGATTGGGCGTTTTTGGAGGTGACGACGACGGCTTTTTCCGGCGACGGGGGAAAGGGGGGCGGAACGGGTTTATTATTTTTAGATCGGACGAGGCGAACTCGGATGGGCCAGTCTGCTTCTTCTTCCGTACCGTCGGCCGCCTCTCACCGGACGAGGACGAAATCGATGTCGTCGGCGGTACCGGGTGTGAGGGCTCTTTTGGAGGAGAGTTCCGCCGTGGTGGAGGAAGGACGGGTCCAGGGTTTGGTACAGGAAGATGAGGTTCTTCAGGATTATATCTCCGATCTGCCGGACGAGTGTCTAGCGTGCGTTTTCCACTCCCTTGGCTCCGGTGACCGGAAGCGGTGCTCCCTCGTTTGCCGCCGCTGGCTTCGGGTCGAGGGTCAGAGTCGCCACCGTCTCTCGCTCGATGCCAAGGCGGATCTTCTCCACGTTGTTCCGGACCTTTTTGCGAGATTCGATTCCGTTTCCAAGCTCGCCCTCAAGTGCGACAGGCGATCGGTCAGCATCGGCGACGAGGCGCTCGACTTGATCTCCAAACACTGTCCTAATCTCACCAGGCTCAAGCTTCGGGCTTGCAGGGAGCTCACGGATGCTGGCATGGCGGCCTTTGCGCGCAACGCTAAGCACCTCAAGAAGCTCTCCTGTGGCTCCTGTACCTTCGGCGCCAAGGGCGTCAACGCTGTCCTCGACCACTGCTCCGTTTTGGAGGAGCTCTCGGTTAAGCGACTCAGGGGATTGACGGACGGGGCCGCCGCGGAGCCTATCGGGCCAGGTGCCGCGGCGCTCTCTCTCAAGACAATTTGTCTTAAAGAGCTTTACTACGGACAGTGCTTTGGGCCTGTCATAGTGGGTTCTAGGAATCTCAGAACGCTGAAGCTCTTCCGCTGCTCCGGCGACTGGGACAAGCTCCTTGAATTGGTCGCAGTTCATGTCACTGGATTGGTGGAGATCCACCTCGAGCGGCTCCAGGTCAGCGACCGTGGCCTCTCTGCTATCTCCAACTGCGTAGATCTGGAGATTTTGCACCTTGTGAAGACGCCCGAGTGCACCAATGCGGGCCTCATTTCTGTGGCTGACCGTTGCAAGCTTCTGCGGAAGCTTCATATTGATGGGTGGAAGACGAACCGAATTGGGGACGATGGATTGATTGCTGTAGCTAAACGATGCCCGAACTTGCAAGAGCTTGTTTTAATTGGTGTGAACCCTACGTCGATCAGCCTAGGGCTTCTGGCCAGCAATTGCCAAAATCTGGAAAGGTTAGCTCTGTGCGGAAGTGAGACTATTGGGGATGCGGAAATCTCTTGTATTGCGGCCAAATGTGTGGCCTTAAAGAAATTATGTATCAAGGGGTGTCCAGTCTCGGATCATGGGATGGAAGCTTTGGCGGGTGGGTGTCCTAATTTGGTGAAGGTGAAGGTTAAGAAATGCAGAGGGGTGACATGCGAGGGTGCTGATTGGCTCAGGGCAAGCAGGGGATCTCTAGCAGTTAATCTGGATACTGGAGTGACAGAACAACATGATGCAAGTGCTAGTGATGGCGGTGTACAGGAAAATGGAGCAGACCACTCGATACCAATAGGAGACCCCGTAGATTTGCCTTCAAGTAGTAATGGCCGATCTGCATTGTCCAAGGCGAGGATGAGCCTGTTTGCAGGGAGGAATTTTATGGCCTGCACCCTCCGGAGGTGGTCTAGCACCGGCACCAATGCTCATAAAACTTAAGGATTGTAGTAAGGAATAGGGTAAAACAAATGAAAAGGCTAGGAAGAGATTACTGTTGCTTGTTTTAACTTGTGCTAAAATCCATGGCTTACTTTGCCTCTCTGTTTCAGGAAATTTGGTAAACGTTAATCTCTTTGTTGGAAATTGCAGCATCGAGACAAAATTATGTAATCTCTTATATTGTTGACGACAGTGCGAACTTCTTCTTCAACACTATTGTAGTTTAAAATACTGTGCATGCTATTTTCTTATTGCAGTTTGCTCTTTGATTCTAGCTTGCTATCTGATTGAGTTCCTAGTGTGATCTTGATGAAGCAAGGCTTTCGTTTGATGTATATATTATACTTCATTTTGTATGTTGATTGAAGCTATCATTGATGGAAAGAACTTAGTTTATCCATTATACTGAAGAGTTCCTATTACTATAAATTGTCAATAAGAATTGCTATCACTGTGAGCTTATTCTTTAGAAGGAATGTACAGTACATTAAGGGCCCAAAGGCAAACATCTAAACGGGGGATCTCTGACAGTGAGAGATTGGAGAGAAGCTCCTCAGCATGAGTTTCAGTCAGACAGTTTAGTGCATATTATGATTATATATGGATACACTTCCTTTGTGGTGGACCATAAAAAAATATGTATACAGTAAAAGCAAGCTGTCCTATGATTTGTAAGTTGATCAAGTGATGACACCGAATTGACCAACAAGGTCTTGGCGGGCCACCTGCTTCTTGAGCCGAAGAGGTTTGTTCATGTTGCATTGTTAGCTCTGGTAGCTGTTTCTTGGTTTTATGCTCTCTGAGTCCATAATCTTTCAGCGTGATGAAAGTAATGTCATAGGAGAAAAGTCGTGTCTATGCTGCAAACTTCTTGAAAGCAAGAATAAATTGATGGTTCTTTTGTATTCATAAAATAAAGGAGTTTGATCTTTGGTATAAATGTTAGAAGGTAATGTTGTGCAGCTCTGCATTCATAGTCTTTTGATTTTAGATGGTTTGCGTCTTAAATAGCCTATTTTTTTCAGTTGCTACTTGTCATTTTTTCTGCTGGACTGAGCATTTGGCTTGATGGTGTGGAGTGAGCTGTTATTTGCTGGTGGTCTAGAAAAGCTTTGTCAGTGCAGAAGCTTGGCTACGGGCGGGCCTAGTAGGAACCGGAAGCAGGGAACCTGGCAGCAGAGTCTTCACTCTGTCCCTCTTGGAGTTATCCAGAGCTGAACCAACCATATTAGCCCCAAGAAAAGCTGCACGCCTTGGTGGGTTGGAGGATTTGTTTGTTTTCTCTTAAGAGAACTGCAGTTTGAGCAAGCTAGGAAATTCTCATGGACATATATTTTCCCCGAATTTTCTTGTTCTGATAGTCGTAGTTGTTGACCAAACTCACAGCTGATGCTGTTTTTTCACTGATTAATCTATTTTTCACATTTTCTCACTTAGTCGCTTGTCCTAACTATTATTTGCTATTTGTATTTTGATTGAGGCTGGTTTCAGGCACATCTTATTCTTCTTTTTATACAATAGGGAGAGAGAATCTGGGAAGCTTGCATTCGTGCATTTCTGTTCCTATATATTCAAATGACATCGTGCTTTCACCTAACAATGTAAAATTTGTTTATGCTCCTTTTAAAATTCGTCCCAAGGATTCAAGCTGCACAAGCGTTGGACATTAGCAACTGCGAGGTACCGTCCAACAAACTGGCAGATGAGGAAAATGGTGGTGAAATGAGCACGATTATTTTTTTTTTTTTGACAAACATCTGAAAATTTATGATTCTTTTTAAAATGATAACTCAAAATCATAAATAATTGCTTGGAGATTATATGGCTTGACCGTAACAATTTTCTGCACTTTTGTCAAGTATGGCAGCTGTGTGACATTAATCGTCCGGTCTGTGAAACGGTGACTGTCAATACAACAAGAAATTCAAAAGTACAGGTTTAGAGTTTCGTGTGGCCAATCTTTTAGTTTCCTTTCGGATTTGAATCATTCAATCTGTACTGTAGATTTACTCTTTGACTTTTTGTTGTAATGTTGTACACGAACCGCGTCTAGTTCAATAACACAGGCTGAAGATCTAAACTCATGAAAATTTGGAAAATTTCTCCCCTTCGCTAACCTTTGGGGTTTGCATTTGAACAGATCTTTGAATAGAATAAAAAAAATGCACACGAAGAACATTATAAAAGAGATCCCAATTTCCTTCGTGGAAGTTAACACTGTTCTTCACAAGAGCTTTTCTTCTCCTTTCTCAAGAAAATGTTTGTTGTAAAAACTAGTGAATTGTAGCGGAAAAATCTATAGATAGAAAATAATGCATAAATTTTTTAATTAAATTAAACACCTCAAATTTATTTTATAAAATAATTATATAATTTAAATATTTACTAATATATGAATTTAATTTTAATTTTTAATAATTATTATTTTACAAATATTTTCCAAATAATATATGTTTACATTACTTGTGTAGAATATTTAATAGGGGATTCTATTTGTAATTTTAATGTATAATAAATTAATAATTTAAGTCATAGAAGAAATTTTTTTTTTTTTTTTTAAATTTAATATTAAATAAATTATAGTATTTAAATAATACATATATATAGACCCAACTAGACCCCACTCCAATAATTCTAACACGGATCAAACCCCATAACTCTAACTCATCCCATCACCTCAACTTAGATCCCCATGTAACCCCAATGACTCACCCAACCTTGATTGAACAAGTGATACGGTTGCCCTTGAGAATGTTTAGTTTGATGAATATGATACTTATATGACAAAATCTTTTGTTATTTACAATCTTTCATATTTTATATATTAAGTTCTGAAATTAATTTTTTAATTTAATTAATATTTATATGTACTAAAATGTGAACGGTCCAAATTCGACGAGGCCAAACGCCCACCGATCCAACAATCGATCGTGGGTAGGCTTTGTCGATTCTTAAAGTCATTCGTCGCAACCCATCGCTAAGTCCATTCACGTTGCCGCGTCATCGATACAATCGATGCCCCAGTCAGCGAGGAGTCACCGCATCAGCAACAGTCAGCTGCCATATCACACTGCCACTCAAGCCAACAGTTAAACGACCATGTCTAGTCATCAACAGCAAATGCCAAGAATGAAGTTCACGATCCTTATTCAGAGAGATTCAACAGAGGAACTCCTGGTCCTCCTCACATCTAAGCAACTACAGTAAAAAGGGAATAGCCAGAAATATTCTATCGCAGGGGTTTAAAAACTGAAGTTCGAAATTCAGAGAAATCTTGTGCCGAGCAAAACTCTCGCGCACAAAGACTCTTTCGAGCCGAAGAAGTTCAGCAACTTGAAGTCCATCGATATTCGACAGTTTAACCGGAGCAACTCTACACGTTCGCCGGCAACATCAACAAGTCGATACACGCGGAATACAAATACTTTCGCCCGACCGACTAAAGCCATCATCGTTCGTGCACACTCGTTTCCAGAACTCGAATTTCGACGACAACTCGCTAAAAGCTTAAACTTCATCAAATTGAGATCGAATCAGAGGAAGAATAGGAGATTGTACTCACATTCTTTTATATTCAAACACAAATTGTAACACAAATATTCTGTTATAAATCGATTTACTCTCTCGGTCGCGCCTCTTAGCATACTGGCGGATTCTTTGTGAAACAATATTATAGGGCAAATTACACATCAAACTGTAGATAACTTTTTTATATTTATTTTTCTTAGATATTTGGTAATTATTTGAGGTTAGTCGCCCATTATAAAGTCATCGGGTCATTGTGACCAGAGGAGCACAGACTCGGTCGGTATCGGCCGAGTTCGGACGGTACGGTCCAACTCGGATTTTCGGGATCTCGAGTGGGGTTTCGAGTCCGAGTTTCACAACCTTATAAGAAATTTGCTTGCATTCGTTTAGGGTTTCATCTCTGTTCCTCTATCAGCAGAACCCTAGCCGCTGGGAGAGAGGAGATCTCGCCATGGGTAGAAGTAAGAGATTATCTCCGTCCTTTTGACTTAATGGTTTAAGTCGTCCAAATACTTCTTTCCTGGATTTGTTGCTTGCGTCTCTCTCAATGAACAAATATATCTGTTGATTTGTTTCCTATATAGTTTTCTCTTTCATTCTTTCAATGATAAAATATTTTTCATATTGGGTTTTTATTGTTTCATTCGAACACGATCTGGTTTAAGTCCCTGTTTAGTCTAACTTGTTGTGGCCTTTTCTCGAAAATATGGAGGTACATTGTTGTATATAAAAGTCATTTTTGGCTTAGTATTAATTTATTATTTAAGCTTCCCTAAGCTCTTTGTTTTGTTTTTCGTGTATGATCTTGAAATGGTATTAGTATCCATTTGGTAATTGAAATGTGCTTATTTTGCGTCTTTCATATCTTGATAAATGGTTTAGTTTACGGCTATTTAATTTTGCATTATTCGAAAGAAATATATATTTGTATGGTTCTTTTAAAATTTAGTACTCTTAGATTTAGTTTTGCTGAATTCTTTGTTCGAAAATTATTCAATAAGCTCATTTTTTTGTGGCAGTCTGTAAGTTTTAAAAGTTCTCTTGCTATCAGTGTTTCTTTGACACAATGTTTAACAATAGTTTTTCTATTTTCTTGCTTATAGGGCCTGCAAGATGCTACAGGCAGATCAAGAACAAGCCTTACCCCAAATCACGATACTGCCGTGGTGTTCCTGACCCTAAGATCAGGATCTATGATGTGGGCATGAAGAAAAAGGGTGTTGATGAATTCCCATTCTGTGTTCACCTTGTGAGTTGGGAGAAGGAGAATGTCTCAAGTGAGGCTCTTGAGGCGGCTCGAATTGCATGCAACAAATACATGACTAAGTTTGCTGGAAAGGATGCCTTCCACCTAAGGGTTAGGGTTCACCCCTTCCATGTCTTGCGTATCAATAAGATGCTTTCGTGTGCTGGAGCAGATAGGCTCCAAACAGGAATGAGGGGTGCCTTTGGGAAGCCTCAGGGTACTTGTGCAAGAGTCAACATTGGGCAGGTTTTACTCTCTGTTCGATGCAAGGACAGCAATGGAAATCATGCTCAGGAGGCTCTGCGCCGTGCCAAGTTTAAGTTCCCTGGTCGCCAAAAGATTATTGTCAGCAGGAAATGGTATGTGCTGATTTTTCACTCTTTTTTTCTAATGAGAAAATGTTCAATAGGATTTGGTTATTCTTTCAATATATGTCATACATGTTTTAATTACTTGAAGAAAATGCATAGTGAGACGTGCATGGAAGTTTCCCAAAGTTTCAGTTCAATGCATGTTGTTGGTAATAACCTAAGGTACCATATCTTATTTGATCTATGGTCATTTACTGCAATTGGCATCCTTTGCATAAGCCAACTTTCTCCAGGGCAAGTAAGTGCTGCATTTTCTTATTGAGAGCATAATCATGGTACTTTCAGTGCTTCGTAATATGTATAGGTTTTCTATGGTGTATGCACTTGGGTCTGCCACTTATAATTATGGCATTAGTGGCTGTATGGTTCCTTTTGAAGTGGTGTTATATTAGCTTATCAAGGAACATTACACTAAGAGACTTGTCCCAAGTATTGTTCTGGTTGGCAACATGAATCCGAGACTCAGTTCAATTTTTGTACTTGATACATTTTGGGATCTGTGTTAACTTAATTCTTCTAAATATCTAAAGCTTGTCTGCTGTTCTTTTTCAGGGGCTTCACCAAATATAACCGTACTGATTATATCAAGTGGAAGGAAGAAAACCGGATTCTGCCTGATGGTGTCAATGCTAAGGTTGGTAATAACGGCTGACAATGATGGTGCTATTTATCACTTAATGCAAAGGCTCTCCCACTAATAATCCAAACATGAATTTAGTTCATAGTTTTGTTAAAAGTGCAATATCAGTTATGGGCAAAAGTAGTTTCTATTATTGACTCTGTGCCATTTTTTCATATATTTTGTGCCAGACGCCTGACATTTTCTTCTTGGATTGGTGCAGCTTCTTGGATGTCATGGACGTCTCGCTAATCGTCAGCCTGGAAGAGCATTTTTAACAGCAACTTCTTAGAATTGTCTCTTCTGAAATTTTTCTATGTTTTGCCTGAGATACTTCTCCAAATATGATTGTTAGAGCGTTAGTGATTTTGTGTATTGCTTAGGAACCAATATGCATCTTACTGTTTGGCCCTTTTCCGTTTTATGTGGTCGGAAGACTAATGTGATCCATTTTAAACCATCTGCATTTTTATTTTCTCTTACTAGTAGTTGGAATGATTTTTTCTTCTTTTAGATTTCCTTCATGGTTTTTTTATTTTAAATTATTTAAATTAATTGCTTTCCGGAGTTAAAGATTTCTTTTTACTAATTTATTAATTTTTATTATTTTCTTGCTAAAAAGTTATTATTAAAATAAAATCATTATATTAAGTTTACCTTGATATTGGACACCTACTACTAGGGTAATCGATGTATGCAAAAATCATTTTTCTCTTGGAAGGGGCAGGCAAATCTGCCTGCCTGCCTGGCTGCTCCATTCTGCCCGCCTTCACCTTGTTTGCTCTTTTTCAACCTTGATTTTTTCCTTCTTCCGTGGAAGTTAAAGGATGAACCAACATATTCTTTTGACCCAAAACGCCATATGTACTAAGTCTTCCACTAGTTGAGTGGGACACTACCTAACAAATCTCTAGTGCATCTTGAATTCAATGATTTCTCACAAAAAAAAAATATATATATATACTTGATCATGTCGGCACCAAAGTTAAAGTTCAAAGGCTGCGAGCATTTAAAGCTTTCACCCATCAAGTATAAAAGAAGAATCAGCAACCTTCTGCTGCCCGTTGATCTTAAGAAGAAAACAAATTTTAGAGATCTCTGCTACTTCCAAGACCTTATAATGTTATGCACCTAATCTATACATCTACCAGTTTCTAGTAATGAACTTGTGTTTAAGCAAATTGAAAGCAAGTGCAAATCAAACATAGAAAGATAAAGATAAAATTTTTCACAAACAAACACAATGTTAGAAAGATAAAGATAAAATTTTTTACAAACAAGCACAAACAATCAAAAGCTAGGATGGATATTAACTTAAAGCTGAAAATGCAAACACTCATTCAAATAAAATGCCCCTTGGTCTATTTCCTGCATGATCGACAAGCCAGACATTTTAATTTCACTAGAAATAGAAGGACAGATGAAATGATGCATTTTAAACCAAGTACAACCTTGAGATGAGACTTTGAGAAACATATCAAGAAAGGGAAAATAAAGTGCCAGAGCAGTACAAGAATGTATTAATTGAATGCTAACCTGTTTTCTTTACAACAGTCTCTTAAGGTTAAATGGAAGCCCTTTTGTTTATTTCATTAACATTGTAAAACTCGCGGGTTCCAGTTTTAATTAGTCTTCAAGAAATAACAAGGGAATGACAAGTTACATTTCATTAGCAATTAACAAAGGAACATAAGCAATGTCTGAGAAATTTACATGGTAACTGTTGCAAACAGTAGCACCATTATCAGAACAATTCAACACGACTGTAATTGGTTTGTAAGATAGAGAGAGATAGTACTGGACGAAAAGGCGGACGGACAGTCAGCCACCTCTCAAGTCCCCCATGAAAGGATCGGGACCCTGGAACTTCCGAGGGAAATTACAAGTGGGTCTGTCGGCAGGGAAGAAGCTATAACGAGACAGAATGGGGAAGATGTTATCCCAATAAATTATAAGATAATAAAAACTTAAATTTTTGCGTACATGTTTGTCAAATTCTCCTCTGTTCTTGTTGAATCGCTGCCTGTCCACCTACTCTGTTTCCTTGATGGAAGGCTCCTCTGACGAAGAATAAAATCTGGTTCCAGAGTTGGTGTGACCTCCTCAGCATGTGTATATATAGAATTCATGGCCCATCAACCGAACGAACCCTAATAGCCCATTAGCCAAATAAGCCTAAAAGCCCATTAGCTAAATAGCCCGATCCATTACCTAATGGACCCATACGAGGATTCCTCCTTCCATCATCGCTTCTACTCAACCTCAGACTTATGTCAATTGAGGCGTCCCCCAAAGGCCCAAGTCCAACAAAAACAGAACCCAACAAGTGGGCTATAAGAGGCCCAATTCCCATAACGTTTTAAATCAAAATAATTTGAAAATAATTTAGAAATAGTTATTTCATAAAACCAATTATGGGAATCGAAATATCCATAATTTGAGTAAATTGATAATTTCCCGGGTTTATCGATTTATGTCAAAATTACAATTTGCCCCTGGTTGAGATTCTCTTGGAATAATAACCTCCCGACAATGTTAATAATACTAATTCTCCAAAGTGGTTTGATACACCAAAAAACATCATCAATGCTATAAATTCCACTCCAAAAGAATTATACACCCTAATAGTAGTCGGGCCAATTCTCAAGATCAAACGAAGCTAGACTCGGAGGGGATCAGTCTCATAGGCTCAAGGTCCATTTACCAGATCTGGTCACCCGTCCTATGTATGACACACACAAATATTATATGGTGATGGAACATCTAGGTCAGTGTATGGTCCTACGCCCAACACCCCTTATAAGGTCATCTAAACATACAAAGGTCCAAGTGAGCTGCCCCAATTCTCACCTCAATGACCCGGACGTTTTCTGAGCACAAGGCTCCAGAACACAATGTCATGAAGACACCCACCTCCCAGTGATCCAATGCCAAAGGGATGAAATCCATGGACAACAAATTAATGCATGCAACAAATAAAATTTATTAATCATGTAAAATTAAACATACAAGATAGTTCTGAGCAGAGCCACATATAAAATGCTAACAGAAGAAGCTACTCTCGCTATTAAATCAACAAAACAGTGTCCAGAAGGAGGAAGAAGGTATAACGAGACAGAATCTCAAACGTTCGTATAAAAGCTGAATAATAACCAAACAAAAATTTACAAAAGCATACCGGGAGAACGAATTCCCATCGAGAGAGAATTCGATTCCCACCGAGAAAGTTTGGTCTTTCTTCAGTTCCAATTCCAAGTGGGGAGAGGAGTCGGAGGGGATCTCTGGGGATAAGGGGAGTCGAGGGATCTGGTGAAGGGGAGCCGGAAGGATCCTGGGGGGGGAGCCTGTAGGGGGTGTCGGGAGGGGATTTTGGAGGGGAGTTGGGAGGGGAAGGAGGGGAGGGGAATTGAATTGGGGAGGGGAGCTGGGGAGGGGATCCGAGGGGAAGGAGGGATTGGAGGGGAGCCATTTACCCTATTAGAGGGGTGGGAAAATTCAAGGGGGAGTCCAACCCTTAGATTCACTAGGCCCGTTAAAATTTCAAATCTGGCCAAACTTATATATTATTATATTATATATTATTAAAATAAAATTTTTTTAAATTTTAAAAAAAAGTAAAATTATGTTAAAATTTTAAAACTTTATAAGATATAGAATTTAAAGTAAAACAAATCTAGGTTTTCTACCCTCCTTTAGAAAAATATGAGTACTCTCTACCTTCTCTCATTTTTCTCTCTTTAAGATTTTATCTCTAAGATTTTTTCTCTCTAAGTTTTTTCTCTCGATTTTCTCTCTATAAGATTTTCTCTCTAGGATTTTCTCTCTAGGATTTTCTCTATCTAGATTTTTCTCTCTCTATTTTCTCTCTGGATTTTCTCTCTCTAAACTTTCTTTTTAGATTTTTCTCTCTAAACTTTCTTTCTCTAAACTTTCTCTCTCTAAAATCTCTCTAAATTTTCTCTCTAGAATTTCTCTCTCTAAAATTTCTCTAGAGTTTTTCTCTCTCTATAATTTATCTCTCTTGATTTTTCTCTCTAGAGTTTATCTCTCTTGATTTTTTCTCTCTAAAGTTTTTCTCTCTCTAGAATTTATCTATCTGGATTTTCTCTCTCTAGAATTTATCTCTCTGGATTTTCTCTCTCTAGAATTTATCTCTCTGTATTTTCTCTCTCTAGAATTTATCTCTCTGTATTTTCTCTCTCTAGAATTTATCTCTCTATATTTTCTCTCTCTAGATTTTTTCTCTAGACTTTCTCTCTCTAGAATTTTTCTCTAGATTTTCTTTCTAGATTTTTTTAAGACTTTATCTCTCTATATTTTCTCTTTCTAGATTTTCTCTCTATATTTTCTCTTTCTAGATTTTCTCTTTCTAGATTTTCTCTTTCTAGATTTTCTCTTTCTAGATTTTCTCTTTCTAGATTTTCTCTTTCTAGATTTTCTCTCTAAATTTTCTCTCAATATTTTCTCTCTTGATTTTCTCTCAATATTTTCTTTCTAGATTTTCTCTCAATATTTTCTCTCTAGATTTTCTCTTTATAAATTTAATATACATTTAATGTTTAATTTAATTATTATTTTTTATAATTTTTATAAAAATTTTATTTTTATTTTAAAATATTATTTTCTTAACGTATGACATCCAATTTGGATCTAATAAGCTTATTGAATTCTTATTGGATATCCAATAAGAATTCAGTAAGCTTATTGGATCCGGAGATCCAATAAGAAAATTATTGATTTGATTTAATTTAAATATTGAATATATTCAAATCATTAACACCCTACATACACCCCTACATCTGTAGGCCTCTTAATACGCTGCTTAAAAGTGAAGTAACCACAACACTTAAAGAGTAACTTTTTTATTGTGTAAGCTGTTTTTAGAGAGAGCAGTGTGCTCCGTCTTAGGGTTTTAATCATGACTTGTCATCGGAGATGAAAGTTTGAGCCGTAACATACTATTATGTAATGACATCCCAGCTGCCATGTAAGACTAAGGTGCTATGATTTCAAAAAGCATTTTATCTCATTCAAAAACTGTAATGATATGTTATAATGTAACATTATGCACAACAAATTATTGTGTTCGAATATGGCCTACAAGATTCAGAAATTAAAGTTTATACTATTTCAATAAAAGTTCCTAAATATAAGCACTACCGTAAGAACTTTTTTTAAGAATAATTAAAAAAAAAAAAATTATAAAAATGATACTATTTCGAACATATTTGTCAAAATATCACTATTCATCGTTTGACCGAGTTGGTCAAGTTTGACCAACTCGGTCAAACACCACGTAGGCGACACGCTGGCCTGCAGACGCCAGCGTGTCGCTGTATTTTTTTTACAAGAGCAATCCGTAGGCGGCATTAAAATGCCGCCTACACCTAAACGCGAAACGGCTTCGAAATGCCGCCTACACCTAAACGCGAAGCGGCTTCGAAATGCCGCCTTTGTTAACAAATCCGAAAGAGGCGGCATGAAAATGCCGCCACAGTTAAAAATGCGAGGCGGCATTTCAATGCCGCCTCAACCCCGACTTAGAGTAATTTTGTATTTTCAGCCGAAGGACTAAAACTCAGGGAGGCGGCATCGCGATGGCGCCTCGACTTCTTTTTTAACCCCCCTGACCCTCTTCTTTCTCTCCTTCCTTCATTCTCCCAAATCGAACCGCGCGGAAAAAACCATTTTTCTCTCTTCCTTTCGTCCCTATTTTCGCTGAATCGAAGCAAAAAATCGATGATTGAGGTCATTAATCGCAAAAATCATCGTTTCCTCCTGGATCTTTCGTCTTTTCGTTGTAAAAGTAAGTTATTTTTTTATTTTTCGTGAGTTAAAATTTGTTTGGACGTCGTTTTGATGATTTGATGCATGTTTTTAGTTAAAATCGCTCCTATTGTAGTGTATTAACCATGATTATGCTACGAATTTCATGTTTGTTGGTTGATTTAAGGTTAAATTTCATGTATTGCGTGGATTTGGGGTTTCTTGTATTTAGGGTTTAGGGTTTTGAGGCTAATTTTGGATTTTATAGCTAATTTAGGGTTTTGATGTTAATTTAGGCATTTTGAAGCCTATTTAGGATTTTTTATGTTAATTTTAATTTTATGATATTTTAGGGGTTTTATGGTAATTAATTGATTTTAGGCTTATTTAGGGTTTTTTAGGCTAATTTGGGAATTTGTATGGTAATGTTGATTTTATGTTAAGTTATGGTTTTATACGCTAATTAAGGATTTTTAATGGTAATTCAATCATTTTTTATGCTAATTGAGGTTTTAGGCTAATTTAGGATTTTATAGGCTAATTTAGTATTATGAGGCGTTGTAGTTTCTTGGACAATTTTCTAGAGGCATTGTAGGACAATAGGGATTTGTGGATCTTGGAATAAGTACATTATGCCAAAAAGTGGTTTTGCATGAAGAATTATAATTCCAAGTTATGTGGTGTATGAGATGAGTTGTGATTGAAAACTTAAATGTTTGTTGTTTAATTTCAGTTGAAGATGGCAGTCGTACCTGCGTGTTGTTATTTTTGTGGTGAATTTATTTTTGAGCACGGTAATGTGGTCGGCTATAGCGGAGGGACAACCAGACTTATATATCTAGAGCCGACGTGTTCGTTTAATACGTTGTGCACTATGATGTATAATGTTCTTGGAGGGAACCCACGCACGGACCACATTTCAATATGGTTGAGTTTTACGTGCAATGGTCAGTTGATATACACTCCCGTACTCGATTACGTGTCACTGGAGAACGGATTAGGCATGGTGAAGCATAGGTTCCAATCAATGTTGGAGTTGTTTGTGAAGCGGGATACCTACTCCTATGAGATGGATAGTAGAAGAAGTTTGAAAAATGTGGGTGGAACCGGCGAAGGAGCTGTTATGGTATACGAGGGGCAAGCTCCGGCCGAAGGGGATGAGAGAGTTGAAAGACCTATTGTAGAATTCATCCCTGAAGAAAGGTGAGAATCATCACTTTAGCCTAGTTTAAAGTTTTACTTAATTTCAGTTTCGCATTAGTTGTTGATGAAGTTACAATTGAATTCAGGGAACCAAGTGAGGACGCCACTGATAATTCTAGTGGCGAGGAGTCGTGGCCGGATCTAGTTAGAGAGGAAGTTGAGGAAGAAGAAGAAGATGTTGAATTACCCCTTCCTTCCATGGGAGTCCCACCTCTAGAGGAAAATGATGCATCGTATCCCGATCCGTGGATAGGAGTGATGGACATGAATGTCACATATAGGAACACAATGGTCCCAGGCGTAGATGATGACAATGTACCCCCACCCGTCGGTGTTGGAGTCGGTCAGAGGTTTATGACTAAGGACGCATTAGTGATGTACTTGAAGGACTACTGCATAAGTAGACATGTCCAGTTCAGGGTACATAAATCGGGACCGACAGCGGTTTATTCTTCATTGCACGTGTGATCGTGTCCATGGCACGCATTACCGCCGTCATTCAGTATGAAGTTGAACATGTGGAAAATTAGACGATGCAATGATGAACACACGTGTTTGAACGCCGAGCTGCGCATGGACAACCGGTTGTGCACCTCTAGAGTGATATGTAACCTGATTATGCCCAAAGTGAGGACAAGTTTCACTGTCTCCGTATGAGATCATTCAGCTGGTTAAGGACAAATATCATATTCAATTGAGTTATAGTAGGGCATGGAGGGCAAGGAACAAAGCACTAGTTGCTGTATTTGGTAGATGGGAGGAGTCGTACAACTTATTACCTCAGTTTTTTAAGGCAATCAAAGACACAAATTGAGGTACTAAGTACAAGGTGATAACCACGGATGATGATGTGACACGCGAAAATTTTGTGCGGTTTGATAGGGTTTTTTGGGCGTTTGGACCAGCTATCCATAGATTTCAGTTCTGTAGACCCTTCATCAGTGTAGATGGAACTCATTTGTACGGGAAGTACAAGGGTTGTCTTCTGATAGCTACGTCGTTTGATGGGGATAATCGGTTATTTCCCCTGGCCTTTGCACTTGTGGAGACAGAGAACATCGATACGTGGACTTGGTTTATATCATGTTTGGCGCGTCAGGTGGTTAGAGGGAGGTCTCCGATGTGCATCATCTCTGACCGTCACATTGGTATCATCAGAGCAGTAAGGGATGCCTTTCCACGCCCCCATAGATACAGGTTTTGTATACGACACATCATTGCCAATCTGAAGAAGCGGTACAGTGTGAAGGACTTGAATATGATGGTATGGAGATGTGCGAGTGCAGAAACAGTGGCTCATTACGATCATGAAATGCAAATACTTGAAGAAGCATGTCCTGGAGCCAAGGCGGAGTTGACTGAGGATATGAGCCCTGAGCAGTGGGCCCTTGCATACGATGGGAACATGTCATTTGGGAAGCTCACGACAAATTCCTCTGAGAGAATTCTCTATTGAAGCGGTCACGGAGCTTACCTGTTCAGGCCCTAGCATCGGTGATATTCTATCGGATGAATGCATGGTTTGTACACAGGCGAGATAAGGCTGCACGGATTACAACCCATCTTTGTCCTTCGGTAGACGCACATTTACGGACTGTCGTGGATGATGCCAGACATGTGCACGTTGTTGCTTATGGTGATGGGATATTTCAGGCCGGCGAACACAAGGTTAACGTCATGCTTAAGGAGTGTACCTGTCGGTCATTCCAGATATATCAGGTTCCGTGCGTCCATGCCATTGCAGTGTGCGGGGCAATACATTACGACTTCCATCAAATGACATCCGAGTATTATTATGCATCTACAAACGCACGGGTGTATGAACGAGCGTTTGATGTGCCTACTCGGAGAAGTACTTGGATGCAGGAAGGTCCAGTGGTACTCCCACCAGGTCCGAAGAGGACTCCGGGTAGGCCAATGTCCACGCGTATTCAGAATTCTATGGATTGGAGAGATGACGACCGAGTTCGTGATACAGCAGCACGCGCGTGCGTACCTCCTCCATCTAGTGGGTGCGACGATATTCTCGGATGGTAGTGCCCGAGGAGTTCACATGGCATACCTGACACTGTTTGAGGATTTCAAGGCGGCCAGGAGGTACAACTGGGGAGCAGCCACGCTAGCCTTCCTCTACCGGGAACTTCCTTGGCGTGTCGCCGCGGGAGTCGCCGGTATTGCTGGATGCCTCACCCTTATGCGGGTAGATTCTTTTTCATAAAAATTGTTCATCTTGAAGGAATAGGACTTATCAATATAATTTTTGTTGTTTGCAATTGTGGGCGGGGAACGCTCTACATACCGGACGTCCGACACTCCTAGAGGAACCGAGTCGCTGGGGTGGCCCTTTAGGTTCCGTGTATGTACCTATACGCTTTAATCGTTATTTACACTTCCATAAAATCTTGGGTAACTAACTTATATTGGTTTTTTAGGTGGAACGTCTGACGGACGAATGCCACAAACCTTGGTGGAAACCTGGTGTTATACAGGACAGAGTTGGACCACCAGCGGAGCTATTAGGTAAGTTACTTTACGAACAAACAGTACTGACAATTCATACCCTAGCAAGTTCCCGGTAATAATTATTGTATTTTTCTTAGGTAAACTGGCAGTCGTACCTCGATTTCATGCAGCGTCTATCTGCTATCTGCGTTTAAGGTAGACGTATCTGGTTGTCTAGGACACCTCTTATTTGCTTCGAGATCGTCGAGCTACATGTTCCTGATAAAGTGATGTTACAGTTCGGGTTGGAGCAAGTAATTATTGCAACACCATCGGAAAGGTCGAGCTGGGGAGGATTGGGCGTTATACCACCGTGATTACATCGCTCGGTGGGAGGCGCGAGCGGAGTATGTTGTTATGGGCAGTCGGCACACACCCCCAAGACATGCTCCCAGTGACTATATGAGGTGGTATTTGGGGGCTACGCGACGATTCATAGCACCTCCACCGACTGAGCCAGCCATGGTATACCATCCTAGAGGTTATACCGAGGAGGCATTGGTACGTACTTAACTTTGTGAAATGATAATTTCTTTATTAACATTTTTAACTTATGTTTTTCTTTCGCAATTGGGTTGTGTAAGGAACGTGGTTGAGCGCGTCAACCATAGGGCAGCCTTATACCCATCATCCACAGACCCACACTGGCTGGAGATTGGACACTACTGTCAGTCGGTCCTACACAGTCTTCCACTCTTGGAGGGAGCGATCGTCGGCGAAGATGTGTCACATGCTGGTGAGTCTTCTCACATGGTCGAGCCAGCCAGAGATAGAGCTTCACGGCGACGTCATGCAAGGTGTCGGCCTACAGCTAAGACGACGACTCGTGTCGAGGACTTTGACGAGGTTCCAGCCGTACCGGTGCCTACGATGCTCGATCTTCCACCTGAGCAGACACCCGACACGGAGCCCGGCCCGCCCCTTGAGCAGCCTCTTGAGTAGCCCATTGAGCAGCCCCAGGAGGAGCCCAACCGCCACCCACCTATTCGAAGGATTTATACAAAAAAAGGCGAGAAAAAGGCAATTGGTGCACCGAGCCCGTTACGCCTTTATGATTGTTTCGTAATTTATATTTGTTATTTTTTTATTATTTTTTATGTATTTAAATTTGTATACTTATATTTTATATAGTTTTCATTTATTTTTCACGATAGATGTGTTTATTTACTTTACAGTTATGTAGTGTGATATGTTTTAGATTATGAATGTTAACAGGTAATTACAGGTTAAAAAATAGATAAAACAAAAACAAAAAAAATTAACAAAAAAATTTAATAAAAGCGGCATTTAAATGCCGCTTTTAGTTTAAAAAGATGAGGCGACTTTTATATGCCGCCTTCGAAATTGAACTAAAGGCGGCTTTTATATGCCGCCTACATAGTTTAACTAAAGGCAGCATCAAGATGCCGCCTACTATACGATAAGACTTTCAGCCTTTGACCTCAAATTTTCGCTAAGAGTCAGCGAGGTGGCATCTAAAAGCCGCCTCGTTTTTTTAAATGAGACAGCATTTTCAAGTGTTAAGCGGCATTTCGAAGCCGCCTTGCCATTTGTTGTAGGCGGCTTTGAAATGCCGCCTCGTATTTTTTTATGTAGGCGGCATTTTCCTCTTTTAAAAAAAATACGGCGACACGCTGGCGTCTGCATGCCAGCGTGTCACTACGTCGGTCAAACGATGAATAGTAATATTTTGGCAAAAATGTTAGGAATAGTGTCATTTTTGTAATTTTTTTTTTAATTATTCTTAAAAAAAAAAGTCCTACGGTAATATATGTCAGCGTCGAATTTGGTGGTTTTCTTTTCCAGTTAGAAAATCATTCCCGCCAACCAGTTGCAGGCAAAAAGATGATCCACCTTCTTCTTCCAGACGGAGCGACCGAAGAAGATCTGTGTCCAATGCTCACCTCAGTCCAAATGCCGGCCTTGCCGGCTCTTTTCTTTTGTCATCATGTACCTTCAGCCATTCCCAATACACATGTCACTGTCGCTCCCGCTACTCTCTCTGCTGCGGGGCGAAACCTCTCCACAGCGGCAGACCCGTCTGTTGCTGTTGAAGTTCCGCCATGGGTTGTCTCCTCAGTAAGCAGTGGAGTTCCCCACCTTCTAGTCTAGAAAAGATGAAAATACAACACGGGTATATGGTCGGTGGTGGTGGTGGTGGCCGTGGGTACATTGGTAGAGACCCCGAAAGGATTTCAGAAAGGGGCTCCCGACGAGAAGAATCAGTTCATCTTTCTGGTGTGCTCTCCTCGGATGTAGGTGGCAATGGGAGGAGATTGTCGACCAGGGAGGACGAAAAGGTGACAAAGAGAGCAGGTGGCAATGTTTCACGTAGGATGCAATCGTCAAGGCAGTCGGGAGGAGTAGACGATTTGGTGGATGGGTGGCCGCGCTGGCTCACCGATAATGTCCCACGGGAGGCTCTTGTTGGATTGACTCCCAGGAGTGCTGAAGCCTATGATAAGCTTGATAAGGTAACTAACAATTATACAAGTTGTTTCCTTATCTTTTTAAATATGCATCGTTTAAAATTAACAATAATCATGTCTCCTGCCCAATATTGTTAGAGGTTGTTATACCTCTACTTGGTTGGGAAGCTGCGCATTTCTTTAGATCTTCTTGTATTTCATTGACATCCAGAGTAAATCCTCAAGGGTCTGTCATATGAAAGAGTTTTTATATGAGATATTTTTTTCTTGTTGCAATTCTCTCTTAATGTCATTTTCTTTTACTAGAAATTTCATGGTTATTTAACTTTTGTTATTGTATGGGAATCTGAATTGGATCTTCTTATACATCCTGCTGCTGCAGGTAGGCCAGGGAACCTACAGCAATGTGTATAAAGCTAGAGATCGAGACACTGGCAAGATTGTTGCTCTGAAGAAGGTCCGCTTTGATACATCTGATGCTGAAAGTGTGAAATTTATGGCAAGAGAGATTATGATATTACAGAAACTCAATCATCCAAATGTTATCAAGCTTGAAGGACTGGCCACCTCTAGAATGCAGTACAGTCTTTATTTGGTTTTTGATTTCATGCAGTCTGACTTGGCTAGAGTTATTTCTCGTCCAGATGAGAGGCTCACTGAACCTCAGGTTAGTAGTCTTCTGTTTAGACTGGGAAATATAATGGATAAAAATACAAGAATAGAGCAGGTATTATTCTGCTTTATTTCAAGAGGAAGACTGATGCAACCCTATGATTAGACTTAAATCTGATGTAATTGAAACACAAAGGGCATATGATATAGAAATAAGTCATCTTTGAGGTTTTGAAATTTATTTGATGAAACTTACTACTAATATATTCTTGCAGGTAAAGTGCTATATGCAACAGTTGCTGGCAGGTTTGCAGCATTGTCATGAGAGAGGAATCCTGCACAGAGATATCAAGGGATCAAATCTACTTATTGATAAAAATGGCACACTGAAAATTGCAGATTTTGGCCTCGCAAATTATTTCAATCCTCAGCAAAAACGTCCTCTCACATGCAGAGTGGTGACATTATGGTACAGAGCACCTGAGCTGCTTTTAGGTGCCACAGATTATGGAGTTGGAATTGATCTATGGAGTGCAGGATGCCTTCTTGCAGAGATGTTTTCAGGGAGGCCAATAATGCCAGGGAGGACAGAGGTACTAAGAGAGTTGAGAAATACTGATCAGATTTAACTTAGACTATTTCATGATATGACAGAATGAACCAGGAGATGTTGAGTTCATTTTATTTATTTTTTCCTCGACTTCTAAGGCATTGTGAGATCCAAAAGAGAATAAGTACCATCTCCTTTTTTTCTGTCCTAACTGGATACTGATTCTGTCAGAATTGTGTTGGAGGTTAAGTCACTAAAGTTATACTTCATCATTAATTTTTCACAAAAGATATAGACGTGTGGCCCAAATACCCCTGGAAATGTATAAAGACATGGCAATAGATTTGACAGTGTCAAGTGAACCATCATAATGTAATAGTAAGGCAGATAGAATTATGCAAATATCAAAATCTCAATAAAATCTGGAATGCGCAGAATAAAGATGTCTAGCATGATAAAGCAAGAATTTTCTGAAAATGCATTAGACCTGAAGTAATTCTTTTGAAAACATCAAGGGACTTCTAGAAATGTTGATGTTGTTTAGGTATATTTTTTTAGTTAGGAGTATTTTCTAGAAATTTAGTTTTTGGTGGACCATGTGTTAACATGATGTGGTTCTGTTTCCTCATTTGATTTGTGGTGCTCAGTTGAGGTTCTATTATTTGAGGTGTATCTGATTATAGTATTAACCTATGGTTGAAAACATGCTTTAACAATATGTTTGTTGTCATGAATCAAATAATTGGTCTCTTAATCTGTCTATCTATTTATGCATTCAGGTGGAGCAACTCCATCGGATCTTTAAGCTGTGTGGATCACCATCTGAAGATTATTGGAAAAAATTGAAGCTAAGTACAAGTTTTCGACCACCACACCCATACAAACCTAGTATTCAAGAGATGTTTAGAGATTTTCCACCCTCTTCCTTGGGACTTTTATCCACTCTCCTAGCACTTGACCCAGTATATCGTGGCTCTGCATCTTCTGCCCTCCAAAACGAAGTAAGTTTAACTTAGAAAATTTTCTTTTTTCTCTTTACTGAGAAAATGGAACATTGAAAAATAAGCTATGGAATTACTTCTATTTTAAATTTATTCAATTTCTGCAATATACGTGACTGGTTACATTGTGATAATCAAGAATGATGTCCTGCACATTAAAAAAAGTTGTAGTTCACACTGTGTAATTATGGTGCAGATTCCTTTACAGAATAAACAAACAGCTGAAATTAAACATTTCATAATTTATTACTAATGCTTAGAGAACAAAATTACTTCAATTTCAGTTTCATGATGTATTACTAATGCTTAGAGAACAAAATTACTTCAATTTCAGTCTTCTCATTTCCAATCGTGTGTTAGCAGCAATGATATGGTTCTCATTAAGAATAAAAAAATTGCTAATTGTTGATATTAAGGGAGAGTAGAACTTTAGGGCGCGAGATTTTTATTTAGATGCCATTATGATGGAAACACCTTTCTCCCTTTCTTCCTCTCTCCTTTGTTTTTTCAAATTGATGCGTTTTATACTATTCTATCCTAATGATTTGTATGTTTCTTACAGTTCTTCAGCACAAGTCCTTTGGCATGTGACCTTTCAGGTCTTCCTGCCGTTTACAAGAAGGAAGATGACACCACCCTTCTGCCTTATGTAAGGAGAAAGTAAGTTTCTTTTCATAATTCATTTGTATTGTCTTGGTGAGTTTCTTTTCATAATTCATTTCTAAATATATTTTGTCTTGATGTGAGTGAAGCAACACGACACAAAATGCTCTGCTACAATTTTAGTTAACTCCTTTAGGACTCAGGTGAAAGTTGTCTTATGGCAATAGGAAATTTATCTCAGCCAACGTTACATATGGTCACAATTAAGTTTTGTTCGAAGCTGAATGCTGTTCTGCGGCGCCCCCTATGAATCTATCTAGTCAAACTTGTACATCAAATGTTAAAGATGGAATAATCAGAAAGTACCAGAGCTTATCATGTCTTTGATGGTTGTAACTGCTTATTGCTTGGATTTCCTAATATGTATTGGATGTTTTTATAGGAGCAAAAAGCATAAATGGTCACATACACGACATTCGAGGCAGAAGTCAAGGGAACAAGCTGTAGAAAACCGAAAAGGAGATTCTGGATATCCTAAGGAGGTAGAAAATATTGATTCTCACTTTATAAGGTGTGATTTATTTGAGATTCACCTGTCAAGCATTGAGTATTTCCACATACAACTTGATAGATAGGAAGGGTTGAGCGTGCGTGTGTTTATTGTTTTTTTTATTTTTATTTTTAAGAAATGTGAGTCCTGGTGTTAATCACAACTTTAGTGCTGGCTTAGTCTGTGACTAGGAAGGTTAGTGTCAGTGCTGATCACAACTTTTACGCAGACTGTATGAACTAGTACAGTTTCAGAGATGACCTGTTACTGTAGTAGTAGTTTCCTTTTCAGGTGAATTGTTGGAACTTGGAAATCTACACTTTCATGTTAGTTGTGTCTTTCTTTTCTGAAGTAAGAAGTTAAAATTACTAGTGATGCCTAAGATATCGTGCTTGCATTGCATAATTGAGTAAATTCATTAGACTTTTGAGGCATAGCAATGAAGTTCCCTGCAGAAACTTGGACTCATGATCTTGAAAGAAAAGGCTGCCATCTCTATTCCCCTAGTTGTTAGGCTTTGAGGAAATCCTTAGGCAGAATTTGAGGTGACTCAAGTAAACCCTACTCAGTGTCCCAAAACAACTTACTATTTGATCAATTAGAAGTTGTCTACACAGGTTAGAATTTTGGATGACTGAACTGAATCATCTGATTTGCTTGTCAGTTTTGAACAATCTGTATGTCTTGAGCTTCCCAAAGAGAATCATGACTTTGACTGGTCATTGCAGGAGAAGAAGAGTGAAGTAAATTCCAACAGCCAAGAGACAGGACGTAGTACCGGAAGTACATCTTCCTCTAAGTCTCTCAAGCATGAAAACAATAGCTCAACACAGTCCTTATCACCCATCATACAATCCCGTTTCTTGAAAAAATCATCTCCTCGTACAGAAGGCCATCCTTGGGCTCGGAAGAACATTAAGAACTTACCGCCTTTATTGAACATGCCCAAACAGATTCACGGTGGCAAGAAAGATGACGACAAAGTATTTCGATTTGGACTGAATCATAGGTCAAATTCCGCTTCAGATTTTCGAAAAATTGATGCAGGAAGATTGCAGAAATATTATAGTACTTTGGAGGATTAATCATGTTACATGTGTCTCTGTTTTTGTAAATTTAAGCATTCTTGTTGAATTGAACTTTTATCAGATTTCTTTTCTGTAGTTTCTGTCTCTCTTTTAGATGGCACTCTGTTTTCCCTTATATGTTCAAATGGAGGAACTGTAACCAGTCCTTCAAAGCTATTCATGCATAATTTGAATTGACTCTTTTAAGCTTTGAAATGTAGCTACTCCACAATCAAAGATGATTTGCCATAACAAGTTTGGCAAACATGGTTACCAAGTATTTGAGATTCAAGGTGGTCTGTGGCAACATCTAAAATAAGAAAAACTTTTTTTTTACCATCTATTAAAAGCGACATGCATACAGCCAGTGGATACATATCGAAGTACCTGAAAGGCTCTTCAAAATAGGAAAAGAAAAAGTAGTTATCGAAATTTTAATTCAACCATGATCTGTGGTTTTCCATCTGTGGTTCCCCGTGACGCCGCTGCAGGTTGGATGCGGGTTTTGAGGGTACAATTAGATGTGCGTACCGGTACACACAAAGGTTGTTCGCAATAGATCCGAAACCATATCTAAGTGTGCCATAGGACGGACTGAATGTGAAGCCTCAAAGTGGAGAATAAAGAGAAGTAATCAGTAGACAACTTATAGATACCACCTTTTTTGTTGTTTAGTGGATCCAAAGCTTTCATTTTTTTTATTATTATTATATAATAAAAAAAAAAAAAAAAAAAAATCATGGACTTAAGGGAGGTGCAATCAATCATGCACAAAATTTATAATTAGAGAAGCTTCTCAAGATGATAGCCTTCAGCTTGGGGCAACATCATGGACTAACGACAATTTTTTAGGGCTTCTAGAGATCGTTGCAACTGCTTGCTTTTCTCTCTGTGCAATCCCCAGCGTTAGACATTATACAATGTTTTCATGCACGCAAGTATTCAATAACCGGACCTACTTGTTATGTGCGCAAGGAACTGAAAACGAGTGTCTTATTATGGACAATGGACCCCGTCGGATACTCACTTGGTTGTTCTGCGGTCCACTTCACCCGCCCACTACCCATTTTTTGTCCTATTCCATGATGCTATCCGAGTTATGCGTCGAGTTCAGGGTGACTCGGCCGAGTAAATGATTTCCTGCTTTACAATGAACATACCCTTGATTTTTAACTTAGTGGACAGAAATTCAGTAAAATACTAGTTGAGGTCAATAAAAAAAAATACTTACTAATTATAGTCAATCCCTAGGACATATGACATGTTAGATATATACTCGTAATATAATTTCTCTGTTAAAGACTGATACATTAATTTTATTTTTCATTTCGTTTTGTTTTTTTTATATTTTGATTATTTTCCCTAAAAGTTATCATGTACCGATAAATAAATACCAAAGTTAGGAAACCGGTTTAATTTGATGTATGTCGGGGGTGGGTGACGTGAAGTGGTCCACGCGTTGTCTGCCACTACCCCGAAACAAAAAATATAAATTGGGCACGAGGGATCTTATTGCGACTCGCAGAGGGCGGACCGCAATGAGCCCCCGGGCCCCGGGTGGGTGCTATCATGTCCAAACCCATTACTTCCAACACTACTTGTGCTTCTTCTGTCACCCTGACCTCTCCCTTTAACGGGGGTCCACCACTTTATAAGTCGGGCAAGAAGAAATAATTCACCACGAATTTTGACCACAATTTTTCCCGTGAAATCGAGTGATGCCGCCCACTTTAACGCAGAAATTTCGTTTTCCTGTCTGACTGATTCTCGTTGTCGATTGAACCGGATTTTGGGCAATTGGGACCCACCTGGTTCAGCCTCTTAAAATTCCAAGTTTGGTTGAAAAACCTGAAGGGGTTTTAAAAAGCTGAACCTGGACCCGACTCGAACCGTATTTTTACAAATCCGAATCCGACTCAATGGGTTTTGATAAAACCCGAAACCCGACCTAACTAAACCCGATCATTAACAATTTCTTTTAACAACTCTAAAAAATAAAGTATAAAAAGAATTATCAAAACCCGCGTATTCCCAATCTCAAACCCAAACCCGACCCACATATTGGATTTGTGCATTAGGACTTTCGGGTTGGGTTTTGTCCGGTTCCCGGAAAAAAAAATAAAAATAAATGGGGTAATCGATTTTATGGTCCATTTTCTCGGTACGTGCCGCTGCCTAACCAAAAACACATGTCCTGTGCATCCTCCCTCTATTTATATGTAAACACAACACAACCGCACATTCCCCCCCTGCGTTGTTTCATTCTCGCCATCTCTGTCAGTACTGATCTCTCCCCTTCCTGAGCCTCCTCCCATGGAGAAGAGCAGATCTTTCCCAGAGTACTCTTCGTCCTTCTCCGGAAGCTTCGGCTTCGACGACAGATCAAAATCATACAGCTTTAACGGTCCGACTAACAAAGGGGACGGCTTCGCCTCCACCGGCGATCCGGAGCTCAAGAGGAAGAAGAGAATTGCCGCTTACAACGTCTTCACCGTCGAGGGAAAGGTCAAGTCGTCCGTCAGAAACAGCTTCAAGTGGATCAAGTCCAAGTTCAGCGACATCCGCTACGGTCTTTGAGCCGTGATCCAGACAAAAAACACACCTGAAAGCGCGCGGTTTTATCGTCTTTTTTCGTGTGTCGCTTGTTTTTTACTTTGCCAAAATAGAAAAATTATTATCCGAAGCGAGATCGGTGTTGTAGAAGGTATATATTGTGGGATGTTGGATGGGTGAAGCAAAGGCTGGACCCTGAAATGTGAAGAAAAAAGGAAATATATATCAGATCGCCAAACAATATCAGTTCGGAAGATGCGTGTTTGTCTCTGCTGATTCGGATGAGGAAAGAATAAGTGAAATTTGTGGTTTGTTCTTGGGTGGCCAGTCTCTTAATTAATCTCTTGTATATGTGTATTCTGAGTTGTGGGACTTCTTCTCGTCCTTGTAATATAAGCTTCGGTCGTCAAAGAATTAACAGAAGAAACATTCAGACATTCGTCCCTTCGAGGGATTAAAAAGGGGCTCTCGCGATTTCCGATCGCTCTTATCTCTAGAATCGTGCTAACCTTCGCCTCTAAGATGTTCTTCTCATTAGGTTAAGTTATTAAATAATCTCGAAATTGTCTGTTGTCGGGGGAATCCTCCTGTGGAATTGTGATACCTCTGCCTGGATGGGGAAGCTGTGCGTTTCTTTATAAAACCGTGCTGTGCTGCAGGGGGCCGGAACCTCCGCACAGCTCCAGAGCAGCAGAACCAGTTCCGCGATTGGTTGTCTCCTGAGAAAGCAGTAGAATTCCCCACCATCTAGTCTAGAAAACATGAAAATACAAGAGTTGTGTATGGTCGGTGGTGGTGGTGGCCGTGGGCATATTTGTAGAGACCCAGCAAGAATTTCAGAAAAGGGCTCCCGGCAAGAATTTCAGAAAAGGTACTCCCGGCAAGAAGAATCGGTTCGTCTTCCTGGTGTACTCTCCTCTGATGCTCGCGCGCTGGCTCACGGATAAGGCTTTTGTTGGGTTCGACTCCCCAGAGGACGCTGGAGATTATGATAAGGCTTCATAAGGTAATTATCAATTATGCGAGTTGGTTCCTTATCTTTTTTTTTTTTTTTTTTTTTTCTAAATATGCATCCCCGAATCCTTCATTTCTTATCTAGAGAACAGAAATAAAATGCAGCTGGAATTTGGTTGCGAAGTCTTACTTTCTTGTGGAATTCCGAAGTCGCTTCTCAAATCTCTTTTTCTTCTTTATCCTGAAATATTTCTGCTATTTCAATATTAGAGACATAATTCAACTGCAATTTGTGATTGAGATTTAATGAACCGAGATAGAGATGTAGTCATGTAGAAATTTTCCCTCTCCCTCCAGTGCATTTATAACACGACCCATATATACGGGTATACGAGCAAATACTTAATATTATTTGATTCTATATTCAGTGCAATACCTATTATACTCTCTTCAAACTCTCCTAGTTCTCCTGTCGTTACTTCATTAAGAGTTAAAAGACCATGAAGACGAGTAATGCCGTCACCCCCTTGCAGTATGGGGTCCGTATTCACATATTTGACTTCTTTACTATTTTGTTCTATCATATTAGTACTAATTTTGCAGATATTATTACTAATTTCATCAGCTCGAACAATATTAGCATCGATAGTTCGCGAATGTAACTCTCTATTCAAATAACTATTCTAAGTACTGAGAGCTCAGAAAAGGTTTAAGACGAATTCCTTAGCTAAATAGTAAATCATATGAGAAAGCACGAATTTGAAATGAGATTGAAACTTTGCTTTCTATATATATATAAAAAAAAAAAAAGTAATAATAAAAAAAAAAAAATTACTTTTATTCAAATATAAATATAATATACAATTTTATAAAAAATAAATACCATAGTGAAATACCCGATAGCCACCAACCATTAAAGACACACATTGGGCAATAGATGTGGCTAATCAGATTACTACCCAACATAGTAAATGAGAACACGACTTTTATGTAGTCACTCAAATGTTGTATTTAAGACTTAAAATTTAGTATTTTAATTTTTGAGTGAAATTATTATTTTGGCATGAAATATAGTATTTTAAGTTAACCTCAAATTTTATATTTCGTCTCCCAATTTAATATTTTAACTCTTAACCCATGTTCATGTTATATATATATTTAATATTTCTATTAGAAAAAAGATAAAAATAATACTGATTATAGGGAATTAGGACGAATCAATAAGAACCATACTGGCATCCTGGTTCAATCAGGTAGGATTGAATAGTTCGGTTAGGTTTTTATAGACAACTTTTCCAGTTTTAAGTTTTAAATGAAAAAAAAGTAATTTATAATTTTATTTATTTTTACAAAAATACCTTTTTTCACGTATAAACGCTTCATATTTTCTTGTTTAAAAAATGTGTATAAAGAAAAATTTTCTACACGTACAAGTTTTTTACACGTACGTGTCTCTTTTAATAAACCCTATTTATCGAGCCCCGCCTCCGGGGATATGTGACATATGTCTTGCCAGTTTATTGTTAATACTAGTTCAAAACTTCAGACTTATACAGTGAAGCGAATTCTCGTTAAATCAATTATTAATCAAACGGACGCCTCTCCGGAATTTGGCGCTCGCACGACGTTGTCGAAGACTGTAACTTCGAATCGCCACGAAAGATCAGTTCATTTATTCGAGGAGGCTATGGCAGCCGAAGCAACACTGCGGTTTCTCAGAAAAATGAGAGGATGGAAGACTATATCCTCTGTCCGTTCACTAACGTTTTCGTCGGGACACGGCCTTCCTTCTTCTTGTATGCTTCTCTGTCCTCCTTCTAATGCTTGTAATGCAAAAATTTCATAGCTGCATCGGACCTCATCGCTGGTTCCTTATTCGTATTAGTAGTTTCAATATAAGATGCTTAACAAACTCATCTTTTCGTATGTTTTGGATGTGAATTATCTAACGGAAAGCCAACTCCTAGTTTGACTCACTCTATGTCTCAAAACCAACTACTATTCAAATTGTAGTGTGTATTCTCTCTTTGTCTAGGTCGATCATGAACTGCTGCAATTGCAGCTTCTGATTTTTCCTTCTATGTATTAATCGTGAATGAACAATTGGAGACAGTTACAGTTCGAGTTTTGCATATTGAAGCGTTTTACTGAAGTTCTACCTTGAGAATTTTGAAATTCTTTGGTGCCTCCATGTTATGCTCTTTTAATTATGCGTTTGTTACCGTTGTTTATTTTTGTTTTTGTGAAATAAAGCAATTTTAGTAAATGAAAGACCAAAGAGGTCTAAAGAATACTGACATCTACTAGGAAACTCTCTTGAAAACTAGCTGTTCAAAAGAAGCTCCCTCTTTGGCTACTGAGTCAGGATGATCATTGTTGTTAAAGTATTTTCTTCCATAGATGTTGTCTTGTCCTTGTAACTGTTCACACAATAGGTGAGTCTATTACTTATGAATGAGGAGTACTAAATCTCAGAGTATTGTTCACAGCGGCATACTCTTTAGACAGAGGGTGAGTAATTCTGTTCAACTGCTAAAGTTGCATACCAGCTGGAAGGGTAATTATAGGCCGAGGAACAGAAAATTTGGATCCTTATTCAAGGATACTGATACATCTCTTGGTCTCCCTAAACTCTCCTCTGTGTTTTGATGATCTTGTCCTCTCCCGTAACATCCCTTTTATCTCCTTTTTACATTTTCTGTCCCTCACTCTTCCCTCTCTGGTCCCCCTTTCTAACTAACTCTAACAAACTACTGCCCCTCTTTGTCGAGCCGAGTCATTGGAGTTCCATCTGTCCTGGTGGTCCCCTGAGCATGCCATCAGTACTGTGCTGTGATTGGGGGTCTAACAGATACCAATTTACCAGATAGTGACAGCTTAAGTTGTTCAGTTTCTTGATTTGTGAGGAACTAATAGGCAACAATTTTTCCTCAATCATTGACAATCAATGCTGATCAGTAATATGTTTAAAGTGAATTGAGCTTGCTTAACAGAAAGATCTTTTATTGATCACTTCCAAACAACCAAGATGATCTTTGTTTGAATGTAATTGTTGTTAATGCTGCTAATTATTTTCTTAGTAGCCTGTGAGCAGTTATTTTGACATTTTGCAACCGGATAGGTAGAACATGTTACAAAATGTTTATGTTATAATATTGAGCATATTATTTGTTGCAGTGCCATTGCACAATTTTTCGGCTGAAGAGCTGATGTTAGAATCAGAAAAGAAGTCACATAAACTTTGCATCATGTTTCCTGCTCTGTTGATGGGTGTATTTGGATGGGGCGCAGTGCAGGTTTCTCATGCCGATGATCATGAGGTTTGTGTATGGCCATTCTTCTCATATGGACATAAATATTTAAATAAATGCTGAAAAAGGAAAGCTTTTTTCAATCAAGTGGGATCGGGACTGTAGTCCTTTGATTTGGGCAGAGATGGAAAGATGAGGTTGTAAAATCAACTCCATGATGAGTCAGGTTTAACAATCAAATGGTGGGTGAGGGTAGTGGGATAGAGTCAGCCATCCCATTGCCATCACCCATGGACATGGGTAAACTTGAAATGGTTTTGATTTCTTGAAGATGGGTGGTCACCGCCCTCTTGTTTGAATAAGACTACTTTTTACCTAAAATTAAATATTTTTTCTCCCTAAAAGAAAACTGAAAGAAAGGAGGGCGGGAGGGATCTGATATTCAGAGAACTTTCTGCCTATGTTCTGCACTATTGAGGCAACACTCTGGAGAAGCAAAAACATTTATATATCAGTTCAGGGGACATCGTTCATGTTGTGGTGTAGTTTCCTGCAGGCTGATTCTAAAAGATGGGCAGCGTCGGGGTCAGCATCAGATTTTAGTGGCATGGAGAAAATTGTTTCTGAAGAATGCTACAGATTAGAGGAGTTTCTGAGAAGAAAAGGAATGGCACGTGGTTCATATCCTTCTTATACTGTTGCTATGAAGGGCAACCAGGTCATATATTATTGTTGCCTTGTGGATTTCATATATTTATTCAACTGTTACACCGCATGGTTCTTCTCTGTTTATGGGGTGTACATGCTGGCTATGTATAGAGAAGTTGCAGTTATTACTTTTCAATTTTATGTCCACATAGTGAATGCCAATGGTTACGCCTTTCCATGATCGAGGCATATACTGACTAGTTCAATATGCGTGTACTTGATGTGAATTCACAGCATGAAAAGTCTATTCAAATGTGTACTTTGGTGAAACTTTCCTTAAAACATACATATACAAAGTTGTTTCACTTGCATGTGAGTCCACTGCATAAAGAGTCTATTCAAATGTTTATTTTGGAGAAATATTCTTTATAACTTACATCTAAAAAGTTGTTTGTCGGTTTTGAAATTGGGATAAGTAATTTCATTGTTCCAATCTGTTCAAAATGTCATCTTTATCCATTTAAAAAAAAATGTCATCTTTATTTTGTTAAGTGGAGCATCCTTAAAAGTGTTGACAAGAAGAAATTAAGATGAAACCAGTGCTTCTAGGACAAGCTTGTGGTATCTTATCTCTTCACTTAACAAGTGCGTAGATTTATTATGTCATTCATGTGCTGATAATCTATTTGGGGTATTACAGATTTCCATAAAATTCCCAATCCCCCAGACATGTAAGAAATCTCACCTGATCGCAAATTTAGTTTCACACCTTGGACTGAAGAAGGCCGAAGATCAAGCTGGTGGTGCACAAATGATGTTGCAATCTTGGGATAGGTTAGAATATATGAAATTGTTCTTATATTTTTTTTGCATAGTATGTTTATTTGCCTATTTGATTGCATAATATCTGTTCGTCTTTCCTAAAATAACTTGCACAAGTGGAAGAATTTATTGTAGAACAGATTTACAAGGTCGATCCCACAGAGACAAGTGAGACGTTGAAACTTTATTATGGCAAATAATCAAACTTGAATCTACTCACTAGGTAGAAAGATAGATAATTGAATTACTATAGGAAGAGAAATTAAGCATGTAAACAAATCAATCAAATAATGAACAAACAATTGTAGGTGATGTAGGACATGAATCACTTGAGCCAAACAATATAAGAAGTTTGAAGGACTATACAAGAAGAAAGAAGAAATGGAAGGAAAAAGGCATTAATCCAGGATTTTTTATTTCTGCACATTTACTATTTCGGAATTATAATCTCTAGAAAGTTTCTATTCCAAGAAAGTTATTATTTCAGGAGGGTTCCAAGAAAAATCTCTTGAAAGTCCTCTTCTTTTTTCACTGGGAATAATTTTCTGGTGTGTTTCTCCTTGTTCTAACTAGTGCAAGTTGAAAAATCAATGGTTCTGTAGCTAAGAAGATAGTGGTTGGGTGTTTCATGCTTCAACCTTATCCATCAGTTCTATCTCATTGATTCGCTGCATTAGAAGGTTGTCCATGTGGGTTAGCTTTCTAGTCCTTTGCCTGAGGATCTTGATCGTGCGATTTGTGGATGACACCATTCTGTTTGGGGAAGCAACGCAGTTGTATTAAGGCCCTTCTTTCTATTCTGCAAGTATATCAGGGCAAAAGATCGATTAGCATAAGACCTCCCTACATGGTTTCTGCTTCCCTTCAGGTGAGCTTGAAATCATGGCAGGTAGGTTGGGCTGCTGTTGGTTCTTTTCATGGGACATATCTTGGCCTCCCTTTGTTTCATCATTGTGTCACCAAATCTCTTTGGGATTTTTTTGTTGGAAAAATTTCATGGGTGTCTCTCTTTTTAGAAAGCTGGGTTAATTTCGAAAGCAGGAAGGTTAGTTGTGATTCCTGCTTAGTGTGCATTTTGTTATACTTCATTTCCTTTCTCCATTGCCCCAGTCAGTAATGCCTTCATATTGAGAGACGAGTGGACACCTATGGATAGGTACATCAGCTGGCTTCAAGTATCACTTTGTTAGCTGGGATGAGATGGATGTTGTAAACTGAAGGGTCAGGGTGGTTTTGGTGGTAGTACACTTGGCGTTACAGCGGATAGAGGAACTACTTGTTATAATACCTCAATTTTATGCTGCTAAGTTTCCATCTCCATAGATTACCTGTAGGGAATTCGTTTGTTGTTATATTGTGGCTTTTGTGATATACTCCTACGTGGCATCTTCAACATGTCCAAGATGAAATGAATCATGTCCAAGTTAACTGTAGCTTGGATGGAGACTATGTTGCACTTTTCTAATATTCTTGTGGGTAAATTAGTTAAACAGGGTGTTTTTAAGACCATGATTGTGGTTGCATTTTCTGTTCCCATTAGGTTCTGAGAGATCACCCCTCATCATGCTTGTTCTGATTTTTTATAGAAACTACATCTTCTGAGAACAACTTAGGTGGGAAACTCTGAGGTTAATGTATACCCCATCATTCTTCGTCCTTGTTATCTTATCTGTCTTACAGCTCATTTCAGTCTGAGAATCCTATCTTTATTTTTATTGGACAGACCTAATTCAATTTTACAGATTGTGTAATTCATGTGCAGCTTTTGTATGCAAGTTTATATGCTTGGCTTGGATGCCCTGAATCAGTTAGTCATTTTCCCTTTTTTTTTGTTTCAGTGCAGTGGCTTGGCAACTTACACTAAGTTATCCACAAAAGCAGATTGAAATCGACAAACATGAAGAATGTCCTCCAGACAAGGATACACACAATAGTAGTTTGTGTATCCTAATCTTTGAGTCACTTATTTCCTCTGACAAGGCTGTGAGTTTTGTCATCTGCTGTTTGCCATTTTTTTTCCCTTAACGGTCATTTATTTTGGATTATTTTTTTAGGAAATTGAGTTTATAAAGCAAGAAAGTTTCAGCATGAAGGAACTTGAAGCAGTAGCATCAGCTCTGAAGATAGCCAGTAGGACTGGTGAACCATATAGACCTGCGGAAAAAACTCCATGGGGTGATAGAGACAGAAGAGATAGCAGATCGAGTACTGTGCAAGCACCTTCTATTGAAAAATCATTGTCTGCTTTAGAGGCCATGGGAGTAAGAGTGTTTGGGCTTGATAGGCCATTTGGATTGCCTGCTGATGAATGTGGTGTGTCATGGGAGAACATTGCTGGATATCATGAGCAAAAGCGGTCAGTGTTGCTATGTTTTGTTTTTCTCTATAATATACTATTTATCCTGTCTCCATGTGCTATATGTGTTGATCATGCTAGAAATTCTTCTATGATATTAGTGGTTTTCTGAAATTGTCATTTTGTGTGCATGCCGTTACTTAACGGTGCAGCCTATGGAACAATTGAAGAAATGGAGAAAAATAAATAAGAACAAGAAGACCAGTTGTGACTCCAATGGCCTACTTGTCATGAGTTGTCCATTTCCTTGTTTGCTTTTCCTTTTTTTTTAAGCTTATGTCAGGTCGAACTATATTTTTTGGCTGTGCAAGTCTTGGACGAGGCATGGAAAGTTGGGATTGTGACTACGTTCTTGGCGGGCAAGACACTCTTTTGGTGGAGGAGGGTCTCGGACTTGACGTTAAGCACACCAAAGTCCGCTCTGATTGAAGAGTACTTGGGGCACGCGAGGTGGAGACTTTGGTGGAGACTGGAGCAACCCACAACTTAGATTTTCTTCATTCATGTAAAACCTTTTTAATTCCTTATTGGGGGGGACAACAATAGGGTTTGTGAGAGATGAGGGTTTTACATGTATTCTGAGGGAGAGAACCAATGTAGAAAAAAAAAAAAAAAAAAAAAAAAAAAAAAAAAGAAGGCAAAAATACTTTCTTGACTTGAGAGAAATCTTAAGGGTGAGAACAAACACTTAGCTTTGGAAGAGGAGCAGGGGTATCCGGCCTCTTCACTGCAGAGAAACAAGTTGATGAGAAGGCTCAACAAGGCAGCAATGCTGGAGTGGATGCTCTTAGCCGCAAGAAGGACATTGCAACAGAAAGAGATCCAAAGATGCTCTTAGCCGCAATATAGAATTGCAGTAGAAAGGGATCATGAGGAGCAGCAGCAAGCTAAGGACGGAAGCGAGGGGCATGCTGCCTTACAAGTTGCAACCGCAACATGCAATGTTTGCGCATCACCAGATGCTACATACACAACAACGCATGTAAGTGGGCAGCAAAAAGTTGTCCCTTCACGTGCAAGTCTACCGGTTTATCCACAATATGCAGTGTAACATGCATAGGCTAAGTACCCCAACCCCCTTTGTTCACATATCACGAGGTCATAATGAGGACGACTAAGGGTCAAACCTTGGACGGTGGAGTACTTGGTTCTTGGTAACGAAGTGCCAAAGGAAGAGACCTGTTGGCATACTACTTTGAAACAAGAGTGTTTCAAGGTAAACCTACTTCCATGGACGCATCCGAGGATGGCTGGATTATGGCGGTGGGAGAATGATACACCGATTGGGCTTGGCACAGGCCTGCATGCTCGATTATGCAACATGAGAACCTGTACCGCAGCACCAAGCATTGGGGTTGTGGACTTGAGCACAAGTGGGCACAGGATGGACAACGCGCACATCTGCATCCAGGGTTTGCCCTTAGCTGTCCCTCCTTATGACCTCGTGCCATGTGAACAAGGGGGTTGGGAGACTTAGCCTCTACATGTTACACTGCATGCTGCAGATAAACCGACAGACTCGCGCGGGAAGGGACAACCTCATGCTGCCCACTTACGTGCGTTGTTGTGTATGTAGCCTCTGGTGATGCACAAGCATTGCATGTTGCTGTGCGCGGTTGTAACTTGTTAGTCGGCATGCCTCTCCTTGCTTCTGTCCTTAGCTTGCTGCTGCTCCTCATGATCCCTTTCTGCTGCAATTCTATCTTGCGGCTAAGAGCATCTTTGTCCCCCCCCCCCCCCTAATAAGGAATTACAAAGATTTTACATGAATGAAGAAAATCTAAATTGTGGGTTGCTCCGGTCTCCACCAAAGCATCCACCTTGTGTGCCCCAAGTACTCTTCAATCAAAGCTGACTTAAATTCCTCCAAAGTCTTTGGTACGCTTAGCGTCAAGTCCGGGACCCTCTTCTACCATAAGAGTGTCTCGCCCGCCATGAACGTAGTCGCAATCCCAACTTTCCATGCCTCGTCCAAGACTTGCACAGCCAAAAACATTGCTCGACCTGAAATAAGAAATGGTCTATTTTTTCCAGGTCCCTTATCTCATCAAGAGATTTGGGCTCGGATACATCAAGGTCTATGGGCGTACTCCTGCTGGTCCTTTGCATGCTCCCAGCACAAGAGGTTCTAGCCTTAGGCATGCCCTGTTTGTCGGGTGAAGCCATGGTTGTGTATCGACCTTCATTGAGAAGAGCAAGTTCAAGCATGGACACCCTTACCGAAAGTGCGTCGTTAGAAGCCTGAAGTCTCTCTCGCTCTTCTATCCACACTGAGATAGAACCACCCTTGGCACAAGCTTCTTCGAGCATTGTCATCCGCGTCCACAGTTCCCCCAATTCCCTTTGCAATTGGCTCACTGTTGCATCCGACTCCATCCGGATAACGCCTATTGCATTACGAATGTTCTCCTCCAAAGTCTTTAGTTTCGCTTCCACTCTCTTGAACGATCTTTATAAAGTTCGCAGCAAAATCCTCTAGATTTTCCAACCTCGAGAGAATGGTAGGAAGAGAAGCTTTAGTGTCATGAACCTCCATATCTTTTTGCATCTCGTTGTTCTTACTTGAGCTTGCCATCAGTCTTGATCAAATGGCGCTGATATCTCTGTCACGCGGTTAGTGTTAAACACAATATATAGGGTTCAAATTTTACCAGTGCGGCCTGTTTAAGTCCTTCTAAAGAGTCTCCCTTCTCTTTCTCTTTCCCCAAGTATCAGTCCAAACATTTGTGATGCAATAGCCGTTATCCATACCAAACTTTGGTATGGAATATCACTTTGTTTTGGCCAATCTTTTTCGTCATTATCATTCTTTTTGAAACAGTGAGTACTTTCATTAATTCAGAAAAGGTACATCAGTATTTTACACTAGAGTACAAGCTTGTAGGGGGCTCTCCCATTGCATCAAAATTTTCAACATTATCATGAATCGAAGACTTTGCTATGGGGGACAGATTTTGGCAAGAATCTATGTTCCATGTTCAACTGCAAATGGTTTTCTGTTGGAGGATGGTGTTGCGCCAATGTTGCGTAGGAATGGATGCGTGGACCAGTGTTTTCCAGGGTCAGCTGCTTGACGCAATGGAGTTACATTTCCCCATATTAGTGCTGTAAACCGGGGAAGTAGTTGCACTGGCATTGCCTAGAAATGGATATATGGAGCCATGCCAACCAACAACTCAGGAGTTTGGCTGAGGATCTGTGTAACTCAGTCAACAAACCAAGGAAGATTCAGAATCCAAAGATCATATTCCATGCTAGTGTGCCTGCTCAATTGTTGGCATAGGGTTGAACAAAGTCGTGGAATGTCTTTCTTATTGATCTGGTTTGTGAATTTAACAGGTTGCACAGCCTAATAATTTGGATTGCCGTTAATTATTTCATTTTCGTCTCATCTGGCAGCATCTCTAATTGGTAGAAGCTGTTGGTTAATTGGGTTATGGGAGGAAGCTGATTTTACTTCATCAAGAGGGGTTTTTCCGTCAGTGGGTTCTCCTGGCACGATACAAGCACTTAAGCACTTCTGTACATATTCTGTCCACAATCAGTGGTGCCCTTGCTTCTTGAGTGGGGATGCGTTCTTCTTCAGTCATTGCTTCCCTTTGTTCTTCCATGATTCTTTACCAACAACAACACCCAGGCATTGGAAGAGCTAACCGTATTTGGAATGTCTACTCTACGTATACTTGTGGCCCCTCTTATCTCTGTTAGGTTGCAGATAAGCCCCCTGTATTTCTCTTAGAGTCCCACTAGAAGCCTCCTTCACAAATTACTAACATATTTCGAGGGGATCTATTATGCGTGAGGTTTTGCCTTGTATTCATGGTCTCCTAGATTTTTCACCAGAAAACACCTGAAGGATATTCTCGACACTTTTTTTTGCCAGTTTCACTGCCAGCGTTCCTTGGGCATGATGACATCAAGGTAATATCTCGTTCTTCTTTTAGCTATTGAGTAGGAGAGTCGCAATGGCGTTGGTACACTGCATTTCCCTTCCCTCGACCTCCATAGTAGTTGCCAAGGCTCCTCCTCTAGCACTCCCCTCTCCATCATTTTCTCATCCCCACTACTAAGGATTTTTTTTTTTTTTTCTTTTCCCACTGAAACAATCTTTTTCGAAGCTTCTTTAGGACCAGGTCCCATAGGATCCCATTGAGCTGCTCACGGAAGAGGAGCAGGCTGAGAAAGTGTCAAGAAACCACCACCACCATGCTCTATCCGCCATGATGTGGATGTCACACTGCTGAAGATTGAAACCAGATAACTATGATTTTTCCAGTTCACCCGTTGTCCTAGATAAGATAAAAAATCCCAACGATAGCCCTCAAACAAATCAACAACTCATAGAGCAATCACAAGACAACATGGTATTATCAGTAAATTGCAGAATGGGAAGGATACCATCTCAGAAGGGATTGGTGAGCCAAGCCAAACTAACAGCCGCTCGAACCAAATCAGTCGAACCTTCCCCCACAATGTTGAAAAGGATGGGAGGGGGTTGCCCTGATGAATCTTCCTAGAGCAAACAAAATAGCCTTAGGTGCCTCCATTAAGAGAAGATATGTAAGACTGTTCCACCCCCTCCAGATACTTCCAAGTCCTAGGCACACATCACTGCATCTAGATAGCTTGGGTTAACCCGTCAAATGCTTTCTCAAGGTAAATCTTCAGCATCAACTTGAACGCTCTCCTTTGAAAAGGTGTCAATCACTTAATGGACCGACATCACTATGCCAAGAATTTGTTGAGATTTCACAAATGCATTCTACTCCTTGCTAGTCACTGAAGGATGGGCTTTCTTCAATCTAGCAGCCAGGACTCTAGAGGTAATCTTGTATAGGCCAAATATCTAACTTATAGCCAGTGGTGAAAGAAATATGAAAAGATAAAACAGAACAAATATTTGTGTAAATAAATCTTCGTCTAAAAAGACTGAGACGTTTGGATAAAGTGAAGTTGCCTAAGAAGCAGGTCTTGCTGCTCTTATGTGATCTTTCTCTTCAAATTTTCTCTCTTGGAAACATTTTTTTTCTAATCTCTCTAGAATTCATGTTTCTTCCTATCTTTATGGCTATTTCTAGAAAGCATGTTTCTCCCTCCCTCTCTCTCCAGAAATCATGTTTCCATACTTGTGCTGTCATGTTTCCTTTGAGTTGTATAATTCAGTACAAGTTGTGGGAACCTAGAAAAGCCGTTGCATTTTGTGAAATGTTTGATTATTTTGGATTTTTGCTTGCTATTAATTCCTGGAGCCGTGTACCTTTGATGTGTCTCAGGTCATTTTGAACAGTATCGT
This sequence comes from Aristolochia fimbriata, assembly GCA_019845555.1. Lineage (NCBI taxonomy): Eukaryota > Viridiplantae > Streptophyta > Magnoliopsida > Piperales > Aristolochiaceae > Aristolochia > Aristolochia fimbriata. The sequence continues at coordinate 8,865,253 of CM034084.1, read as the reverse complement.
TCATAAGTGAGAGAAATCAGATTTCTCATGTTTCTGAAATTTTGTTTACAGAGACATTGAGGACACAATTTTGCTTGCCTTACAAAACCCCGAGGTGTATGATGATATTGCTCGTGGAACTAGATTTAAGTTCGAGTCAAATCGTCCTCGAGCAGTGTTGTTTGAAGGTCCACCAGGTATCCTTCTGATTTGAACAATAACCTACCTTCTGAGTGTAGTTTTTGTGAGCTTGATAACCTCTATAGAAACTTCATATCCCAAAATATTGGTGCTTGATGTGGCCAAGCTGTTGTTTTTAAGGTTAGTATAGAGTTTTGTGTTCCTTAAAGTTCTACAACTCTTTGAGATGTTATACATGTGCAACTAAATCATGACTATAGAGGATATCATCAAAATAACCTACTGCAAACTTTCCCATAAAGGCCTCAAGACTTCATTCATGACCCTCATGAAGTATTAGTGCATTAATGAGTCTGAAAGATATCAAAAGCCATTTATAAAGTCCTCTTGTTTTGACAGCCACTTCTGAGAATCTTTAGAATATTGCTGCCCTATTGAATGGATAAAACACATCATCAAGTCTTGATAAAGAAACCTATATTTGGTTATGATCTTGTATCTCTACAATAAATACACATTCTCCAAGTTCCGTCCTTCCTGAGAATCAAAGTTTAGGACTGCACAATCTCGGGTACTTTCACATTCAAATCCCTTTTGCACTAACTCTTCAACTTGTCTTCTCGGCTCGCTCCTGGGTGACATGCGATAACATAGCATGTGTTGCAAAATAGAATGGGGTACTTGTCAATGGCAAATGCATATGGATATTAGTTTAAAGCTCACTGGACATGTTCTAAATTAGTTCAAACCTTCACTGGTGTAGAATAGTGCTTAGTTCAAACAAGAGCAAAACTACTTCATTGGTTTTCAGTTCTTGCTCAAAATTTGCCATAAAAGAACATGTTATAGAGTTAGATTTGGTATGTATTTTAGTTTCTTCAGCTGGCTGATGCGTAAGTTTCTTGTCATCAACTGAGACAATATCTGTTTTCCTTTCCATTGTGTATGGTTTTCTATCAAATTGTCGTCTTCCAAGTATGGCATGCATTAATATGAACTACATCACACACACCAAATAATCTTGGTGTATATATCTCCAATTGTAAAAGTAACTAAGCATCTTTAAGACACTTGCATTTCATTAACATTATGGAGCCATGCTAACTTATAAAGATGTGGATGCACTTCACTATTCTATTTTAGTTTAGAAACCACATTTTGCAAAATCACATTCTCTCTGCTGCCCAAGTATAATAACTTTGGCTCAATGACTTTTTAAAGAAAGCATAATTGTATATATGCAATGTCTCAACCAGTTTTCTTCTTGTCTGGGATTGTAAAATACCATTTGATTCGCCAAATTAGGGCCCTAATCCCATACAATAACTATTTCAGCATATTTCTACATTTTCATCACAGGTCTTCTTTCTCACCATCAATAGTAAATAATGAAACACATTCAAACTCCCATCATCATGGAAAAGTAGGCATTTCCCCTTTGAGGGCAATGAGATTTATATTGATCAGATTTCTCACATTAATGGCAAATAATGCGTGGCTTAAGTGTGGTGAATTTTGAAATGGATGGCTTGTCTATTGGATGATGAAGAATTCGGTTCTAGATTTTGGAATTTCAATGAGGTAGTAGGCATGTTGAATGTTTGGGCACTGTTTCAAAGAGTGTTGCCTGTACCACTTCTCAAGAAATTTGGCCAAAAACATTCATGATACTTTGCTGACAATTCTGTGAATGTTTGGGGTTTTAGACTGCTAACATACCTTTCCATTTAGTCATGTTACATTTCTCGAACTCTAATCTACCAATTAACTTCTGGAATTCTTCTGTACATTTATAAAGAACAATTACATTAAGTGAGCTTCCGAAACCTCTCTACCATGGGATATTGATAAATGAATGGCAAAAAATCCATGTTCATAAGCTGGTTCATGTGTTCTTCATGGAAAGTTTTATCTTGATTTGTGGTGAAGGCTTGCCAGAGCTGCAGCGTGTTCCCTTTATTTTCTTTCAGTTGTTGGGATTTAACTCAGGTGAAAAAATTCTTGGTCTTGAACACATCGTCAATGACATAGGTCCAATGGAGATATTTGCTAGCTTCTTGTCCACCATTAGATTATTTCCACCTGAAAACCATAATACCATTTGATATTGTAGTATCTCATGACTCTTTTTCAACAAATTATTGTTATCATTTTTACTCCTAAAACAACTTGGACGTGAGCCCTTTATTGGTGACGAGTGGCTTGGATCAAGTTGCTGAGGGGTTTCTAATTCCTTGAATTTCTCCAACTTGATGACTTCCAGCTCTAAATGCCTTGAGAGAGTAATAAATTAAGCTTGCTGACAATCTCCGCTTGGAACTCTTTTTGGTCTTTTTTGTACTCGCTTTGATTTGACTTCATGTTTTATGTAGGATGAAGTCAATAATTTTAGACGCTTTGAATCTAACTTAAATCATAATGTAGGTCTGATACCAATTGATGCAGCCTAATGGTGTAGATTCTAGGAATAGTTTGTTGAATGATACATCTAGAATTGGGTGACCTTGGTTTCAGCAATAACTAAGAAATTGCATTCTGGATTTTAAGTTTAATGTGTATAGTCTGAAAGACATAATATAGGGTTGATAAAACTGTCTAGAGAATAACAAATACAAAAAGGTAACACATTGGATAAGTATAGCCAAGAGGTAACAAAAATCAGAACTTCATTCAATTTAAAAATTCTAATTTCTAGGTTACATATGAGGCTTTATTAGGCATACAAGTCAACAAAAATAAGAAACTCTTAATCTATCCTTGCTAGGACATTGACTCTAATTAAAACTTACCTAAAATTAATTGCTGGAGAAGAAGTTCAAAATATGGAAAAATCTTTTATTATGCTAACTTTGAAACAAGGACTCATTCTCAAACTAGGAGTCTAGTTCTTGAAGTGAAATATTAAACTCTTTTATGGGATTTTGTAAAGTATGCAAATTCCACAGTTCAACAAGATAGAAATAGGTAAGTGCTAATTCGAGAAAGTTTTCTTTCAAAATATTACCTAATTCATGTTTTTTTATCATTAAAAATTGTTATAATTGGAAGTTCAGGCGTCGATAAATTGACTTTCCCTTTTCCTTCTTCTTTCATAAATCTGATATAATCTGGGATGATCTGTAGTCTTTGGATACTTTTTGGCTAGATCTTCTACTATGTCTATGTTATGTGCTACATATAGCCCGAGCAATGTCCTCCCTTTTGAAAGGTTTCAGATGAGTGGGACATCATGGTCCACTGGGATGGAAGACCCGGCAACTGCCGTTTGCAATACTATCAGTAGTGTATTGATCTGAGTAGAAACTCACAAGGGCAATAGTAATCCTTGTTTTATTGGAGGTCAATTATCCATCAGTCATTACTCTCAGATGGGCCACCAATCCTACCTCTCCTCCATGGCATCTAAAGACAATTTTTCATGAGATATATGACATCATTAGAGGATGGACTTTAAACTGGAGCAAAATCCTTCACTCTGCCAATGGCCTGGCTGACAATCTTGCAAAGAATGCTGTACATAAGTCTCAATTGGTCATTGAAAATAAATGCTGCATGGTGTAATCTACTGTAACAAGCCAGGTTGGCTGGTGTTCCACTTGTTGTAATTCATTTTCAAGCAAATTAATAAAACTTCACTATTCTCAAAAAAACATTATCCATCAGTCATGTGGGAGTTGACTCTGTTTGATGCCTCTGAGCGGATATAACCTACCAACGCTATTTGGAGACTCTAAAACCACCAAGTCCTTGCCAAAGTAGGCTACCATTTCAAAAAAAAAAAAAAAAAAAAAATTGATTTTTCATTTGTTATATCAAAAGACACTTGTTGGAAAGGAAATCTAGTAGTTAGCTAAAACAGAGTTTGCCTTTATGACTTTCTTAATTTGGTTAAAATTTTTAGATAAACACCTCCCTGAATAGAAATCTCCTGATAGGGATTGATTAACACACTAGTAAACTAACTTGAACTCATTGACATATCAGGAAACTAATTGGAATTAATTGGCACCTTTGGAAACTAATTAGAATTCAATGACACACAAGGAACCTAATTGGAATTCTTTGAAACAGCAGCAGGCATATTGCAGCAGTAGGGAACTAGTGGCAATTCATTGAATCAGTGACAGCTGTAAGAAGAAATTTTTAGCTGTTGCCAGCAGGAGTATCCGAGAAGGTTCTGGGAGACGTTACAGGCTTTAAATATGGCTTGTTCAATCCTCCAAGATTTACCTGCACTGATTCTATATATAAGTAAATAATTTTTTAATAGAGATTAGTCGAAGGAGAAGAGAGAGTAAGGCAGAAGGAACTGCTATGCATCAGGCGCTTCTGGTTAGCGGTTAAAGTTGACCCTTACCATCACTTTTTGTTACTTAACTGAAGCTTTAAAAAAGTTATAGGACCTTTACAATAGTGTGTCTCATTTCTTGGAGGAGGATATGTGTGGATATAAATAGGCAGTATATTTTATGCTTAGAAATGCAATTATTAATTTCTGTACTCGATTTGTTTTACTTATTGGATAAATTAAACTTATAATTTCTGTTAACTTATTTTGGGTTGTCACTTCATGTAAGCTTAAAATCGTTTTAGTTGTAAGTGGTTATCTGTTTCCTTTCTAGCAGAAGCATAATTTCATGTTTATTAGGCAATAGCTCATGGTCCAATGCTGAATTTTAGGTACTGGAAAGACATCTTGTGCTAGGGTAATTGCTACGCAAGCGGTATGGCTCCTTATTTCTTGTTTATGTGTTCTTAGCTTTTAGTGAGTGAATAAAATTGTCCTTTTTTTTTTAGGGTATTTGTTTGTATTGGATGCTTTTAAATATTGAGCCTGGTTGCACCCCAAAGTGACCAGGCAATTTAGGAGGCCTATTGCCCAACCTTATAACTTAATCCCATTGTTTGAACCTTTTCAATGTGGGAATTTTTCCCACTCAACTCTCGCCTCATGTCCAGGTTTACACAGAATGGGTCTGAGAGCAATAGACAATTGGGTCTCACCTCACGGAGCCCATAAACAAATCGGATGTTACCTAATGGAGCCCACATACCGGCCTATAACCTTTACATACCAGCACGACTTTCATTTAATCTCTCAAAACATGAAAAGTTGTTTATCTGGGAATTTTTATTTTTGGAGATGATCCAGTCAACAATCTGCCCTCTATGCAACTCAATGTCGGAGACGATTGATCACACCATCTTGAACAGTGACTAATCATGGAAGGTCTGGCCTTCTGCCTTCCTCAATATGCACACCAGATGATGGATCAATGGCGGAGTATCGCCACTGGAAGAAAGGGGAGGCTGATGGCAGAGACGTGTGATCATCATCCCATGGGGCTCTAGGAGCGCAACAGCAGAGTCTTCAGAGGAACGAATAGGGACTGGAGTGAGATGACAAGGATGATGGTGAACAGAATGATCGTGTGGCTCTCAGTAAAGAAAGAATTCACAGATATAGGACGAGATACTCTCAGACTAATATGGAGATATGTTGCCAGAGCAACCTTTGCCAGGTGCGACACTGAAGCAGTTCCAATGGCTACCTCTAGCAGAACTGAGAATTAATTGAATGCCAATGCCTCGTCTTTCGAAAATCCTGGTCCGGCCGGATATGGTGGGTTTTTAGAGACTGTTTTGGCAACACCTTGTTGTCTTACAGTGGATGCCTTGGGATTGCAGATTCTACGAAAGCTGAGGTGTTTGTTGTGATGAGGGGTTGAGGCTATTCAGAGATAATTTCTCGGGGCACCTAGAGGTAGAAGGAGCTCTGCGAACGTGATTAAGTGGTGCCAGAGGCAAGTAATTCACTGTGGAGACATGAAATGCAGTTCCGAGAGATTTGGGCATCAGTTGTTAATGAAATTATATGAAACCATATCCCCAGGTCAGCTTATTTAGCTGCCGACAAACTTGCAAGGAAGGGTCTCTCTTTCAGCGTTGAATGTGAGGTGTCCCTTCTAGAAATGGTTGATGCAACCATAATCTGGAAGTTATACTAAAATGAAGTAATAAAATCTCAACTTCTTATTCAAAAGAAAATAAATAAATAAAAAAGAAAAAAGAAAAAAATAAAGTTAAGCAATGGTATTGTGTTATAAGGTTGCACAATATATCCTCCTTAATTGGCTAGTCATTTTGGGGTGGAGCAGGCTCAATCTGTAACATGTCTTACATCACTTTTCTTCTTCTCTTTTCTTTTTTCGTCATTTCTTCCTTCTTACTTCTCCCAACTTTTGCATAGCCTCAAGTGAAAAGGCAAAAAATGCTCTTGAATTGCACTATAACAGATTGTATTCATTTAATAGTCTTTTTTTTTTCTAATGCCAAAAGTTTCACTAAAAAGAAAAGAAGCACACAGAAAGATTTGGAAATGAAGAGCTTCAAGTTGCAAGGGGAATATTTATCCCAACTGTTACAGAAGATCCATAGATGCCAAAGTTAGCTAAACCATCAGCAAGATGATTAGCTGATCTCTTTATATTTTCCATGTAATTAAGTTTTTGGACAAAGAATAATTTTGTCATAAGCATGCCTGAGATGCCGTTGAAGATCCCAAGAGTCCGGGATTTTCATGTTATGTTTTGTATTTTTTCCTTAAACATGTGTTAAGTGATCGGAGCCGTAAAATAGATTCTCCTTGTCTTCCCTTATATTGTTCCTTCACTCTACTCGGCATCTGATTTGCTTTTTCTTTGGGTTTACTTTTGTTTCTGGTTGTATGACACTCTAGACAAAACTACATTTTATCATCATGTTTTCTTTTCTTAAGTACATTGGTGATGCCTTTTTTTCTGACTCCCAGGGTGTCCCATTGTTGTATGTGCCTCTTGAAATTGTTATGTCAAAGTATTATGGGGAAAGTGAGCGGTTATTTGGTCAAGTTTTCTCTCTTGCAAATGACCTCCCAAATGGTGCAATCATATTTCTAGATGAGGTATTTGTAAATGATTAGTTTACTGTTGAATTCATTAAAAATAGCTCTACCGATTGATTTGGTCTGAATCTTTTATCACCAAATATAACAATTCTTTTTGTTGCATTTGTTTGAGAATTTGTAGGTTGATTCTTTTGCAGCTACTCGAGATAGTGAAATGCATGAGGCAACTCGCCGAATACTTTCTGTATTATTGCGGCAGGTGCAATGCTTTTTCTTTCCTTCTCTTTTGACTTTCATTTCATAATTCATTTCTTAGTAGGGATATTTGCGAGTGGAAAAATCCCGCCTAAAAAAGTTATAAAAAAACTATGGGGGAATAGGTTGTGCTGTTCAATCTTGTTCATTCCATCATATTATGATGGAACTATGATGGAACTGGGCTAAAACTCCAACAAAATCAGACATATAGTGGTCCCTTCTCTAACTGGCCCACTAACAATTTTTTCCCTAGTACTTTATTTTCTTTAGTGCTGTTCTGACTTTTGTTTGTTATTGGAATACGGTTGCAGATTGATGGATTTGAGCAGGATAAGAGAGTGGTTGTAGTAGCTGCAACAAACAGAAAGGAAGATCTTGATCCGGCTCTCATTAGGTACTTGTGCAATTTAGGGCGTTTGTATATAAGGTTGTTTTGTTATTTGGCTGCTTTTGCTATTGATTGTGTTTGCCTGATGGTATTTTATATTTGTCTTTTAGTCGTTTCGATTCAATGATTACTTTTGGACTGCCTGATCAACAAACTAGAGAGGAGATTGCAGCCCAGTATGCCAGACATTTAAACAAATCTGAACTAGCTAAGTTTGCTGCAGTTGCAGAAGGGTAGGTCCTCGACAAATATAGTTATTTTGTCATAGTTGTTGGCGTGAAAAATTTTTGTTTGAGTAGACAGCAGGAGGAACTTCTTGATGTCTGATTTTCCTTTTTAGTCTTATTGTTATTGAGCTGCTTGGTTGTCTAAGAATGGACTCAACCATGGGTGCTATATTATTCTTAAGATCCTAGCGCACTCTGCAGAGCTGAAAGCCTGGGTTGTAGGCTTTGAATTTTGCCGCAAATGAGTGCGCAAGTGGAGTAAGATTATATAGTATTGCGCATGCCCCCTTCTCAAAGAACATGACCAACCCACTTACAAAGGCGTTTTTACTTATTTTGAAAAATGTCAAAGATATACTACCATTTGAAGAACTCTGATGGGTATATGTTATAACTGGATCTTGTTTGACTGACTGTCCACTACTGTTCTTTTGGCATCTTATGTTTAGGATGTCAGGAAGGGATATCAGAGACGTGTGTCAACAAGCTGAGAGACATTGGGCTTCAAAGGTGCGTAACTGGCTGTGATTTTGGTTTCTTGTGACTAAAGTGTGTATGTTTTAACTGGCTGTTTAAATCGTTTTGACAGATGATTAGAGGTCATGTACTCGATGCCACGGAGCAAGGACGTCTACCTCCAATTCAAGAATACTTGGAGTGCGCAGAGCAGCGGAAGAAAGCTCTTTCAGACATCTCGGAGAAAAAGAGCTTGAAACAAACTTCTGGTGCTCTACTATCGAAGAAGCAACCTTTAGCATTAGCTTGACAGAAAGGCTTTGAGTTTGCTTGCACCTTGCACGACGTGTAAACTATGCTGATCTTTATCTTTTGCATTATTAGCTACGCTTTCATCTCATCTTGTGTAAGGTAAAAGCTAGAAAAGGTTTTCCGGGATAGTTGGTTTGTATAAAAGTAGCTTCGCAGTATGAAAAATCTGAGATGATGCCGTTGATATCGTTTACTTTATGTAAAATTAAGTTTTAGAAAATTTTAAAATCTCTTATACTTTTGCCTTCCAAATTTAATACGGTATTAGAGCTAAGTGTGTGAATGGGTCTGGGTTCAAAATGTCCTCCATGGGCATGGCGCTTGTGCACCTGTGGACCTGTGGTGAACTTTGGATAAGGACGCTCAAACATGGGCTAAGTCAGGTGCATGCATGATAAAGTCTGCCACCCGGAATATTAGCGGATAACAGCTAGTTTAAGAATCACGGCCCAAAATGTTTGAAAGCCATCTTCAATGAAGAGAAGTTAACAATGAGAAACCGTAGAGAGGTGTGGTTCGTCAAAATTTTCAAGACCGACTAAAGAGGTAATTAAGAATACTTAGAGATGAACATCCGGTCGGGTTTTTTTGGGTAACTTGAGCCGATCCCACCCAAAAAAACTGGGTTCGGATTCCCAAATCCAACCTACGAGTTGGATTTGGGTTTGGGATACAAACTCGATTTCAGGTCAGGTTGGGTTCAGGTTTATTTGAACCCAACCCACACGTTTTTATATTTTTTATTTTGTATATTTTTCTTGAGTTATTTAAAAAATTGTATAGAAATTAGGTTTTGTCGGGTCGGTTTTAGGTTTCATGAAAATCCATCGGGTCAGGTTAGGCCTGGGTTTGTAAAAAAATGTTTTGGGTCGGATTTAAGTTTTTTGTGGGTTGAGTTTCGGGTTATATAAGTGTTTCGGCGAAAAACCTCTGGTCCGCGAAAGGGTGCGATCGATTGGTTAATTCAACTGAAAGAACAGAGAAATTACAATTTGAATTTGAGAATTAGGAAATTTTGTGGGTGCGATCTCCTAGCTTTCCTTTGATTCGAGCTCTGATGTGGTTGACGGTGAAGGCACTGTCTCCTGCGGTTCGACGACGAACTTTGAATCTCCAAGTGAGTGTGCACAAACGACGAAGGGTATAGTCGGCCAAACGGAAGTGTTTGCTCCATGTATTCGGCGTATTGACGTCACCGGTGAACGTGTAGAGCTCCGGTAGACTTTGTTCCGACGAACTTGAGAATTTGTGATCTTCAGGCTCGAGAGAGTTACTGAGTCGAATGACTTTGAGTGAAAAGTCTCTTAACCTCTGTGTGTTCAACTTGGGCAAATGAATTTCTTTGATCGAGAATGCTTCTGCTATGCGAGAGAACAAATTCTCGACCGGTGTGGGCAAGATTCAGGCCTACTGGAGATTCGACGACGACTCACAAACTCCGGGAAAGGAGACACGAACTTTTGGCGGATTTAGTCGGCTGGACGAAAGTATTTGTGTTCCATATGATCAGCTTGTTGACGTTTCTGGTGGTCGTGCGGAGTTTCCCGACGAATTGAGTGAGATCGATGAACCTCCAGTTGGCGGAGTTGCTGGCTTGAAAGCTTCTTTGATTGGAATTTTTTGAACCCCTTGATCTGAACTCTTTTTCTCCCTTTTGGGCGTACGGTCTCTGTCTATTTGTAGCCAGTGCTTGATTTGTTTACTGGAGCTAGATCCTCAGAAAGGGGATCTCGGTTGATTTTTCCTGCTTCTGTTGGAGTGGGAGAGGACTGAGGGAGCTCCCTGTTTTTCCTCCCTCGATCCGTGATAGGATGGAGGACTTTCTTTTTTCCCCTCCCTGTGATTGAGGGATCGACTAGACTTGGCCGATTGGGATTTTTCCCTGGCGTGGCTTTCCTTTTTAGTCGGCTGCTGAGTGGCTTGAGAAGCCTGACGTGGCTTTGATTTTGGCTGACTACCAGTCGATCTGAGAAATTGATTTGGCGGGACCTTGGACCCGCAGGTGGTTTGTCTTGATGAAACTGATGGGCGGACTGTTGAAGAGTCCATAGTGTACACGAAGTAGAACTTCGAATGGTTTATTGGGTGGATCATCACATGGGTTTATTGAAATTGGGCCGTGTCGAATTTTGACGTCTACAGATTGCCCCCTTCGATATTTACTCGTTAAGAGAACGGGTAAATTTCGAACATGAATTTACTCACACGCACAACACACACACTTTTTTTTTTTTTTTTTCTTACTCTTTTAGGGTTGTTTGATTTTTTCTGTATGCGTATTCCTTGTCCTCTTACTCTTTTAGGACATTGTATATTTTCTGTACACTTACGTATTTGTCAATTTTATTTTTTCTTTTCATCTTCTTATTTTTTAGCCCTCTTGCTTTTTTAGGGCTGTTTGATTTTTCATGATTTTTTTTTTTTGCATACACGAGTACGTACACGAATGTTCGTACGCATATATATATATATATATAGAGTAACTATGTACCTGATTGAGGAATTTCATCTTGCACGAGTTTGAGCCGTCGACGAGTCGGACCGTGTGTGGCTAGTTGATGTTAACTCAATCTGAATTTCACGGCAAGTTGAGATCTTTGCATTGAATTAGCATTGAACTCGGAATGGCTGGCCCTGCTCGGTTGACTTCGTTGACCTAAGTTTGAGAGGGAAGCCATGGCTTAGGTGTTCAAGTGGAGGGAGAGAGGAAAGCCCTTAATATATTCCTAGGATTGTGGGAGAGGGAATATTAATACTCCTAGGATTGTGCGAGTCATTAATTCTTAAAACCCTAACCTTTTTTTTTGTTTTTTTTTTCTTCATCCGGAGTGCATTCTGACAACTTTTTTTAGAAATAATTAAAAATAAATAAAAATTTACACAATTGTCACTGTTCCAAATTTAATTGCCAAAATGTCATATTCCACCTTTGACCAACGTTGATCACTGTACGCACCAAAATGTGCATGGCCCAAATTCGATGAGTCCAGTGACCCACCGATCCATCACAACGATCGTGGACAGGCCTCGTCGATCCTCGAAGTTCGTCATTACAGCCCATCTCAAAGTCCAGCCGCGTCGTCGCGTCATCGACACAGTCGACGCCCTCATCAGCAGAAATTGTCGAGTCAGCACCAGTCAGCACCTAAAGTACACGTCAGCCTCAACAACCGAACTCAGTCGTTAACAGGAAGAGAGGAAAAGGGCCGTAATTTCGGTCCTTCTCATCGTCTCCTCTTCTTCCTCAACCTCTTGGAAAAAGGAGGATCTCGATCCTCGTTCTCAGGGAGTTCTTCAACAACCCCTACAAGAAGCCAGAGGTTCCCTATCGCAGGGGCTTCAAAAACTTTTTCACCAGAGAAGCTCTTTCGAAGCACCGAAGTCAAGCAACTCGTCGTTCATCGTCCTCAAGTTCAATCGGAGTAGCTCTACACGACCCTCGGTAACGTCATAAGTCGACACAAGCGGAGCACAACTACCTCCATCCGACCAACTAAAACCGAAGTAGTTCGTGCACACTCGTTCCGGCAACTCAAGTTCGACGTTCATTCGCGGAAGCTTATACTTCATCAAGTTCACACGGAGATCGAATCAGGGGATTAATAGGAGATTGTACTCGCATTTTCCTGACTCAAACACAAATTGTAAACACAAATTATTCTGTTATAATTGAAATATTCTCTCGGTCGCGCCTCTTCGCGGACCGGCGGGTTTTCGGTGAAACAGATTTAGCATACCCGGTGGGACATTTCCTACCTCTCATCTCCTTCTCCGTTAAAAAAAAAAAACTCTAACCTCAGCCATGGCCAGCAACGCCAACAACGGCAACAACAGCAACAGAGGCAAGCAGATTGCCTCCTCGAGCTCTGCTCAACCGCGCCCTGCCGCGACTGCTAGCTCGACCGCAGGAGCTCGCAGACCAGCTGCCGCATCTCCGGCCGACCTCCGTGCTCCTACCTCTCCACCACCGGCCACTCGCCCAGTAACAAGAGCTCTGGCCAGGAGTTTGTCCATCAGACATGCTCCTTTCATGCACGACGCGCCGTCCAAGCGCCGTTTTCGTACCACAGACTGCCGCGGCCTCTGCAAAAGCCACCGCGGCCTCCGCCAAATTGATGCTAGCGGTGGCCAAACCAACATACCTGGCCGTCGCTGCATCTCCTCCTCCTCGCAGCCCGGCTGTCAATCCGACGCAGTCACCGCCGCCGCGAAGAACCTCTAGTGTCCCTGCCTTGGTGCAGCAATACGAACAGAGTGGGGGCATTCCTTCATCCTCCGCGGCAAGAAAATCATCGGCCTCCTCCGCACAGAGAGCGACGGCCACAGACACCTCACTGGTCGTGTTGGTCTCGCACGACCTTCTGGCCGCGCTCAATGCCGCAGCTGGTCCACCTCCCATCCGCTCACCTCGACGGCGGACATCGGCGAACTCTCCCACAGCAATATCGCCTGCCTCTCCTTGCGGATCTCACCGGCGGCCGCTACTACAAGCCGGTTAGCCTCTCCGCGGCCATCCCACAATCGAGAACGCCGGCGGCCGCTTCACCCGGTCGTCGATCGCTGACTAAAATCTCATCATTCCAAGCCTCGCCGAAAACAAATATTTCGGCCCAGACCGTCAAAATGGCCGCTATGACAACCTCGACTAAAACAATCGAGGAACAGTTGGCCGAACTACAAACCGCACTCAAAGAGCAAAGTGAACAGCTGCGCATCAAAGATGCGCAACTCGAGGCTCGTGACCTCCAAATCACGAGAATGTTAGAGTAGTTCGAAATGAGCATGGCCGCTAACAACTCCGGCGTTGTTTCTCAGGGAGCTGACCGAAATCAGCCTACTACCAGTGCTTCTGCCGGACCACCTCAAGAAGACCTTTCTTCTGACGACGAGCTGCCGCCTGTCGCACCAGTGGCTATTCATAGAGGTCGAGCCGTAGTGGATCCGACTGCTCTCACCATTGACGCAGTCAACGAGCTGATCAACCGTGCTGTACGAAATAGCTCAGGCGACAACAAATCTGTCGTCTATCGGAGGCCCTACACGCAGAGGATCCAAAACATTCCTATGTCGATCGGGTATCACCCCCCAAAGTTTCAACAATTCAATGGCGACGGGCACCCAAAGCAGCACGTCGCTCACTTTATAGAAACCTGCAACAACGCCGGCACCGATGGCTACCTGTTGGGGAAACAATTCGGTCGGTCACTGAAAGAAAACGCCTTCGACTGGTATATCGAACTCCCCCAGGAATCTATCGACAACTGGGAACAATTGGAGCGCGAATTCCTCAGTCGTTTCTACAGCACTCGGCGTACTGTCACATTGGTCGAAATCGCCAATCTTAAACAAAAGAAGGGCGAAAAAGTAGTCGACTACATCAACCGGTGGAGGAATTTGAGCCTGAATTGCAAAGAAAGCTCAAACCTCTCCCTTGAAGCCGAGATCGAGATGTGCTCGCGAGGGATGCACTGGGAACTCCTGCGCTACATTCGCAGCAGAAGGCCAAACGATTTCCAAGAGCTCGCACCAGAAGCTCACAATATGGAGATTCTGATAGAAGAGCGGGGGGAAGAAAGATCCTCTTCTGCCGACCCTCGCAAAAAGGGCTAGGCATCAGCAATGACGACGCCAAAAGAGACGAAAGAGAAAACAAAGTCCTCTTTCGCTACAAATACCTTCAAACCTGTTAAGGTCGGAAGCAAGGTTAAGGCGACCTACCTCCCACGACAATTGACGGGGGCCTACAAGAAGCTATCACTGGAGGAACGACAGGCAAAAACATATCCCTTCGCCAACGCAAACGTTCCCATCATGCTCGACCAACCCCTCGACAACCAGCTGCTGAGACTGCCAGAAATCAAAAGACCTGGCGATCAATCCAAGAGCAAGGATCCAAATTTTTGCAAATACCATCGGTTGGTCGGGCATTCGACGGAGAAATGCTTCGTCTTGAAAGATCGTATCATGGAGCTGGCGGCTCAAGGCCCCATCGAAATTGAAGGAGCTGAAAATACAGCCTCCTCACATGCCATCTCTATGCAAGCCGAGCCAAACCGGCGAATTTGGCCAAACAAGAAGCAGGTCACAAAAAAGGAGTACCGTCCAAAATCCGGTCCCTCCAGCCGACCGCACAACAATAACAGACGACCACCGGCTAAGGTCGCACCAAAACCCCGCACCCCGTGAACTAGCCACTGTCGACGCAGAGGGGTGGATCCTGGTCACCCGGAGAAAGAAGCCTGTTCGAGACCTCGAACCGGCGCCGACGAACACCAGAACAAAAGCGAAGCGGTCAAACAAAAAAGCCGCTAAGCGCCAAAGAAAAGCTCACAGGACTGACGTCCAGGGGGCAACCAAAAAGAAGAGAAGACCCGTCACACTGGCGGGGTTCTTCCCAAAGGAGTTTTTCGCACCTACAGCAATGGTGGCGACTTGCTCAACAGCACCTCCCGAGCCCACAGCAGCCAAAGACAATGGCAAAAGACCCGTCGTCGAATGTGACGACCTTGAAACCTCGCTCAAACAAATCTCGTCTCTCAACAAAATCGAAGATGATCTCGACTTAGACATTCGGTCAAGGCAAGCCTTAATTCGGATCCTCGACAAGCCAGAAGAACTCAAAGCCGAACTTGAGACGCTGCTTATGAGAAAGCACGACTTGCCGAAAGTCGGGCTAACACCACCGTACAGAAAGGAGGAAGAAGATGCACTATCTTCTCCACAACTTGCAAAGTCGGAGCAAACGTTTGCCGTCACATGCCCGCCGTGCATCACATTCCGGGAGGAGGACGCATAATTGGGGACGAAAAATCACAATAGACCGTTGTTCATCTCCGGTTACATTAGAGATCACAAAATCAACCGTATCCTCATCGACTGCGGATCCGCAGTCAGCATTTTGCCTATTCGCACGATGAAGAACATTGATCTCTCCGCTGGGGATCTCTCTCCAAGTTCTCTTCTCATTCAAGGTTTCAACCAAGAGGGCCAAAGAACACTCGGCATGATGAACCTCAAGCTGCACATCGGCGACATGATAGCTGAAACTCCTTTCCAAGTCATCGACTCCAGGACATCTTACAATCTGCTCTTGGGTCGACCGTGGCTTCACTTAAACGGAGTCGTGCCATCCACACTTCACCAATGCTTCAAGTATTGGGAAAATGGCGAGCAAAAGACAGTATATGTCGACGAGAGTCCATTCATGGAAGCAGAGGCATCGTTCGCAGACGCTAAATTCTACCTGGCGACCAGACCGACAGTTAAATTGTCGCCTTGGTCGAACCAAGCAGCGAACGCCAAGAGCACTCCGACGCAGGCTGCTGCGTCCAAACAACCGACGCAGGACACAACACTCAAACAACTGTCGTAGCCTGCAAAACCACATACTCCGACGCAAGTTGCATCTCCTAAACAGACCACGACGCAGGTCGTGTCGTCAAAGCAGTCAGCGCACAACAGCTAGTCGGCACATGGCCACAAATTGGCCGCAGTCAAGCCAACATCAAATCAGTGCAACATGCCCATCTTGCGATACATTCCACAGTCGCAAAGGAGGAACGGAGAAGCTCCTCTGGTCGCCTACCACAAAATCCAGCCGACCTCTTTGCCCGAAAAAGTCACGCTTCCTCTGCCAAAATTGGAGGATCAAAGTATCGTGAAGCAGTTGTCGAGCCAACAACAGTTGCCGTCCATACACTCCAATGAAGGTTTCGACCGAAATGCCTACCGACTGATGGCCAGGGCTGGGGGCAACCTTACAAAAGACGAAATTCACGCGAAACCACCCATCATTCTACCGGTTCTCACGCCAGAACAAGAGAAGCTGAGAAACGAGGGGCAACAAATTACTCAAGGTCGCTTGGGTCTCAGCTACGAGAAGCAAAAGCCGGTCAAAATCTACACCAGCCGGGCGAAACCAATCAAAATAACAAAAAATATTTTGGCAGATGTGCACCAAGTTTCACTCGGCCAAACTTCGACTGAAAAGAGAGACGCGCCGAAGCCAGTAATTATTTACACTTTGAGAGTTGCAATCGCACGAGCCCGTGCATATGATTCGGTCATGGTGAACCACATCTCCTTCACTGACGACGATCAAGAAGAGGAGAAATTCATCCTGAAGGAGGCCCCGGCCGAATTCGAAGAAGGCGGCCAAGCGACTGTCGATGAATTAAAGAAAGTCGATTTTGGTACCACAGAAAACCCGAGGCCAACATTCCTCATTGCGTCGCTGACGGCTGAAGAAGAAGCTGAATATATGGCGTTGCTGCATGAATACCGAGACATCTTCGCCTGGAACTACACGGAGATGCCAGGTCTCGACCCGCGAGTAGCAGTCCACAAATTGGCGGTTCACCCCTCTGTTCGACCAGTAAAGCAGTCGCAACGACGGTTCCGCCCAAAACTTGTGCCAGAAATTGAAAAGGAGGTCGACAAATTGATCGCGGCAAACTTCATCAGAGAGGTGAAGTACCCGTCCTGGATCGCAAACATCGTGCCTGTCAAGAAGAAGACCGGCCAAATCCGGGTCTGCGTCGACTTTCGCGACTTGAACAAGGCGTGCCCGAAGGACGACTTCCCTCTGCCAATTACGGAGCTCATGGTTGATGCGACAACAGGTCACGAGGCTCTATCTTTCATGGATGGTTCCTCCGGCTACAATCAAATTCGGATGGATCCCAAAGATGAAGACCTCACCGCGTTCCGCACGCCCAAAGGCATCTTCTGTTACAAAGTGATGCCGTTCGGACTCAAGAACGCTGGTGCGACCTACCAAAGGGCGATGCAGAATATCTTTGATGACTTCCTTCACAAACGATTCGAATGCTACGTCGACGACCTGGTGGTGAAAACAAAACAGAGAGCCGACCATCTTCTTGACCTCCGGGCAGTGTTCGAGCGACTGCGACGGTTTCAGCTCAAAATGAATCCGTTGAAGTGTACTTTCGGTGTCACTTCAGGCAAGTTCCTGGGATTCATCGTCCATCACAGAGGGATCGAAATCAACCAGTCAAAAATCGACGCCATTCAAAAGATGCCAGAGCGCAGAAACGTCTCCGAGCTTAAAAGTTTCTAAGGTCACTTGGCGTACATCCGACGTTTCATTTCGAACCTTGCCGGGAGGTGCCAGCCTTTTAGTCGTCTGCTAAAGAAGGGTACACCGTTCGAGTGGGATGACTCTTGCCGGAACGCCTTTAACAACATAAAGGCTTATCTCACCAAGCCGCCAGTACTCGTTGCTCCAATCGTCAACAGATCATTGCTGCTATACATCGCAGCACAAGAAAAATCGGTGGGAGCTCTTTTGGCTCAATGCGACGAGAATCACAAAGAACGTTCTCTGTGCTACCTAAGCCGAACACTGGTGGGCGCCGAATTCAACTACTCCCCGATCGAGAAGACCTGTCTGGCTCTCATCTTCGCAATTCAAAAACTTCGGCACTACCTCCTGGCGCATTCGACGAATCTCATCTCGAGAGCTGACCCACTGAAATGCATCATGTCGCGACCAATCCTCTCTGGTCGAGTGGCTAAGTGGGCACTGCTCCTATCAGAGTTCAAAATCAACTTCGTTCCGCAACGAGCAATCAAAGGCCAAGCATTGGCCAATTTCTTGGCCGACCACCCGGTGCCGGCCGAATGGGAGTTAACAGAAGAATTCCCAGACGAGGAAATATTCCTGGTCGAATTGCTTCCCCCTTGAGAGATGTACTTTGATGGCGCCGCGCAAAGAAATGGAGCAGGCGCCGGAGTCCTTTTCGTCTCACCGAAGAAGGATTTGCTGCCGTATTCGTTCGTGCTCACCTAGATTTGCTCGAACAATGAAGCAGAGTACCAAGCCCTACTACTCGGGCTCGGCATAGGAGTCGAGATGCAGTTGCCGCAGTTAAACATTTACGGCGACTCGGCTCTGGTCATCAAGCAACTGACAGGAGAGTTCGAAGTAAAGAAACTCGAACTTGAACCTCTCTGAAGATATGTTGGTGAACTCCTGGCCCAAATCCTGGAAGCTTCACTCCACCATGTCCCTCGCTCCGAGAATGGGCCAGCCGACGCATTAGCCGGCATCGCAGCCAGTTTGGCACAGTTCGATCAACGACCAAACCAGATTCCCATTTGTGAGCGATGGGTGATCCCTCCACCGGCTGAGGAAGAAACAGAAGAGGAAGAGACAGAAGAAATAGAAGAGTCTCTGCCTATTTCGGCCAGCCGAAATCAAACCAAGGATTGGAGAGAGGCTATCACAAACTTCCTTCAACACGACACGCTTCCCGTCGACCTGCGGGAAGGAATCCAAACTTCGTCGAGCAGCTCCAAAGTACGTTTTCATCCACGATATAATCTACCGGAGGTCATATGAGGGTCTACTTCTTCGTTGCCTGTCAAAGGAAGAGGGGTCGCAAGTTCTCAAAGAGAGACACACAGTGGAATCTGCGGCGCGCACCAAGCCAGCCCGAAGCTCCACTTGCAAGTCAAACGATTGGGCTACTACTGGCCGTCGATGCTCAGAGACGTCATTGAAATGGCTCAGACTTGCAAGCAGTGCCAACTCCATGCCGATTATATCCACCAGGCGCCGGAACCGCTTCACCCAACGGTCGCATCATGGCCGTTCGAAGCTTGGGGGATGGACATCATTGGCCCCATATCTCCCAAATCCGACTCCGATCGGCAGTTCATCTTGGCTGCCACCGACTACTTCTCAAAATGGGCCGAAGTTGCCACCTACCGAGAAGTAAAGGCCGTCACAGTCGTCGATTTTATCCGATCACAAATCCTATATTGATATGGAGTTCCCTGATACATAATGACAGACAACGGTATGTCATTCAAAAACAGAGTCATGGACCGCTTTTGCGAGAAATTTCGCATACAACAGCGGACCTCTACAGCTTACAATCCGGCAGCCAACAGACTTGCAGAAGCTTTTAACAAGACACTCTGCAAAATCCTGAAGAAGACCATCGGCGCCAACAAAAAGAGTTGGGACGAGAAATTGCCCGAAGCTTTATGGGCGTACAGAACATCGTTCCGAACACCGACCCAGTCGACCCCATTTTCGCTGGTCTACGGCACTGAAGCAGTGCTCCCTCTCGAAGTACAACTCCCCTCTCTACGAATTGCAATGAGAGAAGGACTGACGATGGAGGAATGCGCTCAGCTGCGATTGGCAGAACTCGAATCACTTGACGAACAACGACTCGAGGCACAACAACGGCTCGAGTGCTACCAATCCAGAATGACCCGAGCCTTCAACAAAAAGGTACGACTCAGGTCACTCCAAAAGAGCGATCTCGTACTCGCAGTAAGACGGCCGATGCTCTTCACCAGCAAAATCGGGGGCAAATTCACGCCAAAAAGGAAAGGACCTTACGTAGTGCAGGAGGCCTATACCAACGACGCCTACAAGCTCGTCACTGCAAACGGATCGGAGCTGCCGATAACGAACGGTAAATTTCTCAAACGATTTTACCCGTGAAGAAAGTAGTGAAGAAAAAAAAAGAGTATACTTTTCACTATGAATGGTATAGTATACACAACGCAGGTCTCGCAACAAAAATACGTGAGACCACACAAAAAAAAAATCTCTCTTATCAACATTCAGAGGGGAAAGACTACAAATTTCCCCATGTAAAAAAAAAAGTTCCACAGTCACAGAAAGGAGTTCCACAAAATCTAGAAATCAAAATCTGCACAGAGGTTACAAAATAAGCTCGAAGTCGATCACCCACTGCCGTCGTCGAAGCACCTCAGCCTGAACTTCCTCCAGTTCATGAGCCTCGGCCTCACTCAGAACAGGCTGTACGCGGACGTCATCAAGTCGGCGCTCCAACGCGGAGACTTCATCCTCGAAAGCCTTGAGTTCGGCCTGAGCGACGCCAATCTCCACACGGAGAGAATCAAGCTGAGCCTCCAGCTTAGCCAGATGTTCACGAACAACCTCTCGCTCAGATTCCACAGTTTCGCACTCAGCCCGGCGCAGACTCACCAACTCAGTCATAGCGTCGCGCCGACAATGCACCCGCCGGACCGACTGTATGATCTCAACCTCGATAGCGCGACGTTCTGACCAATTGAGCTTCTCGGCTGCGGAACAACGCAATTGCTGGAGATGTTCCGCTTATCGAGCAAAATCCTCCACCCACTGCTCCAAGATGGAGACCTCAATGCCCGCTACTCGCAGATGCTCTAGAAGACCACAGGCATTGGTCACGAGTTCAGGGGAGCAAGGGTCTTCGGCAGGTGGCAAGGCCGTCTGAATAAACCGGACCCATAGGCTCATCGCAGACTGCTGTAACCATCCTCGCGACCTCGCTGAGAGAGACAACGATGAAGACTGAAAGAACGCAAAAGAACCCCAAAAGAACGAACAGTTAAGGAGAAAAAAAGGAAGCAATAAAAACAAAAAGGGAGAAGAAGGTGAATAGTGGCAAAAAAAAATCAAAGCCGCGGGAAAAAAAAATACTGTTTCTCTACGACTAAACCAAATATAGCCTCGAGACGATCTGTGCGGCTTCAAAGTGTGGCGCGACAACAGAAAGCAGCCTCGCGGCCAACAAACCGGAGGCGAACAAAGTTGACTTTCCGATGCTCAACTACTAACCAGAGCATAACAAGACGAAAAATTCAGAGTCTCGCGATATCACCGGAAGCTCGCATTGCGAATCCCAGTGCCGGACGTCGAAGTTGGATGGGAGACGAATGCCGCAAACAAAAAAAAAGCCCGGCGATCGAGCTGAGCATCGTGCAAAGTTCTGCGGTTAATCACACTATCGGTCGCCCCCGCTCGGCGACCGAGCCGAGTACGGTTCAAAGTCATAGCGCAAACAGACCACGCTCGGCAACCGATTCGGACACACCCAGACAGGGCCAGGTAAGTAACTCTCTCCCAAAAACAAAAATAAAGAGAGGAGAGAAGGCTGCGACAAAAAGAAGCCGTCGCCAACAAAAAAAAAGAGACTGTGACAAAAAGAAGTCGTCGCAAACAAACGAAAAAAAAGAGAGAACGAAGTTTTGGTGACAAGAAGAAGCCACCACCAGAAAATGAGGCAGCCAAATCAATTCGTGCCTCGGTAATCATGGCTAGCCGCAGAAGTCGAAACTTGGCGGCCAAGCCAACGATGATAGTGTAAGATGGGACTCCCGATAAACCGGTCGAACCCAGTCGAATCAAAACTCCGACGACGGCAATCGAAATGGAGGTTCCTTCCCGGCGACCGAGTCGGCCGAAGTCGAAACGACAACAACACCCGGCAACCGACCGGGAGGCAACCTGCACGTCTCGGCAAACAAGACAGAAGCCGCGAAGACAAATCACCATCCTGGCGACCTAACCGGGATTCCCTGGAGCAAAATTACAAGAAAAGGAGGAACTGGCACTCAGCAACAAAGCCAGGCGCGTTCCTTAACCAAACAAGGCATGAAAGGAGCCCGAACATCTACATTTACAAGATGGTGGACCCCAACAACGCACGAAGGAGCCAGTTCAAAACAAAAGGTACGCTTCAAAAACTTGAAAAAAAAAAAAACAGCTCTAAAACAGCAAGAGAGCCAAAAAAAAGGGGGGACTGCGACAAAGAGAAGTCGTTGCAACAAAAAAAAAAAAAAAAGAGAGTAAAGAGGAGTCGAAAAGGAGAGGAGAGAAAAAGAAGAAGAAAGAGGGAAGAAGAAAAAAAGAAGAAGAAAGAGGGAAGAAGAAAAAAAGAAGAAAAGAAAAGAGAGCAGAACCCCGGCTGACTCGAACTCAATGCGAGGTTGCTGGGAGAAAAAAAAAAAAGAGGGTTTTGGTGACGGTACCTTTCAGCCCTAGTCGCGAGTAGGGGTGGGCATCGGGTCGGGTTTTCCGGGTAACCCGACCCGACCCGACCAGAAAAACCCGGATTTGGATTTCCAAATCCAACCCGCAGGTCGGATTCGGGTTTGGGAATCCAAACCCGACCCAAACCCGAACCCGCGGGTTTTTATTTATTTTTTTTTTATTAAAATATTTTTTTAAAATTTATTTAAAAATATATATATAAAAATTGGGTTTTTCGGGTCGGGTTCGGGTTTTGCCAGAAACCCGATCCAAACCCGACTCGTGCCCACCCCTAGTTGGGAGGAGACTTCCGACGCCCAAGGGAAAGAGACAAAGTAAAGATTCACCGAAGAGGATGGCTACTCGGGTCGTCGTCGACAAATATCCTTCTAGGATCAGAAGCACGAGTAATCTTCAAGCCTTAGTTCGCGAACTCACGCAACCAAAGGTGCAAGAACTTCGAATCGAAGACGCTCAAGAAGTATTAGACTCAAAGGGTTACTCTCCGAGGTTCGTATGATGAACTATTCAAAGCTCGAGGTACCCTATTTATCGAGGGATCCGAAAGATTTCCTTTGATTTTGGGAAGGCGACAGTCCCTTTTCAAAAGGGATTTGATCACTTCCATACAGAATTTCCTTCATGATGAAATTCTACATGGGGACCCGGTCAGGTGACAGTCCCGGGATCGTTACCATGCCCAGGTAGGCCCCACTCCTCGAAATCGTCTTCGGCTTATAAAAAGGCCCAACTGCGAGGACAAATAAGTGAAAAGGGAACTACAGCGCTAAACGTCTCTAGAGTCGCGTGATTCGAGCGGAGACTACAGAAGATCGCAGAGTAATCCAGGAGTATTATAGCCTTGAAGGTCTATCAGAATTGAGCCGCAGGAAACCATCAGAGCCACGCTACTCAGAATGCATTACTCGCCCAGATTCAGGGACCGGGATCGTAGGAAATTACAGAGGTTGACAGCTTCCGCCGTGTTCATGTTCGGCAAAATCAAATTTGGTTTCTCGAGCAGTTCAAACGCGTCCTCGGAGCAACGACTCGCGATACACTTTACGGCAGATCTTCATAACATTGACGGGAGGAAGCCTATCGAATCAAAAGCTGCTAAGAATCGTAAAAGCTATTGGGGTTCGACGCTAGCGTCTCTTCCGCGGACTCCGAACTTCGTCATCAAGTTTTCTGAAAATA
Source organism: Aristolochia fimbriata (assembly GCA_019845555.1). Classification (NCBI taxonomy): domain Eukaryota; kingdom Viridiplantae; phylum Streptophyta; class Magnoliopsida; order Piperales; family Aristolochiaceae; genus Aristolochia; species Aristolochia fimbriata. The sequence goes on along the minus strand of CM034084.1, from coordinate 8,841,605 downwards.
CATTCGACCATGGCGATCAAGTAAGTCGATATCGACTCTTTCCTTCTACCTGGGTACTTCCTTCTGCTCAGGATGTTCGTTCCATACCATACCACAGTAAGCCAAAAAATAAAATAAAATAAAATAAATAAAAATAAAAATAAAAAAAATAAAAAATAAAAAGATGAATAAAGAGAGATATACGAGAATGTACAAAATATACGATGTCCTAAAAAAGCAAGAGGACAGAATACGTACACAAGAAGATAAACAACCCTAAAAGAATTGTCACTGTTCCAAAATTAATTGCCAAAATGTCATATTCCACCTTTGACCAAGGTTGATCACTGTACGCACCAAAATGTGCATGGCCCAAATTCGATGAGTCCAGTGACCAACCGATCCATCACACAACGATCGTGGACAGGCCTCGTCGATCCTCGAAGTTCATCATTACAGCCCATCTCAAAGTCCAGCCGCGTCATCGCGTCATCGGCACAGTCGACGCCCTCGTCAGCAGAAATTGTCGAGTCAGCACCAGTCAGCACCTAAAGTACACGTCAGCCTCTACAACCAAACTCAGTCGTTAACAGGAAGAGAGGAAAAGGGCTGTAATTCCGGTCCTTCTCATCGTCTCCTCTTCTTGCTCAACCTCTTCGAAAAAAGAGGATCTCGATCCTCGTTCTCAGGGAGTTCCTCAACAACCCCAGAAGATCAACTACAAGAAGCCAGAGGTTCCCTGTCGTATGGGGTTCAAAAACTTTTCTGCCAGAGAAGCTCTTTCGAAGCACCGAAGTCAAGCAACTCGTCGTTCATCGTCCTCAAGTTCAATCGAAGCAGCTCTACACGACCCTCGGTAACGTCATAAGTCGACACACGCGGAGCACAAATACCTCCGTCCGACCGACTAAAATCGAAGTAGTTCGTGCACACTCGTTCCGACAACTCAAGTTCGACGTTCGTTTGCAAAAGCTTATACTTCATCAAGTTCACACGGAGATCGAATCAGGGGATTAATAGGAGATTGTACTCGCATTTTCCTGACTCAAACACAAATTGTAAACACAAATTATTATGTTATAATTGAAATATTCTCTCGGTCGCGCCTCTTCGCGGATCAAATGCCACGTAAGCGACACGCTGGCTTGCAGGCGCCAGCGTGTCGTCAAAATTTTTTTTTTTTTTAAAAAGGAAGGCGGCATCGAATAACCGCCTCCCCTTAAACCAGGAGGCGGCTTTTAAAAGCCGCCTCCCTTAAAAACTGGAGGCGGCTTCTAAAAGCCGCCTCCCCTTAAAAACAAGAGGCGGCTTCTAAAAGCCGCCTCCCTATTTTTTGGGAAACAGCCTTCCCAAAAAAAAAGAAGTATAATGAATAAGTCCCCTTATCCATAATATTTTTTTGGGAGGCGGCTTTTAGAAGCCGCCTTCCCAAAAAAAATGAGACACCTCTTTTTTGTTGGCGGCATTTCAATGCAGCCTTCACTTTTAAAAAAAATAAAATTTGCAAGCCAGTGTGTCGCCTACGTGGCCTTTGACCAAAGGTCAACGTTAGTCAAAGGTAGAATATGACATTTTGGCAATTAAATTTGGAACAAAGGACTGAGGGGGGGGGGGGGGGGGGGAGGGGCTGGAGGGGGAGGGGCGGAGGGGGGAGGGGCGGAGGGGGGGAGGGGCTGAGGGGGAGGGGGCGGAGGGGGGGGGGGGAGGGGGACGGGGGAGGTCGGGAGGGTGGCGGAGGTAGGGGAGGAAGGAGGTAGGGGAGGAAGGAGGGGAGAGGCAGGGGAAAATTCCCATTTCGCCCCTAAGATGTGGGCCCCACGCGACTGCGTGTGGCTCGGAGGGAGCCCGGGCGTCGCCCAGGGCGTTTTTGCAAATTTGAGCCCCATGTTTTGGCATTCCTCTTCTCTTCTTTTCTTCTCTTTCTCTTCTCTTTTTTTTTTCTTTTTTTCATTTCTCATCTCTGATGCGCACGACGAAGAGTGGGAAGCCCTGCATCAACTTCGGCTGCGCGAGGTTGGCCTTTCGCGACTTCATCCGCGACCCTGGCGCGACTTCGGTGCGACCAAGTCGTGATTTCGCGAGGGTCTTCTTCTCCTGCTCCGGTGTGCCTTCGTCGTGTGGCGATGCAACCTTTCTCCGATTCTGGCATCAGTTTCGCTTTCGGCGTCGTCGTCTCCTTGTGTGTGACGACCACACGAGTTTATCTGCGGCTACAACGCCATTTTGTTCGTGGCCTCGGCGTGACTCCGACTTCGTCTGCTGCGTTGCTTTGCGGTGTTCGACACGGCTCCGGTACGACATTGTTCGCGGCATTCCGGGCAGCCTCTTCGGTTGCTCCGGCGCGGCTCCGTCGCTTGACGACACTAGGAAAGCCTTCGCTGTGTTTCTGCTTGCAACAGTTTGCGACGTCTTCTCCGCCTCCGGCGACGTCGGTCGCGGTGTTCTTCACTGGTTTCCTCAAAATTTTTGTTCGCGACTTTCTTCTTCGACTTCGGCAATGTTGGCACGACATCGGTCGACGTTTTTTTTTAATTAATTAAAAAAAAATTGCAATTTTGACACTGTTCTAAAAAAATTTGCCAAAATGGCACTATTTACACTTTGACCGAGTTGGTCAAAGTTGACCAACTCGGTCAAACACACGTAAGGCGACACGCTGTGCCAAATTTTTTTTTTATAAGACTCAATTAGGCAGCATTCAAATGCCGCCTACAAAAATGAGAGGCGGCTTTAAAATGCCGCCTACCCTCAAACACAAAGCGGCATTTAGATGCAGCCTCAATCTACACTTAAAGAAAAGTCCATTTTTTTTGCTTTTGAACGAAAACTAGCGAGGCGGCATCTAAATGCCGCCACTTTCGAAAATGCGAGGCGGCATTTACATGCCGCCTCATCTAACACTTAGCGAAATTTCGTGTCGGCAGTGCGATTCGTAGTTTTTCAAGGAGGCGGCAACGCAATGCCGCCTCGTCTTCTTTTTTATTCTCCCCGCCCGTCTTCTTTCTCTCCTTCCTTCATTCTCCCAAATCGAACCGCGCGGAAAGAGGTCTCCTTCTCTCTTCCTTTCGTCCCTATTGCCGCCATGGCCGGAACCAGTTACAGAGGATGAAGTTGAGGAAGAAGATGTTGAATTACCCCTTCCTAGCATGGGTGTCCCACCTCTAGAAGAGAATGACGAGCAGTATCCCGATCCGTGGATAGGAGTGATGGACATGGATGTGACATATAGGAACACAATGGTCCCAGGCATAGATGATGATAATGTACCCCCACCCGTCGGTGTTGGAGTCGATCAGAGGTTTATGACCAAGGACGCATTAGTGATGTACTTGAAGGACTACTGCATAAGTAGACATGTCCAGTTCAGGGTGCATAAATCGGGACCGACAGTTTATTCTGTTTGTTGCAGAGGTGATCAGTGTCCACGGCACGTATACGCGTCTTACAGTATGAAGTTGAACATGTGGAAAGTTAGACGATGCAATGATGAACACACGTGTTTGAACGTCGAGCTGCGCATGGACAACCGGTTGTGCACCTCTAGCGTGACATGTAACCTGATTATGCCCAATGTGAGGACGAGTTTTTGCAGCGTCTACCTGCTATCTGCGTTGAAGGTAGACGTATCTGGTTGTCTAGGACACCTCTTATTTGCTTCAAGATCGTCGAGCTGCATGTTCCTGATCGAGTGATGTTACAGTTCGGGCTAGAGCAGGTAATTATTGCAACGCCCAAGTTCAATTTCTATTTATCTTTCGTTGTTTAATTTAATAACTTTGAGCGGTGACTCCACCGGAGGATGTCGAGCATGTTACTCGCATCTCGAAAAGGCCGAAATGGGAGCATTGGGCTATACCACCGTGATTGCATCGCCGGTGGGAGGCGCTGGGCGGAGTATGTTATTATGGGCGGTCGCACACACCCCCGGACATGCTCCCAAAGACTATATGAGGTGGTATTTGGGGGCTACTCGACGATTCATAGCACCTCCACCGACCGAGCCAGCCATGGTATACCATCCTAGAGGTTATACCGAGGAGGCATTGGTGCGTGCTTAACTTTGTGGATTGATAATTTCCTTAGTCATACATTTTTAACTTACGTTTTATTTCGCAGTTGGGTTGTGTAAGGAACGTGGTTGGCCGCGTCAACCATAGGGCAGCCTTATACCCATCATCCACAGACCCACACTGGCTGGAGAATGGACACTACTGTCAGTCAGTCCTGCACAGCCTTCCACTCTTGGAGGGAGCGATCGTCGGGGGAGACGAGTCACATGCTGGTGAGCCTTCTCACGTGGTCGAGCCAGCCAGAGATAGAGCTCTGTGGCGACGTTGTGCAAGGCGCCGGCCTACAGCTGAGATGACGACTCGTGTCGAGGACTCTGACGAGGTTCCAGCCGTACCGGAGCCTACGGTGCTCGATCTTCCACCTCAGCAGACACCCGACACGGAGCCCGGCCCGCCCTTTGAGCAGCCTCTTGAGCAGCCTCTTGAGCAGCCCATTGAGCAGCCCCAGGAGGAGCCCAGCCGCCACCCTCCTATTCGACGGATTTATACAAGAAGGCAGAAAAAGACAATTGGTGCACCAGAGCCCAGTTCTCCCTTATGATTGTTTCTGTAACTGATGATTTGTTGTTTTTTATTATTTTTTATGTATACACATTTGTATAGTTATATTTTATATAGTTTTTATTTATTTGTCATGATAGATGTGTTTATCTATTTTACAGTTATGTAGTGTGAGTTGTTTTGGATTATGATTGTTAACAGGTAATGACAGGTTGAGAAACAAACAAGACAAAAACAAAAAAAAAATTAACAAAAAAATAAAGCAAAGGCGGCATTTAAATGCCGCCTTTAGTTTTAAAGGTGGAGGCGGCTTTTATATGCCGCCTACAGAGTAGAATGTAAGGCGGCATCTTGATACCGCCTCCAAATCATGAAATTTCGTTAAGTAGGTCGAGGCGGCATCGAAATGCCGCCTCGTACTTTTCGCTAGTGGCGGCATTTAGATGCCGCCTCGCTAGTTTCCGTTCTTTAGCCTAATATTCTCTAAGTCAAGTTTGAGGCAGCATGTAAATACCGCCTCATTTTTTTAGGTAGGCGGCATTTTAAAGCCGCCTCGGTTTTTTATTGTAGGTGGCATATGAATGCCGCCTACGGGATTCTAATAAAAAATTTTGGCGACACGCTGTGTCTAGCGTGTTGCCTTACGTGTGTTTGACCGAGATGGTCAACTTTGACCAACTTGGTCAAAGTGTAAATAGTGCCATTTTGGCAAATTTTTTTGAACAGTGTCAAAATAGCAATTTTTTATTTATTTTTAATTAATTAAAAATAAACTTCACATCGGTCGCGGTTCTATTCGCGGCCGTTTACGGCGTCCTCCTTTCTGCGGTGACTTCTAGCATGGCTCGCGGCTACGTTTGGGACCCCTGAGGTTTCTATTGCGACTTTATTTTGCTACTCCGGCGCGAACTTATCATGACTTCATTCGCGACTTCATTCGCGAATTCTGTGCTGCTTCATTCGACACGACTCCGGTGCGGCTACATTCGTGACTCCGTTCGCGATTCTGTGCAACATCCGGCGCGACTTCTGGTGCACGATTTCCAGTGTGACCTCTGTTGCGCAACCTCTGCCGACTTTTGTTGCACGACTTCTGGCACGACTTCTGTTGCGCGACGATCTTCTTCTACTCCGGCAACTTCGGTTTCGACGTCGGTTTTTGCGACTTCGGTTTTTCGGCGATTTCGTCGCGGATTTAGTGCAACTCTGTTGCAATTTTGTTTGAGTTCATCGCGACAGCACTCTGTCGTGACTTCGACGGACTGTTTGCAATTCTACAGCCCAGTTCGACGTCGATCGGTCGATCTGCTCGATTGATTGCCTTCGTCGGGCTAGTTCAAATTCGCACCTCGCCCCTTGATTTTGATCGGTTCACAGGTACGCCACTTCGTGTTTGTTCCTTAACAGATCAATTTTTTATTTATTTATTTATTTTTTTTTTGTTTTTTTAGTGAAGTATTCGACTTGACGACAACCTTGGTTTGATCGCCGCATTGGTGTTTGAGTCTGACTTAGTTGTCAGACTTGCAACGAACATGACGCTTCTCTGGTTGGTCCGACACGATCATCGGGTTAGACTTCTTGGTTGAGTGTGACTCCCCATATGCGGATCCGACATGATCGTCGGATTACGACGAATTGACTCCTTGGTTGGACTCGGCTCAATCGCTTAGTGACGGTGTACTTAGCTTTGCCTGCGAACTGCAGCCCTAGTTTAATCGCCGGGTTGGTGTTTATTTGGCGCAAGTCTGGCTTGGTCGCCAGGCTATGATGAACTCGGCATTTTGAGGAAGGCTCTGGCTCGGTCGTCGGGTGTATTTGATATTGAGCATGGCTTGGTCGCCAGACTTTGTGGAGAGATTCGACGACGACTTACGAACTCCGTGTGATGAGCTTGTTGACGTTTTCGGTGGTCGTGTGGAGTTTCCATTGAGATTTTCTGAACCCTTGATCTGAACTCTTTTTCCCCCTTTGGGCATACGGTCTCTGGCTATTTGTAGCCAATGCTTGATTTATTTGTTGGAGCTAGATCCTTAGAAAGGGGATCTCGGTTGATTTTTCCTGCTTATGTTGAGGAATCAACTCAATTGGGATTTTTTCCTGACATGACTTACCTTTTTAGCCAGCTGCTGAGTGGCTTGAGAAGAGAAATTGATTTGGCTGGACCTCATACCCGCAGGTGGGCTGTCTTGATGAAATTGATGAGCGGACTGTTGAAGAGTCCACAGTGTACACGAAGTCTTCAAATAGTTTATTGGGTGGATCATTTTGACGCCTACAATAAAGCACTCTTATAAACGGATCTAGAATCGAACAGATCCAGAATCGGCCAAATTCTATGATTCCAATTCCGAATCCAACAACAACAACAATACATATCCAAAGTAGCTTCGGATCTGAATATTCGAATTTGACATTTTTTGGATTCGGATATTAAAAAACAAAAACTTTTTATAAAATGCAAAATTAAATGGTTCAAAGTTCAAACTTTAAAATTTAAATACCATTAAAATGCAAAAATAATAAAATAATAAAATAAAAAATAAAACTAAAAACATCCTATCTAAATCACAAAGTTAAAATCATAATAAAGCCTAGGCAATTATTGGATATGAGATCAACAAAGAAGCATAATGTGTAGGAAGTCTCGAAATCGAAGCTCCAGTGAGAAGCTTTACCCGATTACCCGATTACCCGAATAGTAATCGAATGGATAAGGAACAAAAATTTTATGTTTTGATTACCCGATTACCCGATTACCCGTCTCTTAATCGAAACGGATATGGATAATTGTTATTCCTTACCCGATTACCCAATTACCCGGATGGTAATTTGGTAATTTATTTAAATTTTATGCCCTTTATTTTAATATATTATTCTTATCATACTTTACCCCAGTGTTTTAAAAATCGAACTGGCCATCAAACCGGCAGTATGTCCAGTTTTGGTCGAACTTGGTTGAACCGGGTTGGACCAACGGTTCAACCATTGCGTATTATGCCCTATACTTTATATTTTTTTAATATTTCTATAGAAAAGAAGACAAAAATAATCCTGATTATAGTGAACCGGGCTGAGTCAATAAGAACCGGATTGGCCTCCGATTCTAGTTCAACCGGGTCGGACCGGCCGGTTCGGTTTGGTTTTTAAAACACTGCTTTACCCTAATTTTTCAATCTAATTTTATTTTTGTATTTCCCTGACACTATTTTATTTGTAAAAATTATATTTTTTTAATTTATAAGGTTTAGATAATTAAATTTATTAAAATATTATTTATCTATTTATTTATCCGATTACCCAATTACCCGTGGATAATCGGGTAAGAAATTCAGGTGACGGAATAAGAGATTTTTATTCGGCCGAAACGGGTAATGGAACACGGGTAGAGTAATCAAAACGGGTAACGGAATAACCCTTACCCGTTTCGATTATTACCCGTTTACACCCGTACGAAAAAGTAATGGGTGAAGAAGAGCCCAAGAGGAGTACCACTAATTGCGTGAAGGAGCAGGAGGGGGTGGCAGATCGAGTGGGAGGAAGAGGAAAGAAAAGAGAAGGGAAGAGAAAAGGATTTTGGGATTTAATTTAAGATAGGAAGATAAAGGGAAATTTCAAAAAATTTATTAAATGATAAGAGTTTTAAGTCGATTTTTAGGGACAGAGAAGGAATTTTAGAAAATTTATTAAAAAATACAAAATTTAAATATTAAGATTATCGGGGGGTAGAAAGAATTTTAAAAAATTATTCCGATTCAAGAACCTAATAATTCGGATCCGAATATCGGGAACGGACTGATTCGAATAAATTCCGAATCCGTTGCCACCTAGTTTGGGTTTTCTGAAACCTGACCAAAATCGAAACCCGTGGCCTTCCTCCCGTGAATGCTACGCTGAACAGTGCTTATCATAAATGTAAGTCATTAATAAGTTTGTTGGATCTTATCCCATCATATTTTTATAAAATATCCAATAAACTAAAAAATATGTCTTTTCAAACAATAAAATAAAATAAAATAAAAATTTTTGTAGATATTTTATTTGATATAATTAAAACCAGATAACTTATTTTCAAAAAACTATAAAAAATTATAAAAAAGATGAAATATATTGTGTTTCATAATAATTGAACCTTACTCTCTCACCAGTCACCAACCCAATTGAATTCCAGTACCAACAGCCTTCAATTGAATTAGATATTGATTAGTCCGTAGCAAAATTAAAACTGTTTCTAAGTTGTATATAATTCTCTGAAACGTTGACTCGAATTGTCTCTTTCGCCGTCACATCTTAAAGTCACTCTTTCCCTAATCCCACCCTCCCTCATAATTAATTCTCATAATTAATTAGCAGTCATGCTTTAATAAAAAAAAATTATGCATTGAGTAGTGGAGTTAATCAAAGTAGTTTATGTAACACTATATATTCTCTATGAATTTCTATTAATTTATACAAGATCTTATTTGTAATAAAAGAAGTTATTTTTTACCTGAAAAATTTTATATAAATTATAGATTAATGTGAAAAAGTTTCACGTTGTCATATGTTAACAACTTATTATTTCATTTCGAGTATCCTAAAACCAAGAATTTTTTTTTTTTTTGAAATGGCTTATATATTTTATAATATATTGCTCAGCGAGCCAAACCCTAAACACTTACATTAGTTTGACTCCCGAGTGCTAATTCTCGACCATGTGATATCCATTGTGCACCGGCTGGCTCCTTGTCGTCGTCGGGTGATATCCATGAATATTTGAACTTGTGACGAGGGGTGTCATATCGCTGCATTGACAAGACGAGGGCTGTCATCATCAGAGCAGGTAGAAAGCCAAACTTAAATTTAATTACTTCTTAAGTAAAAATAAGTCTCTTTTTTTCACGTGTACGTGGTGAAGAGATTGATACTAACCAGCATTTCTTTTTTCATTTTTCATAAAAAGCAGTGCGCGCGCGCTTGTGATTCACGCACGATTCTAAACACAAAAGATAGATAAATAACACAAACGCGAGAATTAATCAATCAATCAAACAAACACAACATCTAAAAGTGGGGTTAATTTGCATCCAAGTAGGTCCAAAATTGGGCTTGTGCGTCGTCGTGTGACACGAGCTGAGATTGCCTTTATTCTTTATTATATTGTATTCGAGTATATATATAAAGACTGGAGAGATAAGAGAGATCTGAATCCGGACCGAGTGACTCAATTAATTAATATTCATGATTAATGCTGTCAATAATGACTTTACCTACTAAAGCCAGGAGTAAACGAAGAAGCATTTTTTAACATGTTAATTAATTTATACAAATTGGAATACGTACGTACCCAGTTGTGTGAAACTATGTGAACTTGGCCAATTTGTTTTCTTCCTCGGAAGTTTCTTTAATTTCTTTCCAGGAAGTCCAGTCTCGTGCTTAATTATTGACTTAATTGGTACTACTCTTCATAATAAATATCCGTGAATCCGGGCTCGAAAGGCCATGCAAAAATTCTGAACATTAATAATATACAAAATTGGCCGTCAACAAACATTAGCCACATTAGCCACATTAGCCACATTAGCCACATTAGCCACATTAGCCGGCAGCCAATAATTTGTTAACTATATATGGTGGTGACATAGTTTTTCCCTCAAGTAATAAAGATAAATATGTTAAAGAATTAGAATGAGACTACTTTTCGTCATCCATCCAATTCTTCTATTGAGTTGATATTTAATATCAACAACCATCGATCCTTTGTTGATATTTTCCCTGTATTAATTAATTATTCATAAAGAAGAACATTTTCCTATGAGGAAGAAGGAAGCCTTTTTCATAATATATATACCATACATATATAATTAGATTTTCCTACGCAGGTATAAAAGAAATTAGATTATATATATTTACAATCTCAGATATAACTTGTCGGCGGGAGTAAAATAAACGGAGATTATTAATTAACCAGCAAAAAAAAAATAAAGAAATATTTCCCCAATTAATTAGTTAATTAATGTGCCAATAATTACAATTACAATTATTGGAATGCAAATTAGAAATATTCTCGACCAGAAAAAACTAAAAACTGAAAAAAGAAAGAAAAAGAGCCGACCATCTTCTTCCCCCCGCAAAAAATCTGCACTACTTTTGGTGAAACACATTCCCACAACTTTCACAGATTCCCCACCACGAAAACCCCACCCAAAAAACCTCCCCATTGTCAGTACCGATCAGCAGTAGTATCCAACAAGAGCAAAGATCGATGCACAAAAACGTATGGAGTGACCTGAAAATTGAACGTCTAGGGTTACACCACCATTCCTCCTCCTCCTCCTCCGTCGATGAGGGGGAAACCGACAAAATTAAACAGGGTTAGCGTCCGTCGGGGAGCTACAGCTTCAATCGCCGAAATCGATCTCAAATCCGAAACTGACGGCTGCTCTGGTCGCCTGCACCTTCAGCATCTCCCCCGTCAGTGTGGAGTTCCTCTTCATCTGTCCACCAAGACAAATACGTATAACATACGCGAGAACAAGATAAACGTAATTACGTACACCAGATGATTCTGGGAAACGAACAAGATCAAACTTCAATTAATTATAAAAGTACAAAAGAAATATATTACATGGAAGAAGCAGGTGGTGAGCATCTTGTCGCCTTCGGTTCGGTGAGTCCAAGCATGGGTATTGGACAAACCCAGGGACTCGATCATCCTCTGCACTTGACACGCAGCTCCACTCCCTTTCTTAAACTCCACCTTCAACGACAATGTCCGATCGTCTAGTTCTTCCGAGTCAAGCTGCAAAATTTTAGTCAACCAAAAACTATTAATACCCAATTAATTAAGGCGCGAGCTCTCTCAGTCAGAATCAGATCCCCCCTTTTTTTTTTTTTATTCAAAAAATAAAAAAAATAATACTAATAATATAATTACTTGGAAAATCTGGTGGCGGTGAGTAACGGAAGAAGCTTCCTGCCCCGGCGCCGGCGAGACAGCCTCCTCGTCCGGCGACAGCACCATGGATTCCGACGAGGTGGGGGACCCTTCCTGCGCCGATATCTCCCTCTTCACCTGGTCGATCTCCGCGTGGAGGGTCTGCAGATACGTCGCCGCGTCCATGAGTATCGACCGCTTGTCCATCTGCACGAACACAAAAGCATTAAAAAATAATGCCCCTAAACCCTGCGACACCGACAAATTAAAAGCAAAACGATCGACGCCATTTAAGTCTCCACCGCGACCCATATCCTTTTCAGAAGTAGCCATGATGATGGAGACGAGAAAAGCTGACCCGATCCGAATATTAAAAAATTTCACCAACTCCAATATTTCTCTTATCCGGGAATGATGATCATGTGACACCGGCCATAAGGCCGGAATGCTAAAAAATATATATTTATATATAAAAGAAGACAATGTGAGGGAATTTAGTACAATAAAATATTCATAAGCTCGGGAAAGGAAAAAAAGAAAAGGAAAAAAACTCAAAAAGCTTAATATTTTGTAATTTTGTAATTCCTTATCCGGTGCATCGAGAGCATTAAATGAATAAAGAACAGTGCTCACCAACTCTCTGAATTTCATCTCTCTTGTCCCTGTCCTGTCCTGTGAATAAAAACTAGACTATTTATATATACTCATTCATCGGAATGCATGTCTCGCGGAGAAGAAACAAAAAAGCGCGTATCCAATGATAAAAAATATCATTGGATTTATTTATTTATTTTTATCATTTTAAAATTAACCATATACATTTATACAATATACATTCGTTCCTAAAATATCTGATGAACGACCAGGGTAATTTAATTAATTAGTTCATGAAGATCGATGGATCGATCTCGGCGCAAATCGGAACTAAAAAAAAAAAAACAGAAAAACACGACAAGTACTACTCGAATCGTATTCGATCGCGGAAGAAGAGGGGAAAAGGGGAGGAGATGGCGGTTAATTAATAAGAATAATAATAATAATACCACCTTAGAAATGCAGGGGACGAGAGACCTCAAAGCGAGGAGCTGCTGATTCAAGCGGCGTCTCCGATTCCTCTCGGACAGCAGATTCTTGCATCCCACGTTCCCGAGATTACCCTCCTCCTGATCAAGTCCCCCTCCCTCCTCCTCGTTTTCCTCCTCCTCGTTCCCCCCCATCGGCTTCTCCGACGCCGGCTCGGACGGCCCCGCCGCCGCCCCCGTCCCGTAGTACCCCGCGTCCAGGTCTTCCAGAAACGACTCGTACTCGCACGGAATCGGAGAGAACAAGGGACCCGTGTGGACCGCAAACGGCCGGGAATCTCCTCCGCCGTCGGTGCCAGTCTCCGGCAACCAGAAGCAGCTCACCTGCTCCAACACCATCTCCGCATCTGTTCCTACCGACATCTCTCTCTCAAATGCTCTCTCTCTCTCTCTCTCTCCTGGACGATGATGAAGCTCGCCAGAGTAAGAGTCCTCCCCACTGCGTTCAGAAAGAAAGAGAAGAGTTAAATAAGAAGTTTCCGTTTCCACGTTGCAAAATCTTAGCGGTCCGTCCGTCGATTACTTCCTGTACGATTTTTTCCCGACGGGCGAGGCACCGCATACAAGATTTGATTCCCGCCAAATCCACGTGGCAGTGCGCGTCTCCCCAAATTAGTAAAGACACGTTTTTTTCCGTAACATCCCGACTTGGGAAGATTTTAATTATCTGAAAGAGACCAAAAACAAAGTTTTTCGGGCCTAAATAAAATTAAAAAAAAAAAAAAAAAAAAAAAAAAGTCCTTCACGAAAAAGCATTCCAAAAGCTGCCTAAATAATGGAAGAGAAGTGGCGCTCTCGGGCAGTCCGATCACGAGTAGTGTTATTACATCTACCAAGGGGCTATCTCATAAAATGAATTGCCTAAGCCTTGTGCGCGCGGTGGGACTCTCATAATTGATCCCAGTGTACGTACCTTTTTGCTATAAAATAGTACTACAATAATTTCAAGAAGAGTAAATTAAGTTGTACCATTAATTGTTTTAAAAAAAACCAAACTCATCCAACCGGCAGTATTTTCGATTTAGATACTTATATATATATATATATATATATATATTTATAAAAAAAAAAATTTTAAAAAAAATGCTGTTATAGTGAATAAGAACCTAGTGTACATAGAAGTTTTTTTTTAATTAATTAAAAAAAATAAAAAATTGTAATTTTGACACTGTTCTAAAAAAATTTACCAAAATGGCACTATTTACACTTTGACCGAGTTGGTCAAAGTTGACCATCTCGGTCAAACACACGTAAGGCACAACCACTGGACACAGCGTATCGCCAAAATTTTTTTTTATTAGAATCCCGTAGGCGGCATTCAAATGCCGCCTACAATAAAAAACCGAGGCGGCTTTAAAATGGTACCTACCTAAAAAAACGAGCATGCCGCCTTAAACTCGACTAAGAGAATATTAGGCTATAGAATGGAAACTAGCGAGACGGCATCTAAATGCCGCCACTAGCAAAAAGTTCGAGGCGGCATTTCGATGCCGCCTCGACCTACACTTAACGAAATTTTGTGATTTGGAGGCGGTATCAAGATACCGCCTTACATTCTACTACGTAGGCGGCATATAAAAGCCGCCTCCACCTTTAAAACTAAAGGCGGCATTTAAATGCCGCCTTTGCTTTATTTTTTTGTTAATTTTTTGTTTTGTTTTTATCTTGTTTGTTTCTCAACATGTCATTACCTGTTAACAATCATAATACAAAACAGCTCACACTACATAACTGTAAAATAGATAAACACATCTATCATGACAAATAAATAAAAACTATATAAAATATAACTATACAAATGTGTATACTTAAAAGATAATGAAAAACAACAAATCATCAGTTACAGAAACAATCATAAGGCAGAACTGGGCTTTGGTGCACCAATTGCCTTTTTCTGCCTTCTTGTATAAATCCGTCGAATAGGAGGGTGGCGGCTGGGTTCCTCCTGAGGCTGCTCAATGGGCTGCTCAAGAGGTCGCTCAAGGGGCGGGCTGGGCTCCGTGTCGGTGTCTGGCGAGGTGGAAGATCGAGCACCGTAGGCTCCGTGCACGGCTGGAACCTCGTCGAGTCCTCGACACGAAGTCGCCATCTCACCAGAGGCGGCGCCTTGCACGACATCGCCCAGCAGAAGCTCTATCTCGGCTGGCTCGACCACGTGAGAAGGCTCACCAAAGATGTGACTCGTATCCCCCGACAATCGCTCCCTCCAAGAGTGGAAGGTTGTGTAGGACCGACCGACGGTAGTGTCCAATCTCCAGCCGGTGTGGAGTGCGTGGATGATGGGTATAAGGCTGCCCTATGGTTGACGCTCAACCACGCCCTCCTTACACAACCCAAACTGCGAAATAAAAAACGTAAGTTAAAAATGTATGACTAAGGAAATTATCAATCCACAAAGTTAAGTGCGTACCAATGCCTCCTCGGTATAACCTCTAGGATGGTATACCATGGTTGGCTTCGGTCGATGGAGGTGCTATGAATCGTCGAGTAGCCCCAAATACCACCTCATATAGTTACTGGGAGCATGTCTGGGGGTGTGTACCCGACTGCCCATAATAACATACTCCGCCCGCGCCTCCCTCCGAGCGATGTAATCTCGGTGGTATAGCGCCCAATCCTCCCCAGCTCGGCCTTTTCGAGAGATGCGAGTAACATGCTCGACATCCTCCGGTGGAGTCACCTGCTCAAAGTTATTAAATTAAACACTGAAAGATAAATAGAAATTGAACTTGGGCGTTGCAATAATTACCTGCTCTAGCCCGAACTGTAACATCACTCGATCAGGAACATGCAGCTCGACGATCTCGAAGCAAATAAGAGGTGTCCTAGACAACCAGATGCGTCTACCTTCAACGCAGATAGCAGGTAGACGCCGCACGAAATCTGATACGGCTGCCGGTTTACCTACGAAAAAATACAATAATTACTAACGGGAACTTGCTGGGGTATGAATTGTCATTACTGTTTGTTCAGTAAAGTAACTTACCTGATAGCTCCATTGGTGGTCCAACTCTGTCCTGTATAGCACCAGGTTTCCACCAGGGTTGGTGGCATTCGTCCGTCGGACGTTCCACCTAAAAAACCAATATAAGTTAGTTACCCAAAAATAACGATTAAACTGTATAGGTACATACCTGGAACCTAAAGGGCCACCACAGCTCTCGGTTCCTCTAGGAGTGTCGGACGTCCAAGATGTAGACGTTCCCACACCCACAACCGCATAAAACAAAACTATACTGAGATAAGTCATATTCCTTCAAGATGATCAATTTTTTGATGAGAGAAGAGGTTACCTGCATAAGGGTGAGGCATCCAGCAATACCAACGACTCTCGTCGCGACACGCCAGCGAGTTCCCGATGAGGAAGGCTAATGTGGCTGCTCCCCAGGCTGTACCTCCCGGCCTCCTCGAAATCCTCGAACAGTGTCAGGTATGCCATGTGAACTCCTCGGGCACTACCATTCGAGAATATCGTCGCACCCACTAGATGGAGGAGGTACGCACGCGCGTGCTGCTGTATCACCAACTCGGTCGTGTCGTCGAGACAAAATTAAAATTGGCCTCTAAGCCATGAAAGTGACAGTCGACCCCCTTGAAAACTTCCAGGTGGGAGCTCGACCCCCAGAAGTACTCTGGCCAACTCCATCCAATCCCCTCGAGTCAACCCGGTCACAGCGTCTCCGTCGACGCGTAATCCCAATAAGACAGCCATGTCCTCTAATGTGATAGTCATCTCACCATTACGCAAAGGTGGAAGGTGTTCGCCTCTCGCCCTCCATCTCTCTACTAGTGCGGTAATCAGCGGCTTGTCCAGTCTCAACCACTGGACTCTGTGTAGTGCACCAAACCCCGCGGCCTCTACATACGGCAACATCCGCTCGTCCATGGGCCAATGTCGTAGAGTTTGGAAATGCTCAGTGCATTCCAGGCATCCAGGGTCTTGAAAATGAGTGGGTATTGTTAGTGTATATTTAAACCCTATGTTTAAAAGCAAATATAATCACAAGTACAAGAGTCTGCACTAACCTCCCCATGCCAGATGGCCTCGCTCCTGTGGCAGTCCTGATCGTACAATAAAGGGGCGTCTGCCATCACGACCTGTAAGAAAAGTAAAGTAACATTAACTAACTAAGATGAACTAATCAACTGGGCTTGTGTCATTATACATTTTACATATACTAACAAAATATATTACTGACGCCTAGACCCCGCACGGGAACTCTCTGCGGTGTCAGAAGACGGGGCTTTACAGGCCCGTTTGTTGTGACCGGGCTGCTTACAATTGCTACACAAATATCGTCCTCTGTCGTCATCTCTCCAATCCATAAAATTGTGGATATGCGTGGACATTGGTTTGCCCGAAGTCCTCTTCGGACCTGGTGGGAGTACCACTGGACCTTCCTGCACCCAAGTACTTCTCCGTGTAGGCACATCAAACGCTCGTTCATACACCCGAGCATAGTGTATTGCCCCGCACACTGCAATGGCATGGACACACGGAACCTGATATATCTGGAATGATCGACACGTACACTCCCTAAGCATGACGTTAACCTTGTGTTCGCCGGCCTGAAATATCCCATCGCCATAAGTAACAACGTGCACATAATCGGCATCATCCACGACGATCAGTAAATGTCGTCTCTTGAAGGACAAAGATGGGTTGTAATCTGAGCAGCCTTATCTCGCTGTGTACAAACCATGCATTCATCCGATAGAATATCGCCCGATGCTAGGGCCTGAAACAGGTAAGCTCGCGTGCGCTTCAAAAGAGAATTCACGCTCTCGGAGGAATTCGTCGTGAGCTTCCCAAATGACATGTTTCCATCGTATGCAAGGGCCCACCGCCTTTCGGGGCTCATATCCTCGGTCCAACTCCGCTTTGGCTCCGGGACATGCATATTCAAGTATTTGCATCTCATGATCGTAATGAGCCATCTTGTTTACGCACTTTCGCACATCTCCATACCATCAAGTCCTTGACACTGTACCGCTTCTTCAGATTGGCAACGATGTGTCGTATACAGAACCTGTGTCTGGGGGCGTAGAAAGACATCCCTTAGTGCTTTGATGATACCACTGTGACGGTCAGAGATGATGCACATCGGAGACCTCCCCCTAACCACCTGACGCGCCAAACATGATATAAACCAAGTCCACGTATCGATGTTCTCTGTCTCCACAAGTGTAAAGGCCAGGGGAAATAACCGATTATCCCCATCAAACGACGTAGCTATCAGAAGACAACCCTTGTACTTCCCGTACAGATGAGTCCCATCTACACTGATGAAGGGTCTACAAAACTGAAATCCATGGATAGCTGGTCCAAACGACTAAAAAACCCTATCAAACCGCACAAAATTTCCTTCTCTCACACCATCATTCGTGGTTATCATCTTGTACTTAGTACCTCGGTTTGTGTCTTTGATTGCCTTCAAAAATTGAGGTAATAAGTTGTATGACTCATCCCATCCACCAAATACAGCAACTAGTGTTTTGTTCCTTGCCCTCCATGCCCTACTATAACTCACCTGAATATGATACTTGTCCTTGACTAGCTGAATGATCTCATACGGAGACAGAGTGAAACTCGTCCTCACGTTGGGCATAATCAGGTTACATATCACGCTAGAGGTGCACAACCGGTTGTCCATGCGTAGCTCAACGTTCAAACACGTGTGTTCATCATTGCATCGTCTAACTTTCCACATGTTCAACTTCATACTGTAAGACGCGTATACGTGTCATGGACACTAATCACTTGTGCAACGAACAGAATAAACTGTCGGTCCCGATTTATGCACCCTGAACTGGACATGTCTACTTATGCAGTAGTCCTTCAACTACATCACTCATGCGTCCTTGGTCATAAACCTCTAACCGACTCCAACACCGACGGGTGGGGGTACATTATCATCATCTACGCCTGGGACCATTGTGTTCCTATATGTCACATCCATGTCCATCACTCCTATCCACGGATCGGGATACGACTCGTCATTCTCCTCTAGAGGTGGGACACCCATGGTAGGAAGGGGTAGTTCAACATCTTCTTCTTCCTCAACTTCATCCTCTGTAACTGGTTCCGGCCACGACCCCTCACTATTAGAATCATCATTTGCTTCCTCACTTCGTTCCCTGAATTCAAATGTAACTTTATCAACAACTAATGCTAAACAGAAATTAAGTAAAACTTTAAACTAGGCTAGATTGATAATTCTCACCTTTCTGCAGGGATGAACTGCGCAATTGGTCTTTCAACTCTCTCATCCCCTTCGGCCAGAGCTTGCCCCCTGTATACCATAACAGCCCCTTCACCGGTGCCACCCACATTTTCCAAACTTCTTCCACTATCCATCTCATAGGAGTAGGTATCCCGCTTCACAAACAACTCCAACGTTAATTGGAACCCATACTTCACCTGACCTAATCCATTCTCCAGTGACACGTCATCGAGTATGGGAGTGTACATCAATCGACCATTGCACGTAAAACTCAACCATATTGAAATGTGGTCCGTTCGTGGGTTCCCTCCGAGAACATTATACATCATAGTGCACAACGTATTAAACGAACACGCCGGCTCTAGATATATAAGTCTGGTTGTCCCCCAAGAATAGCCGACCACATTGCCGTGCTCAAAAATAAATTCACCACCAAAATAACAACACGCAGTGCACGACCCATCTTCAACTGAAATTAAGCAACAGACATTTAAATCACAACTCATCACATACACCACACAACTTGGAATTAAAATTCTTCATGCAAAACCACTTCTTCGCGTAAGGTACTTATTCCAAGATCCACAACGCCTCTAGACGCGACGACGCCTCTAGAAAACTACAACGCCTCTAGAAAACTACAACGCCTCATATACTAAATTAGTCTATAAAATCCTAAATTAGCCTAAACCCTCAATTAGCCTAAAATATGACTGAATTACGATTAAAAATCCTTCATTAGCGTATAAAACCATATCTTAACATAACATCAACATTACCATGCAAATTCCCAAATTGCCCCTGAAAAACCCTAATTAAGCATAAAATCCATTAATTACCATAAAAACCCTAAATATAGCATAAAATCAAAATTAACATAAAAACCCCTAAATAAGCTTCAAAATGCCTAAATTAACATTAAAACCCTAAATTAGCAACAAAACCTTGAAATTAGCCTAAAAAACCCTAAACCCTAAACCCAAGAAATCGCAAATCCACGCAATACATGAAATTTAACCCTAAATCAACCAACAAACATGAAATTCCTAGCATAATCATGGTTAATACGCTACAATAAGAGCAATTTCAAGTAAAAACATGCATCAAATCATCAAAACGACGTCCAAACATTCTAACTCACGAAAATGAAAAACATAACTTACTTTTACAACGAAACGAGGAAGATCCGCGGGAGAAACGCATAAGTTTATCGTTCGTCACAACCTCAATCGCTGATTTGTTTGCCGATTCGGGCGGCAATAGGGACGAAAGGAAGAGAGAAGGAGACCTCTTTCCGCGTGGTTCGATTTGGGAGAATGAAGGAAGGAGAGAAAGAAGACGGGCGAGGAGAATAAAAGAGAAGACGAGGCGGCATCGCGATGCCGCCTACGTTTAAGTTAGGCGGCATCGCGATGCCGCCTCCTTGACAAACTGCGAATCGCACTGCCGACACGAAATTTCGCTAAGTGTTAGATGAGGCGGCAAGCATTTAGATGCTGCCTCCCTAGTTTTCGTTCAAAAGCAAAAGAAATGGATTTTTCTTTAAGTATAGATTGAGGCGGCATTTAGATGCCGCCTCGTGTTTGAGGGCGGCATTTGAATGTCGCCTACGGGATTCTAATAAAAAAAATTTTTGGCGACATGCTGTGTCCAACGTGTCGCCTTACGTGTGTTTGACCGAGATGGTCAACTTTGACCAACTCGGTCAAAGTGTAAATAGTGCCATTTTGGCAAATTTTTTTAGAACAGTGTTAAAATTGTAATTTTTTATTTTTTTTAATTAATTAAAAAAAAAGGTCGTGTACATACTATTTTTTAAAATATAAAATCAGAGTTTTTTTCTTTTAAAGAAATCGTGGTGTTAATTACTTTATCCAAAACAATATTTTTAATTTTTTATAAAATAAAATAAAAAAAATTTAAAAAAAAAAAAAAAACACTGGATTATTCTTATAAAAGAACTTCTTTTCATGTAGGGTTCATAGGGTGAGTTTGTATACATTTGAAACAAGAGTTGTTTTTAGTTATTTGGAAAAACTCCAAAACAAAGCTTTTTAAAAAGGATTCTTTCAAAGAGATATGCCAAAGAATCCTTTATTGATCCCATTCCAAATGTAAGGTGTACAACTTTGCAAATTTAATAAGTTTTCCATAATTAAACACAGCTTATAGGGTGAGCTTGGCTAACTAGAAGCTCTTCTTTGATAAAATCTCCATTTAAATAGTTCTCTTTCAAAGACAAGAAACTAGTGCTTTTAAAAAGGTTAGCTTTTCCGAAGAAAACTCTTTAAAGAGTTATTTACTTGTAATAATTAGTGGATTAGTGTACTACTCGTGAAACTCTTATTTCTCTCCTATTTTTTAGGAGAATTGAATTTGCAGTGACTAACTAACTGGAGAAAGGTTGATTTTTAGGACTTTATATTCTCCAACTCTATTTTCTTTATTGGTGCTCGAGTTTGCATGGAAAAAAAAAACATATTACATTTTAACCTGAAAGTATCACATTTTTAGTGTGAAAATACCATATTTCTATCTAAAAATACTACAATTAAAGTTAAGTGTAGTATTTTTAAGTTGAAGTACGGTTCTTATTTATAATAAGCCCATGAGACCCCACATACCCTCGAGGAGGCACGTTTTGGCCCTATGGCTAAGGGTGGTACTTTTACCCGATTACCTGATTACCCACTTACCCAAATGGTAATCGGATGGATAAGAAATAAATTTATTGTATTTCGATTACCCGATTACCAGCCTCTTAATCGAAACGGATATGGATAATGGGTATTTCTTACTCGTTTACTCCATTACCGGATGGTAATTTGGTAAATATTTAAAACTTAATATATTTTATATAATATATGTGGTGTACATTTATTTGAGTTATTTTTAGATAAATTTAAGAATTTAGATGTAATTTTTATATGATTTTAATTTTAATATTTTGTATAAATTTATAAAGGTAAAATATTAATAAAATATTATTATCTATTTATTTACCCTATTACCCGGTTACCCAGTGATCGGGTAAAAAATTCGGGTGACAGAATAGCTAGTTTTTATTTGGGCAAAACGGGTAATGGAATACCGGGTAGGGTAAACGAAACGAGTAACGAAATAATAATTACTCGTTTCGTTTATTACCCGTTTACACTCCTACCTATGGCTATGGCTGAGGGATGGTATGCGCCCGTACGTGACACACCCAATCTGAACCCGTTAATATAGGTTTGGATTGATCATTGATTTTGTAATCCAGGTAAGATACAAAGCTGCTGGAGTTATCGAGAGAGACACTTCACTCCCTTTTAATGTTTGGGTTCACTTTCGTCGCCGCTTCTACTTGCATGTAGTAATGCCTCCGACCTTGGCCTCTCTGATTGCTCGATTTGAAAAAGTAAGCATGAGTTCCAGCGGCTTCATACTCATCAAAACATGTCTCGACTTTTTTATCCCTTGGGGACTATGGAATGAACGAAACCAACGAATTTTTAGGACACAGCCGTGCCATGCTTTGGAGAGAATGATTGTTGAAGGGGGTCAAAGGAGTTCTCGAATTTTCAGGCCGGTCAGATTCAAGCGCAGTAGTGGTTGGATATTTTGAAGACCTGGGTGATGCCAAATCCAAAGCCAAAGCCAGTTGGTTGCCATATTATTACACATAATAATACATCTTTTGTCTTTTCAAAAAAAAAAAAAAAAAAACAACATTATTGAGTTCTGTGGGGCCGGTGGCACCTACAGCTGTCATCTGGGTAGCTTCGTTCACCACGTGGCAATACGGTGGTCCACCTTTCCGAGCTACAACGTGATTCACGCCGAGTCCACGTGGCATCATGGATGTCGAGGTCGTGACTTTTTTCCGCTATAAAAGCGGCGATTTTAGTACGTACGAATACGGTAAGCCGCTGAATAAAACAAATACAAGTGTACATATTTTTTTAAATGTTTATTATAAATTCCGTATACAAATTCCAATAAATTCCAATAACTCCGACCGGATTTGGGTCAATTATTTAATAAAACCCAGAGAATCTGACACCGCAAATAACCCGAACGTGTTTCAGAAACCCGCTGTGAACCCGAACCGATCCTTTCTTTATTTTCTCGACCCGAAATTGATAGACCTGGTGAAATTGACCCGCAAATAACCCGAAATTAACCGACGTAACAGATCTTAATTTGTCTGACCAGTTTTTCTCCATTAAAATGTCTTTCTCGTTCCATGTTCGGATATTCCCACTTGATGACTGATGATGAAACGAAACCGGACAAGAAAAGTAAGTGTAGTGTGGGGCCTCAAGATATCCAATATCGAGTGATGCCAGAAAGGAGGAAAAGGAGATATCATCCTAATATATATATTCGCTCGTGTTTTTGTGAACCCGCTAAGAAAAAACCACCATGCATGAGATCACAATATTGGACGCCGGCCCTTTTTGTGGTTAGTACTTCTCCCTGTTTGTGCTGCAATCCCTCGGAGAAAAAAAAATAAATAAATAAAAAATAATGGCATTGAAAAATTCGACTCTATCTACACCGTTTGACACTTGGTCTTGGAAATTAATAGGAAATTTCTATGTATTGCGTGTGGTTGAGAAGCAGTACGCACTTGTTCTTACGCATAAAACAAGATACATTATCCGAGACCTCAAAACATCTTATATGCTTCAGATTAATCTCAAAACATCCCACATGGTTGGGCCCTGCATAATGAAGTAAAGTGATACCTTGAAGATGGCAGAAAAAGACCCCCTATTCCTGACCGGCTTGGACCACCCTTTTGAAGCTCCATTAAAGTTCAGTTTCACAGTATTTTAACTTGGAGGGCACCGTATGATAGGGAGACTTGGTTGTAGATGTACGACTTGGCGTAGGTATTGTGAAGAAGGCTTCAAAGATGCAGCCCAGCCAGCAATCCATTTCTCTAGCTAGGCAGAATTGTAGCTGAATGTGATCAATGCGCTTATCTTGAATATTGAGAAATTGATGATAATTTCTTCTTATAAGACTTCTTGACGGATTTGAATATGAATTCTAAAATCTGCAACTTGTTGTGACACTGTACTTTGACCAACTTTAACACTGTACTTTGTATACCTGTAACACTGTACTGCTTCAAAAATAAAAACAGAATTAGAATAATCGAACTCCGAGGCGCGAACACAGCTTTCCTTAAGGAATAACTACCCCCACTTCCCATAAAAGTTTGCTAATGGGTTACCAGCAAGTTTCCTCCCAGGAAACAACGGAGTAATGTGTTTAACGTATAGCAAATACGTTTAAACACCTTTCCTCTTTCAAAGTATCGTAATTAAGAGAGCTAGGAATTTGGGAGAGTAGAGAAAACAGAGTTTTCTAGATGAGAAGAAATGTTTTTGAATGAATGAAGTTCTGGGAATTAATCACCTATTTATAGGTGATTAAAGAGACTCTTTGGAGTCTCATGTCTCTTTGAAAAGTCATGGTTATTGAAAAAACCAGTAAAAACCAGTAAATCGGTTTGCTTGAAAAGAAGCATTTCCTTGTTCCAAAATCCTCTAGCAAAAACTGATTTTCAAAAACTCCCTTGACTTAATTTAATTACTTAAATACAACAATCCCCCACCAAAGTAATTAAATTAAACATTTCTAGCTCTCTATCATACTGATTTTGTTATGCGTAAAAGAAGGTGTCTTTCGAATTAAACCTTCTCTTAGTGTAGGCACTACAAGGAGTTATGAAAGTCATTAGTTGCATATAACATTAAACTAGGTACTCTTAGACATAATCCGGTAATACCACACACATAACATCATCATACTTTTAACGAGGAAACTTGTTAGCACTTTTATGGCCATGTGCTCCCTAGTTTCATGAACAATCCCGGAAGTAAACTCTCAACTTCCATGAGAAGCGGCACCACTTCTATGTTCACATAGATGAGGTTCCTCTAGTGTTCCCGTTACAACAACACCATACGAACCTCATTAAGAGTTAAAACTCAACCCTCATTAACGTAACGGGCAACATCAGAATCGCTTTCAAGTTCCAATGCTCAGTCACTCACAGTAACTTGTTTTTACCCATTAAACCTAGGACTAGTGTTCTACCAGCATTCGGTCGGGTTACCATCACTGTTGACTAAAAAATAGTTTTAATCCCATCTCAAGAGATGTTTCTCTTACCACTTCTCTAGAAAGCCCTTTGGTAAGAGGATCTCCCAAGTTCTTACTTGACCTCACATAAGTAATAGTAATGATACCTCCTTGTATCAATTCCTTGACATATTGATGTCTTAGACTAATGTGTCTAGACTTACCATTATAAATATTATTGCATGCTCTAGACAATGTCGCTTAACTATCACAATGAATAGATATAGGAGGCATAGGATTAGGCAAGAATTTTATATCCAACAACAAATTTCTAATCCGTTCCGCTTCTTGACCAGCAGCAGCCAAAGCAATAAATTCTGATTCCATAGTTGAGTGTGAAATGCAAATTTGCTTCTTAGAAGCCCATGAAATGACACTTCCACCTAAAGTAAAAATTTAACCACTAGTAGACATGTGATCATCACAACTACTCATCTAACTAGCATCACAATATCCTTCTAACACATTAGGATATTCGTTGTATTTCAATTCATATGCAATAGTTGATTTCAAATACCCAAGGATTCTTCCAATTGCTTTCCTATGAATAGCTCCAGGATTACTAGTGTATCTACTCAATTTACATACAATATATGCAATATCTGGTCTTGTGCAATGCATAACATACATCAAACTTCCAATAACACTAGCATACTCAAGTTGTGCTATTGCTCTACCAGAATTCATACTCAATTTCATACTAGTATCATGAGGTGTGCTATAATCCTTAAATTCCAAGTAAGAGTATTTATCAATGATCTTTTTTATATAATGTGATTTATTTAAAGCATAACATCCATTTTGTTTTCTCACTTTAATGCCTAAGATAGTATCCACTTCACCTAAGTCTTTCATCTTGAACATAGTAGTGAGATGCTTCTTAGTTTCAATAACCTCCACCATATTGTTGCTTATGATCAATATATCATCAACATACAAGCACAAAATCACATTATATTCATGTACAAACTTCATATAAATGCATTTATCAACACTATTATGTTTAAAGTCAAAAGATAAAATAATAGCATCAAACTTTTCATGCCATTTTTTGGGTGCTTGCTTTAAACCATAAAGTGATTTCACTAACTTGCAAACTTTACCTTCATTACCAGGAAGAATAAATCCTTCTGGTAGCTCCATATATATTTCCTCATCAAGATCACCATTTAAAAATGCAGTCTTAACATCCATTTGATGAATATACAAATAAAATATAGAAGCCAAAGCAAAAAGAATTCTAATAGAAGAGATTCTAGCCACAAGTGCATATGTATCAAAGTAATATATCCCTTCTTTTTGTTTAAATCCTTTTACTACCAGCCTAGCTTTAAAAGTTTGTAAAGTTCCATCTGAATTGTATTTCTTCCTAAATACCCATTTACAACCTATAAGAATAGAACCTTGTGGCAAATTCGTTAAAACCCATGTGTTATTTGACATGATAGAATCCATTTCATCATTAATTGCTTCTTTCCAAAAGACTGAATCTCTAGATGTCATAGCCTCATTATAGGTCTTAGGAACATCATCTTCATTCAATTCTATAGGTGTCTTATTCAATACTTTATCTTTGTCTCCTTCTACAAGAAAAATTATAGATTGACTGGAGATAAAATCAGGGCCTATAGATTTTTCTTTTCTTGCTCTTTGACTTCTCCTCAGTTCTTCATTTTTGCTAATGTCATATTCTACTTCTATAGAAGCATCCTTAGGAGTCTTACTTGATTCACTATTATTATCTTTTAAAAAAAATTTATTTTCTAGAAATTCAACATCTCTAGACTCAACAATTACATTAGATTCATAATCTAGTAATCTATAGCTTTTGCTATTTTGAGCATAACCTATAAACACACTTTTTAATGCTCTAGAACCTAATTTAGTTCTTTTAGGATCGGGTGTCCTATAATATGCTACACAACCCCAAACTTTGAAGTATGAGATATTTGGTTTTCTACCTTTCTAGATGGGATCCTATTATATATATGACAGGCTGAAAACAATGCTTCACCCCATAAATTCAATGGTAAACTAGAATTAAGAAGCATAGAATTTACCATTTTAACCAAAGTTCAGTTTCTCCTTTTTGCCAATCTATTTTTTTGGGGAGTATAAGGGGCTGTCATTTGATGTACAATACCATGTTCTTCACAAAAACTTTGAAATTCTAATGAGAAATATTCTCCTCCTGTATCACTTCGTAGAATTTTGATTTTCTTTTCCTTTTGGTTTTCAACTTCAGCCTTATATGCCTTGAACATAGAAAATGCTTCATCTTTAGTCCTCATGAGATAAACATACATTATCTAGAAAAATCATCTATAAATGTAATGAAGTATTTCTTACCTCCTCTAGTGATTACACCATTTAATTCACATACATCCGAGTGAACTAATTCCAACAATCCTGATGTTCTCTCAATGATAGAGAAAAGTTTTTTTGTCATCTTAGATTTAAGGCATATTTCACATATTTCCATTTCATTTTGGTTAAGTGTGATTAAACCGATTTTATTCATTAACTTCATGGAATTAAAATTTAAATGAGCTAATCTTGCATCCCACAAACTACAAGAGTCTACCATATAGGATGAATTACTATTATTAATACTCAATTTAAACATCCCATTACAAGAATAACCCTTTCCAACAAACAACCCATTCTTTGACAAAATGGTTTTGTTGGATTCAAATATGACCTTGAAACCCTTCTTACATAACATGTCTATAGAAATTAAATTCTTTCTCATCTCAGGAACATGTAGAACATTTGTGAGAGTCAGTTTCTTACCAGAAGTGAAGAGAACATCTACCATACCTTTTCCCACAACCCTTGCTCGGTTTTGATTTCCCATTTGCACTTCTTGACGATCTGTTGTCCCTTCAAATGACTTAAATGCTGATCTATCTTTGCAAATATGAATTGTTGCACCGGAGTCCAGCCACCAACGAGAAATTGAATCCACTATGTTTACTTCAGTTACCATGGCTATAAACTCTTCAACCACCTTTGCATCTTTTCTTTCGATTTCTGCATGTTCTAGCAAAATGCCCAATTTTTCCACATACATAACAAGGACCCTTTTTCTTCTCATTTCCATATGCCTTTTTTGCTTTCTTTATGGGTTTATTTTCTATCACATTGGCCTTCGAAATAGGTTCTTCTTTTTTGTCTCTAACTCTAAACTCCTCTTCTATTCTAAGGTTTCTTTGTAATTACTTGAGGGAGAAATTTTCAATCTTATTGATGAGTTTCTTTTGATAATTTTTCCATGAAGGGGGTAATTTAGCAATGATGGCTCCTACTTGAAATGTTTCAGGCAGCTTAATATCTAAAACGCTCATTTGATTAACAATGGTTTCCATCTCATGGCATTGGTCTAGAATGACCTTATCATCTACCATTTTAAACTCAAGGTATTTGGAAATTAGATATTTACTCGTACCTTGTTCCTCTACCTTGTATTTGAATTCTAAGGCCTTCCATATTTCTTTTGCTGATTCCATTTGAGAGTAACGATTAAAAACATGATCGGAGATGACTTGTAAGATATGACCTCTACATAATAAAGCATCTTCTTCTTTTTGCTTTCATCTCTCCTTTAATTTGTCGTCTTCATTTTTTATAGGTTTTGGAAGTTCTTCAAGTTTTGGATCCAGGATGTAAGAAATCTTCAAAGCTGTGAGGAGAAACATAATTTTGTCAGCCCATCTTTTATAGTTTGTGCCATCGAATTGGTCCAACTTTACAAGGTCTTGATTCATGATCTTGAGTGATGCCACATTTGATTCTGAAGAAGCCATGTTGGAGAAGAATTATTCCTTAAGATTGCTGAGAAATTGATGATAATTTCCTCTTCTAAGACTTCTTCACGGATTTGAATATGAATTCTGAAATCTGCAACTTGTTGTAACACTGTACTCCGACCAGCTTTAACATGTACCTTGTATACCTGTAACACTGTACTGCTTCAAAAATAAAAACAAAGTTAGAATAGTCGAACTCCGAGGCGCGAACACAGCTTTTCTTAAGGAATAACTGCCCCCACTTCCGATAGAAGTTTGCTAATGGGTTACCAGCAAGTTTCCTCCCAGGATACAACAGAGTAATGTGTTTAACGTATAGCAAATACGTTTAAACACCCTTCCTCTTTCAAAGTATCATAATTAAGAGAGCTAAGAATTTGGGAGAGTAGAGAAAACAGAGTTTTCTAGATGAGAAGAATTGTTTTTGAATGAATGAAGTTTTGGGAATTAATCACCTATTTGTAGGTGATTAAAGTGACTCTTTGGAGTCTCATGTCTCTTTGAAAAGTCATGGTTATTGAAAAAACCAGTAAAAACCAGTAAATCAGTTTGCTTGAAAAGAAGCATCTCCTTGTTTCAAAATCCTCCAGAAAAAACTGATTTTGCAAAACTCCCTTGACTTAATTCAATTACTTAAATACAACATTGAAAAATGTACTTGTTGGGTTCTCTCCAAATCGCCCAACGGATCGATATATGCAAAACGGATTCTAAGTAATTGTCTTCCTCGATTCCCACAAGCAATACCAATACTGCTTTGTTGAAGTAGTAACTCATACGAATTCGACATGGACATGGGAGAATTGAAGAGTCCAAAACCAAGTGAAATCAGATATATATGCCATGAGTATCTACACTAGATTGCAATGTGATCAACCCTTTCTTCCACTTTTAACCACCATGAAGGACAAATAGGGTTGGCTAGTGTAATATATTCCTCAGTACTGCAAGTAATTATATATCCTTAGAGAGAATTCTCTTGTGAAGGAGTAACCAGCAGCGAAGGAGAATTGTATGAGAGCCGGTAGATTCTATGCAAGCCCGAGCTTGAGTGATTTTATAGAATTCGAGTTCAGGCTCGATCAAAAGAAAAAACCAAGAAACCTACGAAGAAAGAACGATGTTCCAGAAAAAAAATGAAAGACACAAAAGGACGAAGAAGATGTATGATAAGGCATTAAATGCAAGTTGTCTTTTTTTAAAATATAGATAAAGGATTATGACTGTACAGAGAACGTACAATCCATCATAACTTTGTAAATATTAAATAATTAAAATATTATTCTTAAGGTTTTCTTAAGGTGGGTTTTTTGTTACCAGAAACGAATTTTTACTTCGGGTCAGGCTGTTATTAATGAGTTCAAGCCCGACTTACTCACGAGTTGGCTGGGCTCATACATGTTACAATAACACATCTATCTAGTGGTACTTTCATTTTTATTAGTTTTACTACTGTAGGTGTCAAAATTCGACTCCGCCCAATTTCAATAAACCCAAGCGATGATCCACCCAATAAACCATCCGAAGGCTTACTTCATGTACACCACAAACTTTTCTATACTCCACCCATCAACTTCATCAAAACAGCCTACCTGCAGGCTCAACATCCAGTCAAGTCAATTCCTCAAATCAATTGGCAGCTAGCCAAAATTAAATCCACGTCGGCTTCTCAAGTCACTTGACAGCCACTAAAAAGGCAAGCCACACCAGAAAACCTCGAACGACTAAGTCTCGTCGATCTCTCAATTACAGGGAAGGAAAAGGAAAGTATTCCCTCATCTTAAGGATCGAGAGAGGGAAAACATGGAGCTCCCCAGTCCTCTCCTACTCCAACAGAAGTAGAAGAAATCAATTGAGATCCTCTTTCTGAGGATCGAGCTCCATCAAGCAACTCAATCACTGGCTACGAATAGCAAGAGACGGACTCACACTCAGAGAGGTTGGAAAAAGAGTTCAGATCAAGGAGTTCAGAAAATCTCAATCAGAAAAGCTTTCACGTCAGCAACTCTGCCAACTGGAGGTTCGTCAGAAAACTCCACACAACCACTGAAAAAGTCAACAAGCTGATCACACGGAGCACAAATAATTCCATCCAGCCGACTAAATCCGCCAAAAGTTCGTGTCTCCTTTCCCGGAGTTTGTGAATTGTCGTTGAATCTCCAGGAGACTTGAATCTCGACTACACAGATCGAGAATTTACTCTCTCGCACAGCAGAAGCATTCTCGATCAAAGAAATTCATTCACCCAAGTTGAGGTTCAGAAATTTTCACTCAAAGTCACCCGACTTAGAAACTTTCTCAAGCCCGAAGTTCACATATTCTTCAGTTCGTCGAAATTCACACAGTCTACCGAAGAAGCTCTACACGTTCACCGGTGACGTCTACACGCCGAATACACAAAACACAAACACTTCCGTCCGGACGACTACATTTGTCGTCGTTCGTGCATACTCGTTCGGAGACTCAAAATTCGTCGTCGAATTGCAGAAAGCACTGACTTCACCATCAACCACATCGGAGATTGAATCAGAGGAAAGCTAGGAGATCACACCCACAAAATTTTCCAATTCCCTAACACAAATTGTAATTTCTCTGTTATTTCAGTCGAATTAATCAATTGGTCGTGCCTTTCCGCAAAACGGAGGTTTTTTGCCGCAAAAGATTTGGCATGCCTGGTGGGACATCTCCTACCTCTCATCTCATTCTACGATAAAAAAAAACAAAAAAGCCCAAAGTCCAATCCAATGGTCAGCCACAACGACAACGACAACAACGTCAACAATAATAACAACATCAGAAAATCAATTGCCAGTTCAAGCTCTGCCTACTCACGCCCTGCTGTAGGCTAGGGGTGGGCATCGGGTCGGGTTTTCCAGGTTACCTGACCCGACCCGACTCGAAAAACCAGGGTTTGGATTCCTAAATCCAACCCGCGGGTCGAGTCCCAAACCCGACCTCGGGTCGGGTCGGGTTCGGGTTTACCTAAACCCAACCCGGGGGTTTTTATTTTTAATTTTTTTATATATTATTTCTTGATTTATATAAAAAAAATATATAAAAAATTCAGGTTTTTTGGGTCGGGTTTGAGTTTTGGCAAAACCGTCGGGTTTGGGTTTGTAAAATCGTAGTTCGGGTCGGGTTTGGGTTTTAAAACCCGTGCGGGTTTTTAACGGGTTTGGGTTTCGGGTTGTATAAGTCGGGTTGGGTTCGGGTTTCAGAACCCCGATCCTTGCCCAACCCTACCGCAG
Organism: Aristolochia fimbriata; assembly: GCA_019845555.1. Classification (NCBI taxonomy): domain Eukaryota; kingdom Viridiplantae; phylum Streptophyta; class Magnoliopsida; order Piperales; family Aristolochiaceae; genus Aristolochia; species Aristolochia fimbriata. The sequence goes on along the minus strand of CM034084.1, from coordinate 8,809,635 downwards.
GCGCAAGCTCAACCCCAACAACTGAAGTTCATGGATCGACGGCCCGCTCTACGGCCAACGTTAGCGCTCCGACCTCTCCACCACCAGCCACTTGCCCAATGACAAGGGGGTTGGCCAGAAGCTTGTCCGTAAAACAGGCTCCCTTCATACCGTCCGAGCTCGGTGTTCCAACCTCAGACTGCCACGACCTCTTCCAAACAAGTCGCAACAACACCGATCAATGTCGTCCCAGCGACGGCAAAGCCAAGCTACCTGACTGCTGCAACCACGCCAATAGCGAATAGCCCGGTAGTCAGCCCGACCAAATCACCAAGGGGCACGCTTGTTTCTGCCATGATCGAGCATTTTGAGTGGCACGACTACCCAACCCCTTCCACTTTGGAGAGGAAGACCTAGTCGTCGCCTGCGGTCTCTCCATGTCGACTAACACCGGACGCCACTTCTCTAGTTTGGTCGCCAATCGTAGCCTCTCCTTTGGTTGCGATCTCTCCTTGCCTATTCTCGTCAGGAGACACTTCCTCATCTCCAATCATCAGAGTTGTCGCCATGACGACATCGGCCAGAACGGTCAAGGAGCAGCTTGCCGAGATGCATGATATGTGTCTAAATGACACTATTTTTAGGCCTTAATTGGAATTGAAAATTATATTTTGGAGGCAATAATCATCATAATATCATAAAATATGTCTCAGATTCATTTTGTTTTCTCTTAGGAGTCCAAGGCACCAAGAATCATTGAAATCGGAGCTAAAATGAGGAAAATATGAGGATTTTAATGCATAAAGGTACAAAGTTGCAGGGACTGGCGCGACTGCACCAGTTGGAGGGCAAAATCTGGCGCGACTGCGCCACCAGAATGGCGCACCAAGATGACACCAGAAGGCCTATGGAGTTTCCGAACATGACCAGGACTCTTACCATTCGAGTACTTAGACGAAGTTCTCCCGAGTGGCGCGACCGCGCCAGTGACTCAGCTATGCTAAATCGCTAAAATCTTGGGATTCTGACAAGTAAACAAGATCAAACGTGGGAGGAAGAGTTCTAAGTGTATAAGGAAGGTGTCCACGAAGTCTCTAGAGGAAATTGAGGAAAATACTAAGAGGTTTGAATCCTCAAAGAGGTGGAGTGCTATTCTTGATTAGGAGACTACTATAAAAGGAAAGTACAAGTCCGAGATTGAAGAGGCCATATATGGAGATTCCGACTTCCAATTGAATCCAAATTTGGACCACAGCTTCCTGAGAGTATTTAGAATTATTTCACGGAAAATCATGCCCATCCAAGTCGGGTTTTTGGAGTTTTATATTTTCAAAGTGGTGGACCTAGTGCTGGAATTGGCAGTAGAATCAACCCAACTTCTGAGCATCATATCTCAACTTACCTAACTCATATTGAACTCAAATTTCTTACACAAGGCAAGGAATATAGATGGAAGGTTCGTGTGTAATTTCATCAAATTCTGAGGTGGGGAAGTCACAATTTACACCCCTGGACAAAGACCAAATTACAAGACCTGGGCAGCAGAACAACTATAAATAGAGGTGCGAGGAAGAGAGTTGGGCATTCAGTTTTAGTTCTAGCATCCAGTTCTTAGTGCAATTTCCTGCTTTTTAGTTTAGTTTAGAGAGAGGAGAAGGTCCAGAGGGAGTCTTACAGGACCTCTGGGTGCTTTGAGGAAGAAAGGTGGAGAATTCAGCCAAGGAGCAAGGGTGACCTAGAGCAGAGCAGCCTTCCAAAGTGAGTTTCTGTACTTAGTTATTTTTCTTCTTTCATGGTTGTTATCAAAACCGTTATTTGTGTTTATATTTCCAGTATGGAGTAGTCATATGTAGTTGGGAGTCCATGACTCCCTAGGCATGTAATGAGATTGATACATTATATTTTATTTGGTTTCAATTTGGTGCATGAATGAGTATTCCAAAGTTGTATAATTCTTGATTCATACTTATTGTCTTGCTATGTACTGGTTATAAGGTGACGCTAGACTTAAGGTAAGATATGTTGATAGGGTTTTATAAGTCTTTCTGAGTTCATACACTAGGGAGATCAACTAATCCTTGGGTTAATCCTTGACCTTAAAGTAATACCCTGTTGGATTAGATTGATTTGTCTATGACACAATGAGCTTCATGTTTATGCTATCAAGTAGAGTCGATCATGCTAGCTAGGTTTACTCTAGGAGATAGAAACAGGTGATGCCGATGTGGATTGTAGCCATGGTTTTATAAGCTCGTCAGAAATTGATTTCCAAAACTTAATTTTCATTCAATCTCAGAAGTGTCTAGGGAGGGAATTGGATTCCCAACGTTTTTTCCATACTAATTTTATCAAAAGCCCTCTTTGCATCTCTGTAGGATTAGGTTGATTAGTTTAATTTCTGTTTTTGTGACTCATCTCCAATTGATTTCTCAAGCTTTAGTTTCTAAACTAGAAAAGCAGTTATCTATTAGCTTGGTCCTTGTGGGACGATATTCGGACTTACATAAGTCTATATTAAATTGATTAGACCTCTTGCTAATGATTAGCTGGGATCGCATCAAGTTTTTGGCGCCATTGTCGGGGACCAATGTTTTAATAGTAATTGCTTGTGTTTAAAACTAGAGCTTTGAGTGTATATTCTGTTTCCTTTTTATTTTTCCTTTTATTTTTTATTTTTGTGGTGGACTGATGTGTTGAGTGCATGGATTTTGGTATGCATGAGTCCACATATGGAAGGAGATACCTTGATGAGTATAGTGATTTTTCTTACCCAAATCAAACATGGAATTCTTTTCAGCCTTCTAGAAATTTTCATATGCCATGTGATTCTTATGAACAACCATGTAGCTCTTTTGACCACTCTTATAATTCTCCTACCCATCATGATGATATGCTTAGCATGCAAAGTCAACTTGATTTACTTCAAAGGCAAGCTGATATCTTGCAACTACAAAGGAATTTTGTGAATTATTTTTGTGATGTATGTGGAGGTAACCATGCTACTAATGTATGATATTTAAATTCAAGACCTTATTTTTCTAATTATGAGTCTAATTCCTGCAGGTTAGACCCATATGGCATTTCATACTACCAAGGAAGGGAGGACCTACCAAGTTGGTTAGACCCATATGACATCTCATACAACCAAGGAAGGGTGGACCTACCAAAGTGGTTAGATTCATATGACATTCCAGACAACCAAGGATGGGAGGACCTAGTAGAGCTTTTATCGAGTGACAACTATGATCAGATTGACAAAGTGCTGCGTTCTAAATTAGAAATTGAAAAAGAGAAAGCCCGACACATGCACTCGGATTTACAACAATTGAATTTAGAATTGTTGGAAAGCTCCATATCACTCAATCTTTTCAGAATGAATAGAGACAAATATGAGGAAACCATTCCTAATTATTTTGAAGAGAATCCAGAAGAGCAAGAACAGTCCATACCCTTTAGGAGTGAAGAAATTCTAGAAAATCCTCAACCAAAAGAAACATTGGAGAGTAAAGAGAGTGTGTGTCCCTATGAGTTGGAGATGATGCCCAATTTTAAGAAATTAATAGAGTCACACACCTTAGAGGATGAGGGAGAACCAATTGAAGAGATAGTAGTTGTGGTGGAGGAAATATTCATCCCATTTATGATCTTCCAACTAATTGAGCGAGAACTACAAGCATTAGTGGCTGAAGAAGAAAGCATGACAGAAGTAGATGAGGTCAAAGAAGAAAAACCCATGGCTGAGATAGCTGTGAATGTAGAAGAGGTAGAAGAGAAATCCCAGCAAGGAGAAAAATCATTAGAGGCTGAAAAAGAAACCATATCTGAAGAATTAGATGAAGGGGAGGAAGAAGAAACCATAGGTCATATCATAGAACCTTCCCATGAAAATCCATTAGAGAATTGGGTAGAGAAAGAAGAAGAGATAGGGCTCTCCTTTGACTTAGACTTTTTCATCATCTTACCTTATACACCTAGCCCAAAAATACAACTGGAAATTTTATTAGGGCTGGACAAGAGGATGAACGAGTGGCTGATATGTGTGAAGATATACTTCTTAGAAGCCACAAAGTCAAAACAAAGGATTTTTAACTCAACATCAAAATTTGGTTGCTTTAGCATAAAGCATTGCAAAGGAAGAAAGGTCTTGATGAATGGATTCGAAAACAATTTTCCTTTTGATCCAGGTGGAATGAAGCTACTGGTCTGGCTGAGGACCATAAACTTAGCGCTTCATGGGAGGCAGCCCATGGTAGGTAAGTTAGTTTTTTTAAATCAATTGTTCTTTTTCTTTGAATAATCACTTTGTGTGAATCTTAGATCTTAGGTCTAGTTTTGTTTTACTCATGTTAGGTTAGTCTTTTCAATTTGTTTGGTTTGAATAAATACCAGAAAAAGAAAAAAAAAAAGAGAGATCTTCCTTGGCACTTGTCTGAGAAAAAAATCTGGAATTTGAAAGCTAAGTGGAGCTGAAGGAAGCCATGTTACATATTGTGCACCTTTGAACTTAAACAACATGTTCCAAGTGGAATTTAAAAATTTTTCAATCAGAATTTATATTTATGAAGGAGAAGAGTGGCGCTCCCGCACCAAATTATGGCGCGGCCGTGCCACTTGTTTTATAAATTTTCGAGGCTCTGCAACTTAGAATCATTTCACTCCAATTATAAACATGTTTTTATTTATGAGTTATAGGCCTTGGTACAATTTCATAAATTTTTGAATTCGTTTGCAATAATTTTGTGCTTTGAATGGTTCTAACCACTTTTGGTCAAGCATGAAGGTAGATCAAGTTCAAATTTCTCATGGTGCCTCCAGAAACCTGGAAGTTCAAGCAACCAACATTCTTAGGGAAGTTTCTTACCCTCTATCTCATTTCATTGAATTGATCAAAATGCAAAATTTTAAGTTTGGGGTGGGAAACTCAGATTTTAAAGTCTAGTTGGTTTTAATTGTTTAGTTAGATTTGATTTGTTAGTCTTAACTTTTTTTTTGAGTCAACACCAAAAGAATGTTTCTAAATCTGAAAATATTTTTGAAAAATTTGGTGGGAACTCTTATTAGTGGATTGAGAAGATAGGTCTCCTTCATTCTCTTGAGAAATATATTTGTTTGAATGTTTGGTTTTGGCATGAGAAAAGCTGCCTTGCAAAGTGGTTTGTTTGGTTGTATGCATTGAGCATGTTTATTTTGTACAATAGAACCAACCTGAAGGAAGATCGAGGCAAAACAAAGATAGGTTTTTCAAAATTATGAAATGATCTAGGCACTTGTTTTGAACCGTTTGAGCCTTTTTGAGCTGCCCACTTTAATGCACAAGATGCATCACCTTTTGTCAAAACTTTTGAGCCGACAAGATCCCTGCTTTGTTTGAATTCCCACATTACATGAACTAGCCTTTGTGATGAATAAACTTGTTTCTTGTTGACCTATATTTTTCTAAATTATTGAAGTGTTCTGTTTGAATGAACATGGACAAAAATCTGAAGTTATGGAGAAATAAGGAGGGATGAGTGAAGGTTATAGAAATTCTTTGAAAAGGAGAGAAAAGATGGAGCAAGATGAATGAAAAAGATTCTGGAATATCTGAGAGGAAAAGTGAAAAAAAAAATAGAGAAAAAGAGTGCTGAGTTAGGAGAAATGCCACCTTGTGTGTGCACCGGGTCTCGGGCCTCAGCAAGCTTAGGGACTCTGAGTCAACCGACAAGGTAAGCTAGACTCCAAACAAAGATAGAAAAAAAAAAAGAGAAGAAAGAGAAAAAGAAATAAAGAGAATTTTTCCTTGAGAGATGAGGTAGTGATTGGGATTAAGGAGAAGTGCAAATATCTTTGTTTTATTTGATTGCTTTGAGGACAAAGCAAATTTTTAAGTTTGGGTGGTGTGCTACAATCATAGATGGTTCATGCTCAGGAAGATGGGGCATGGATATGAGGAGGAGGATTGTCCCTAAAATTTTATTCATAATTTTTTCCTTACCCATTACCCATGCCCAATTACAACCTATAGAAGACCTTATGATCATAATTTTAAAATTCTTGCATGTTAGTAGAGATTAGACTGATGGTTGGCTTATGTTATTCAATTTAAACTGCTCCAATACATGGGAAAGTGGAATGTACGGTAGAAGATAGCTTGATCATGCCTTGACTAAGCAGGATAACCAACAATAGGAGAGGTTTGAATGAGTAATCTTTGATTGATGCTTTGAAAGGGTAACCCCACTGATTTTTCTTAAACTTTGATGATTGGTCATAAATTTGGTTATTTTAAGTTTGGGGTTGTGATAAGTGTCTAAATGACACTATTTTTAGGCCTTAATTGGAATTGGAAATTATATTTATGAAGTAATAATCATCATAATATCAAGAAATATGTCTCAGATTCAATTTTTTTCTCTCAGGAGTCCAACACAACAATAATCATTGAAATTGGAGCTAAAATGAGGAAAATATGAAGATTTTAGTGCAGAAAGGTACAAGGTTACAGGGACCGGCACAACCGCACCAGTTGAAGGACAAAATATGGCACGACCGCGCCAAGATGGCGCCAGAAGGCATCTGGAGTTTCCAAACACGACTAGAACTCTTTCCATTCGAGTACTTAGAAGAAATTCAGCCAGAGTGGCGCGACCGCGCCATTTTAAACACATTTTTGGCGCGACCGCACCAGTGACTCAGCAATGCGAAATCGCTAAAATCTTGGGATTATGATAAGTAAACAAAATCAAACGTGGGAGGAAGAGTCCTAAGTTTATAATTAAGGTGTTCACGAAGTCTTTAGAGGAAATTGAGGGAAATCCTAAGAGGTTTAAATCCTCAAAGAGGTGGAGTGCTATTCTTGATTAGGAGACTGTTATAAATGGAAAGTACAAGTCCGAGATTGAAGAGGCCATATCTGGAGATTCCAACTTCCAATTGGATCCAAATTTGGACCACAGCTTCCTGAGAGGATTGAGAATCATGTCATGGAAAATTAGCCCAATCAAAGTCGGGTTTCTGGAGTTTTATATTTTCAAAGTGGTGGACCCAGTGCTGACAATGGCAGCAGAATCTACCCAACTTCTGAGCATCATATCTCAAGTTGCCTAAATCAGATTAAACTAAAATTTTGTAAACAAGGCAAGGACTATAGAAGGAAGGTTCTTGTGTAATTTAATCAAATTCTGAGGTTGGGAATTCACAATTTACACCCCTGGACAGAGACCAAATTACAGGACCTAGGCAGCAGAACAACTATAAATAGAGGTCCGAGGAAGAGAGTTATTCATCCAATTTTAGTTCTAGCATTCAATTTTCAGTTCAATTTCCTGCTTTTTAATTTAGTTTAGAGAGAGGAGAAGGTCCAGAGGGAGTCTTACACGACCTCTGGGTGCTTTGAGGAAGAAAGGTGGAGAATTCAGCCAAGGAGCAAGGGTGACCAAGAGCAGCCTTCCAAAGGGAGTTTCTGTATTTAGTTATTTTTCTTATTTCATGGCTGTTATCAAAATCTTGATTTGTGTTTATATTTCCAGTATGGAGTAGTCATCTGTAGTTGGGAGTCCATGACTCCCTAGGCATGTAATGAGATTGATACATTATATTTTATTTGGTTTTAATTTGGTGCATGAATAAGTATTCCAAAGCTGTATAATTCTTGATTCATTCTTGCTGTCTTGCTATGTACTAGTTATAAGGTGGCGCTAGGCTTAAGGTAAGATATGTTGATAGGGTTTTATAAGTCTTTCTGAGTTCATACACTAGGGAGATCAACTAATCCTTGGGTTAATCCTCGACCTTAAAGTAATACCCTTTTGGATTAGATTGATTTGTCTATGACACAATGAGCTTCATGTTTATGCTATCAAGTAGAGTCGATCATGCTAGCTAGGTTTACTCTAGGAGATAGAAACAGGTGATGCCGATGCGGATTGTAGCCATGGTTTTATAAGCTCGTCAGAAATTAATTTCCAAAACTTAATTTCCATTCAATCTCAGAAGTGTCTAGGGAGGGAATTGGATTCCCAACGTCTTTTCCATACCGCTTTTATCAAAAGCCCTCTTTTAATCTCTGTAGGATTAGGTAAATTAGTTTAATTTCTGTTTTTGTGACTCCTCTCCAATTGATTTCTCAAACTTTAGTTTCTAAACTAGAAAAGCAATTATCTATTAGCGGACTTACATAAGTCTATATTACATTGATTAGTCCTTTTGCTAGTCATTAGCTTGGATCACATCATTAATGATTTCCATAATTCTAGGTGTGTATCAATATTCCCTCTCCCCAATCGCAATACAGTAAGGGCTTTCAATGCAAAGTCAACTCAAAAGAGGACTCTACATCGGAAGTCCAAGAGAAAAAGGGAGCCGCCAAGTAAACTATGGCGAGACCCACCATGCCTCCCTTTTAAGCTTCTCCTTTCTTGTCTTTATTTCAAAATTCTACGACCTTGTGGGAATCGACCAAGAGACAATGGTGCCCACCACTTTTAAATTATGGCACCCTCTCAAATTCGGGTCAAAGAGGTCAACAAACATCCAACGCCGGCTTCTCAAGTCACTTGGCAGCCAACTAAAAAGGCAAGCCACGCCAGAAAACCTCGATCGACTAAGTCTCGTCGATCCCTCAACTACAGGGAGAGAAAAGGAAAGTTTTCCCTCTTAAGGATCGAGAGAGAAAAAAGAGGGAGCTCCCCAGTTCTCTCCTACTCCAACAGAAGCAAAAGAAATCAATCGAGATCCTCTTTATGAGGACTGAGCTCCATCAAACAACTCAATCATTGGCTACAAATAGCCAGAGACAGACTCTCACTCAGAGAGGTTGTAAAAAGAGTTCCGATCAAGGGGTTTAGAAAATCTTAATCAGAGAAGCTTTCACGCCAGCAACTCCGCCAACTGGAGGTTCGTCGACCACACTCAGTTCGTTGGGAAACTCCACACGACCACCGAAAACGTCAACAAGCTGATCACACGGAACAAAAATAATTTCATCCAGCCAACTAAATCCGCCATAAGTTCGTGTCTATTTTCTCGGAGTTCGTGAATCGTTGTCAAATCTCTAGGAGGCCTGAATCTCGACCACACAGATCGAGAATTTTCTCTCACATACAGCAGAAGCATTCTCGATCAAAGAAATTCATTCGCCTAAGTTGAGGTTCAGAAATTTTCACTCAAAGTCACCCGACTTAGAAACTTTCTCGAACCTGAAGTTCACATATTCTTCAGTTCGTCGGAATTCACACAGTCTACCGAAGAAGCTCTACACGTTCACCGGTGACGTCAACACGTCGAATACACTGAACACAAACACTTCCATCCGGCCGACTACATCCGTCGTCGTTCGTCCACACTCGCTCGGAGACTCAAAATTCGTCGTCGAATTGCAGAAAGTAGTGACTTCACCATCAACCACATCGGAGATCAAATCAGAGGAAAGCTAGGAGATCGCACCCACAAAATTTCCTAATTCCCAAACACAACTTGTAATTTCTCTGTTATTTCAGTTGAATTAATCAATCGGTAGCGCCTTTCCACGGACTGGAGGTTTTTGGCCGAAGCAACTACAAAGTTATTAAGTGTCACTTAAATTTTTTTTTTAAAAAATCGTAATAAATGTAACCGATTAAAATTCCCTAAACATGTTAAACATGTTTGTATACACCAAAATGTGATCGGCCCAAATATGACGCGCCCAAACACCCACCAGTCCATTGGTCGGTCGTTATGGGCAGGCTCCGTCAATTTTTGAAGTCATCTGTCATAGCCCATCGCCAGACCCATTCGTCTCGCCGTGTCATCAGTTTAGTCATCGTCCAGTCAGCAACAACTCATCGAGTCATCGCCACTCAACAGCCAGTCATCTTGCCAACTACCTCAGCAGTTAAACAACCATGCCTGGTCGCCAACTGAAGGAACCAAAAAACCACCGACGATCCTCAATCAATGGATCCAGTAGAGGAAAAAGAGGAGCGCCCAAGTCCTCCTCTCATCTCAACAGAAGCAGCAGAAAAGGGATTGTGATCCCCATTCCAAGAATCGACCCCCAACAAGTGGACAGAAACGGCTACAAAAAGCCACAAACATTTTGTCAAAAGGGTTAAAAAATCCTTCATCAAGAAATGTTCTCACGCACAGAGACCCTTTCGAGTCAGAGAAGTTAAGCAACTCGCAGTTCGTCGAGATTCATCAGTTCGATCAGAGTAGCTCTACACGTTCGCTGGCAACGTCAATAAGTCGATGCACACGGAACACAAATACTTTCGTCTGACCGACCAAAGCTGTCATCGTTCATGCACACTCGTTCCAGAACTTAGATTTCGACGTCAACTCGCCAGAAGGCGAAACTTCATCACTTTACACGGAGATCGAATCAGAGGAAGATTAGGAGATTGTACTCGCATTTTTCTGACATCCAAATACAAATTGTAATACAAATTTTATGTCGTAAATCAAATTACTCTCTCGGTCGCGCCTCTTCGAGGACCGGTAGATTTTCGGTGAAACAAATTTGGCATACCCGGTGGGACATTTCCTACCTCTCATCTCCTTCTCCGTTCAACAAAAAAAAAAAACCTCAGCCATGGCCAACAACGCCAACAATGACAACAACTGCAACAACAACAGGGGCAAGCAAATTGACAATTCGAGCTTTGCTCATCTGCGCCCTGCCGCGACTGCAAGCTTGATCGCAGGAGCTCGCGAACCAGTAGCCGTCTCTCCGGCCAACATCTGCGCTCCGACTTTTCCACCACCTGCCACTTGCCCAATGACCAGGGCCTTGGCTTGGAGCTTGTCCACCAGACAGGCTCTCTTCATGCGCAATGCGCGTCGCCCGAGCGTCGTCTTCTTCCCATAGGCTACCGCGGCCTTTGCCAAGCCAGCCGCAGCCTCAACCAGGCCGATTCCAGCAATGGCCAAGCCAACATACTTGGCCGTCGCTGCCTCCTCTCCTCCTCCTCGCAGCCCGACTATCAGCCCGGCTCAGTCGGCACCATCCCGAAGGAGCTCCATCGTCCCTGCCATGGTGTAGCAATATGAGCAATGTGGGGGCATGACTTCCTCCGCCACGACAAGAATGTATTCTTTGCTGGATTCCGCCGTACGGAGAGTGACACCTGAAGATAAGTCACCGATCTTGATTATCTCTCACGATCTCTTAGCCGTGCTCACTACAACAGCCGGTTCACCACCCATTCGCTCACCTCTCTGACAGACACTGGCGACCTCCCCTGCTGAACTATCATCCATTCCATCTTGCCGAATCTCACTGGTGGCTGCCACCGCAAGCCAGGCACCTGCCAAAACCACCTTCCGCGCTCAACCAACTGCCGACTCTCCTGACCGGTCGCCCAAAGCAACTTCTCCACACCCGAAAACACTGATGACCGTTTCCCCAATGCGGTCACCGAAAAAAAATTGTCCACTTCGATCTGCTTCGGGAATATCTCCGCGACGCAGACCGTCAAAATGGCCGCAATGACAACATCAGGCAAAACAATCGAAGAGCAGCTTGTCAAAATGCAAGCTGTGCTTAAAGAGCAGAGTGAACAACTGCGCATCAAAGGCGTGCAACTCGCAGCTCGCGATCTCCAGATCGCGAGGATCATGGAGCGGCTCGAAATGGGCGGGGCCACAAACAATACTGGTGGCATTTCTCAAGAGGTCGACCAAAACCGGGCGACCACCAGTGGTTCGGCCAAACCACCGCGAGAAAGTATTGCCTCTGACGCCAAGCTGCCGCCCATTGCGCCGACAACCATCCGCAGAGGTCAAGTCGAAGCACAGTCGGCTGCCCTTACCTTAGACCGGTCACTGAACTGATTAACCGCGCTGTACGTAACTCAGAGGATCCGGAATATCCCGATGCCACTCGGTTACCATCCTCCAAAATTCCAGCAGTTCAATGGTGACGGGCACCCCAAACAGCACGTCGCCCATTTTATCGAAACATGCAACAACACCGACACAAACGGTGACTTACTAGTCAAGTAGTTCGGCCGGTCGTTGATGGGAAATGCCTTCGACTGGTACATCTGATGCTATCCCAGCTAATCACTAGCAAGAGGACTAATCAATGTAATATTGACTTAGGTTAAGTCCGAATATCGTCCCACAAGGACCAAGCTAATAGATAATTGGTTTTCTAGTTTAAAAACTAAAGTTTGAGAAATCGATTAGAAAGGAGTTACAAAAATAGAAAATAAACTAATCTACCTAATCCTATAGAGATCAAGAGAGGGCTTTTGAAAAAATCAGTATGGAAGAGACGTTGGAAATCCAATTCCCTCCTTAGGCAATTCTGAGATTGAATAGAAGTTAAGTTTTGGAAATCAATTTCTAACGAGTTTATAAAACCTTGACTACATTCTGCATCGGCATCACCTTCTATCTCCTAGAGTAAACTAGCTGGCATAATCGACTCTACTTGATAGCATAAACATGAAGCTCATTGACCCTACCTTCGGTCGGGAATCAGGTCTTGTGTCATAGATAAATCAATCCAATCCAACAGTGTATTACTTTAAGGTCGAGGATTAACCCTAAGATTAGTTGATCTACCTAGTGTATGAACTCAAAAAGATCTTGTACATCCTATCAACATATCTTACCTTAAATCTAGCTTCACCTTATAATCAGTACATCACAGGACAACAAGTATGAATCAAGAATAAACAACTTAAGAATGATCATTCATACACCAAATTGAAACCAAATAAAACATAATGTATCAATCTCATTACATGCCTAGGAGTCATGGACTCCCAACTACAGATGACTACTCCATACTAGAAATATAAACACAAATCAAGGTTTTAATAACAGCCATAAAAGAATAAAAATAACTAAGCACATAAACTCCTTGTGAAGGGCTGCTCTTGGTCACCCTTGCTCCTTGGCTGAAATCTCCACCTTTCTTCCCCAAAGCACCCAGAGGTCGTGTAAGACTTCCTCAGGACCTTCTCCTCTCTCTAAACTAAAGAACAAAACTATAAATTGAACTAAAAACTGGATGCCTTACACTCTTCCTCGGACCCCTATTTATAGTTGTTCTGCTACCGAGGCCCAGTAATTTGGACTCTGTCCAGGGGTGTAAAGTGTGACTTTTCGTCTTTAGAATTGGGTGAAATTACACACGAACCTTCCTTCCATGGTCCTTGCCTTGTGTACGAAATTTTAGTTCAATATGAGTTAGGAAACTTGAGATATGATGCTCAGAATTTGGGTTGATTCAGCAGCCAATTTTAGCTCTGAGTCCACCACTTTGAAAATATAAAACTCTAGAATCAGGACTTAGATTGACCTTTTTTTTTGTGACATGATTCTAAATCCTCTCAGGAGTTTGTGGTCCAAATTTGGATTCAATTGGAAGTCAGAATCTCCAGATATGGCCTCTACAATCTCGGACTGTAATATCCTTTTGTAGCAGTCTCCTAATTAGGAGTAGAACTTCACCTCTTTGAGGATTTAAACCTCTTAGGATTTCTATCAATTTCCCCAAGAGACTTCGTGGACACCTTCCTTATACACTTAGGACTCTATCTCACACGTTAGATCTTTCTTACTTGTCAGAATCCCGAGATTTTAGAGATTTTGCATTGCTGAGTCACTGGCGTGGTTGCGCTGTTAATGTGTCTTATGTTGGCGCGGCCTCGTCACTTGGGCAGAACTTCTTCTAAGAACTCGAATGGAAAGAGTCCTGGTCATGTTCAGAAACTCCATAGGCCTTGTGGCACCATCTTGGTGCGGTCGCGCCATTCAGGTGGCGCGGTAGCACCATATTTTGTCCTCCAACTAGTGCAGTCGCGCCGGGTCCCTGCAACCTTGTACCTTTTTGCACTAAAATCTTCATATTTTTCTCATTTTAGCTCCGATTTCAATAATTCTTGCTGCGTTGGACTCCTGGGAGAGAAAACATGAATCTGAGATATATTTCATGATATTATGATGATTATTGACTCCAAAATATAATTTCTAATTCCAATTAAGGCATAAAAATAGTGTCAAGCCTAAAAATAGTGTCATTTAGACACTTATCAGAACCCCAAACTTAAACCTTTCTCGTCCTCGAGCAAAACTAAAAGTAAAAAAATAGAACCAGAGTTATGACCAATCTTCAAAGTTTAAGAAAAATCAGTGGGGTTACCCTTTCAAAGCATCAATCAAAGATTTACTCATTCAAACCTCTCCTATTCTTGCTTATCCTATTTAGTCAAGGCATGATCATGCTATCTTCTACCATACATACCACTTTTCCATGCATGTGAGCAGTTCAAATTGAACAACATAAGCCAACCATCAGTCTAATCTCCACTAACATGAAGAAATTTCAAAATTATGATCAAAAGGTCTTCTAAATTAAGGAAACGTTTTTATCTTCCTCCTCATATCCATGTCCCATCTTCCCAAGCACGAACCATCTCTGATTGTAGCACACCACCCTAAACTTAAAAATTTACTCTCTTCAAAGCAATCAAATAAAACAAAGAGTACAATATTTTCACCTTCTGCTTAATCCCAATCACTACATTCCTCTAGGAAAAGCTCCCTATATTGCTTGCCTTTTTTTTTCTTTTTTTTTTTTTTTTTTTTTGGCTTTATTTGGAGAGCTTACCTTGTCGGTTGACTCAGAGTCCCTAAGCTTGCTGAAGCCCGAGACCCGGTGCACACACAAGGTGGCCTTTCTCCTAACTCAGCAATTTTTTTTTCTCTATTTTTTTTTACTTTTCCTTTCAGATATTCCAGCACCTTTTTCATTCATCTTGCTCCTTTCCTCTCCTTTTCAAAGAATTTCTATAACCTTCACTCATCCCTCCTTATTTCTCCACAACTTCAGATTTTTGTCCATGCTCATTCAAAAAGAACACTTCAATAATTTGAAGAAATATAGGTCAGTAAGAAACAAGTTTATTCATCACAAAGGTTGGTTCATGTAATGTGGGAATTGAAAACGAAGCAAGGATCTTGTCGGCTCAAAATGTTTGACAAAAGGTGATGCATCTTGTGCATTAAAGCGGGTGGCTCAAAAAATGCTCAAACGGTTCAAAACAAGTGCTTAGATCATTTCATAATTTTGAAAAACCTATCTTCGTTTTGCCTCGATCTTCATTTAGGTTGGTTCTATTGTACAAAATAAACATGCTCAATGCATTCAACCAATCAAACCACTTTCCGAGACAACATTTCTCATGCCAAAACCAAACATTCAAACAAATATATTTCTCAAGAGAATGAATGAAACCTATCTTCTCAATCCACTAATCAGAGTTCCCACAAAAATTTTCAAAAATCTTTTCAGATTTAGAACAATTCTTCTGGTATTAACTCAAAACAAACACAAAGACTAACAAATCAAGTCTAACTAAACAATGAAAACCAACTAGACTTCAAAATTCGAGTTTCCCACCCCAAACTTAAAATTTTGCATTATGCTCAATTCAATCAAATAAGATAGAGGGTAAGAAACTTCCCTGAGAATGTTGGCTGCTTGAATTTTCAGATTTGTTGAGGCATCATTAGGGATTTGAACTTGAGCTGCCTTTATGCTTGACTAAAAGTGGTTAAAACTATTCATAGCACACAATTATGGCAAACGAATTCAAAAATTTATGAAATTTTACCAAAGCATATAACTCATAAAGAAGAACATGTCAGAATTGGAATGGTGTGATTTTGAGTTACAGATCCTCGAAAATTGATCAAACATGTGGCGCGGGCGTGCTAGAATTTGCCGCGGGAGCGCCACCCTTTTCCTTCATAAATTGAGATTCTGAATGCAAAAGTTAATGATTCCACTTGAAGCTTGTTGCTAAGGTTTAGAGGTGCACAACAAAACAGGTTTCATGCATTTTCATCAAGGGAATTGAACGATAGATAAATTTGAAGACTTGGTAGCAAATTTGAAATTTTGGGCAGAAAGTGAGATGGGGGTATTTTGCAAGCATTGTATCTCCCTAACCACTTATCATCTAGAGCTGAAAAAGGGTTTCCTGGAAAGTAATAAGTATGAGCTTTAATTGTTTCAAAACTGTTTTCCAAGAATCATTACCAAAAATTTTAGAAATCAGCCCAAAGACAGAAAGATGGTAATGTTTCCAACCCCAAAATTTGCCAGAAAACAGTTTTAACTACCCAAGTTGCAGCTGTCATAACTTCCTTTCTACTCAATGAAAATTCCTCAAACCAGGCCCTATTTTATCCACTAAGTGCCCTCTAGAACTACTTACCTTGCCTTGGTGCTTTCCGCTTTCAGATTTTTATGAATTCAGCTCCAAAATTGGCTGCTCAAATAGAGTTGCTGCTGTACTGCTTCTCTGCAAAGAGTTTACGTAAGTGTTTTGATGGCTTTTCTTTTGAAAGAAGCTGCTATGAATGGTTGAGAATTATAGTCCCAATTTCTTTCTTCTGATATCTGCATTTAGACTTTGAAAACACATCTAGAAATACATCAAGTTTAGCTGTAAAAAATGGCTTCATGCAACTCCACTTAGCTTTCAAAATCCAGATTTTCCTCGGACAGGTGCCTTAGACAAAAAAATTTTCTGGTGTTTATTCAAACCAAAAAAATTGAAAAGACTAGCCTAACATGAGTAAAACAAAACTAGACCTAAGATCTAAGATTCACACAAAGTGATTATTCAAAGAAAAAGAATAATTGATTTGAAAAACTAAACTAACTTACCTACCATGGGTTGCCTCCCATGAAACCCTATGTTTATGGTCCTCAGCCAGACCAGTAGCTTCATTCCACCTGGATCAAAAGGAAAATTCTTTTCCAATCCATTTATCTTGACCTTTCTTCTAAAGCAACCAAATTTTGGTGTTGAGCTAAAAATCCTTTCTTTTGACTTTGTGGCTTCTAGGAAGTAGATCTTTACACGTATCAGCCACTCATTCATCCTCTTGTCCAGTCCCAATAAAATTTTCAGTTATATTTTTGGGCTAGATGTATAAGGTGGGATGATGAAAAAGTCTAAGTCATAGGAGAGCCCTATCTCTTCTTCTTTCTCTACCCAATTCTCTAATGGCTTTTCATTGGAAGGTTCTATGATTTGATCTATGGTTTCTTCTTCCTCCCCTTCATCTAGTACTTCAGCCATGGTTTCTTCTTCAGCCTCTAATAATTTTTCTTCTTGCTGGGTTTGTCTTCTACCTCTTCTACTTTCGCAGCTATCTTAGCCATGGGTTTTTCTTCCTTGACCTCATCCACTTCTGCCATGGTTTCTTCTTCATCCTTTAATGCTTGTAGTTCTTGCTGGGATTTATCTTCAATTACTCAGAACCAAAAAAATGGGATGACTATTTCCTCCTTCACCTCATCTACTACCTCTTCAATTGGTTCTTCCTCATCTTCTAAGGTGTGTGACTCAATCATAGGGACAAACACTCTCTAAGGTTTCTTTTGGTCGAGGCTTTTCTAAGATTTCTTCACTCATAAAGGGTATGGACTGTTCTTGCTCCTTTGGATTCTCTTCCGAGTTGCTAGTTAGAGCTCCTTTAGGTCTTTCATATACATCTCTATTAAGTTGATTCACTTGAGTGGTCAGAAGTGTGATCGATTGATTTGTTGACTGCAATTCTGCATACATTGACTGAAATTCTGCGTACATTACTCGCATCAATTTCCTGTCTTCCTTCCATTCAGCCCTAGTGATTATTGTCTCCTCCTTTTCTTGATTGTATGAAATGCCATATGGGTCTAACCTTCAGGAATTAGACTCATAATTAGAAAAATCAGGTCTTGAATTTACATTGCATACATTAGTAGCATGGTTACCTCCACACACATCACAAAAATAATTCACAGAATTCCATTGTAGTTGCAAGATATCAGCTTGCCTTTTAAGTAAATCAAGTTGAGTTTGTATGCTAAGCATATCATCATGATGGGTGGGAGAATTACAATAGTGGTCTAAAGAACTACATGGTTGTTCATAAGAATCACATGTCATATGAAAATTTCTAGAGCACTGAAAAGAATTTCATGCTTGATTTGGATAAGAAAAATCATTATACTCATCAAGGTGTCTCCCTCCATAAGTGGACTTACGCATACGAAAATCCATGCACAAAACGCATCAGTCCACTGAAAATAATAAAAAGAAAAATAAAAAGAAAAATAAAAGGAAAACAAGATGTACACTCAAAGCTCTAGTTTTAAACACAAGCAATTTCTATTAAAACATTGGTCCCCGGCAACGGCGCCAAAAACTTGATGCGATCCCAGCTAATCACTAGCAAGAGGACTAATCAATGTAATATAGACTTAGGTTAAGTCCGAATATCATCCAACAAGGACCAAGCTAATAGATAATTGGTTTTTTAGTTTAAAAGCCAAAGTTTGAGAAATCGATTGGAAAGGAGTTACAAAAACCGAAAATAAACTAATCTACCTAATCCTTTAGAGATCAAGAGAGGGCTTTTGATAAAATCAGTATGAAAGATATGTTGGGAATCAAATTCCCTCCCTAGGCAATTCTGAGATTGAATAAAAGTTAAGTTTTGGAAATCAATTTCTAACGAGCTTATAAAACCATGACTACATTCCGCATCGGCATCACCTTCTATCTCCCAGAGTAAACTAGCCGGCATAATCGACTCTACTTGATAGCATAAACATGAAGCTCATTGACCCTACCTATGGACGAGAATCAGGTCTTGTGTCATAGGTAAATCAATCCAATCCAACAGGGTATTACTTTAAGGTCGAGGATTAACCCTAAGATTAGTTGATCTACCTAGTGTATAAACTCAAAAAGATCATGTACATCCTATCAACATATCTTACCTTAAAATCTTGCTTCACCTTATAACCAGTACATCGCAGGACAACAAGTATGAATCAAGAATAAACAACTTAAGAATGCTCATTCATACACCAAATTGAAACCAAATAAAACATAATGTATCAATCTCATTACATGCCTAGGGAGTCATGGACTCCCAACTACAGACGACTACTCCATACTAGAAATATAAACACAAATCAAGGTTTTAATAACAGCCATAAAAGAATAAAAATAACTAAGCACAGAAACTCCCTGTGGAGGACTGCTCCTGGTCACCCTTGCTCCTTGTCTGAAATCTCCACCTTTGTTCCCCAAAGCACCCAGAGGTCGTGTAAGACTTCATCTGGAACTTATCCTCTCTCTAAACTAAAGAACAAAGCTGAAAATTGAACTAAAAACTGGATGCCTTATACTCTTCCTTGGACCCCTATTTATAGCTGTTCTGCAGTCGAGGCCTTGTAATTTGGTCTTTGTCCAGGGGTGTAAAGTGTGACTTTATGACCTTGGAATTGGATGAAATTACACACGAACCTTCCTTCCATGGTCCTTGCCCTGTGTACAAAATTCTAGTTTAATATGAGTTAGGAAACTTGAGATATGATGCTCAGAAGTTGGGTTGATTATGCTGCCAATTTCAGTTCGAAAATATAAAACTTTGGAATCACGCCTTGGATTAACCTGATTTTTTGTGACATCATTCTAAATCCTCTCAGAAGTCTGTGGTCCAAATTTGGATTCAATTGGAAGTCGGAATCTCCAGATATGGCCTCTTCAATCTCGGACTGTAATTTCCTTTTATAACAATCTCCTAATCAGGAATAGAACTTTACCTCTTTGAGGATTCAAACCTCTTAGGATTTCTATCAATTTCCTCTAATCACTGGCGCGGTCACGCCGTTAATGTGTCTTACAATGGCGCGGTCGCGCCACTCGGGCAGAACTTCTTTTAAGTACTCGAATGGAAAGAGTCCTGGTCATGTTTGGAAACTTCATAGGCCTTGTGGCGCCATCTTGGTGCGGTCACGCCATTCAGGTGGCGCGGTAGCGCCAGATTTTGTCCTCCAACTGGTGCGGTCGCGCTGGTCCCTGCAACCTTGCACCTTTTTGTAATAAAATCTTCATATTTTCCTCATTTTAGCTCCAATTTCAATAATTCTTATTGTGTTGGACTCCTGAGAGAGAAAACATGAATCTGAGACATATTTCATAATATTATCATCATTATTGACTCCAAAATATAATTTCCAATTCCTATTAAGGCCTAAAAATATTGTCATTTAGGCACTTATCACTAAGCCGATCGCAACAGAAAAAATATATCGCGCCCGACGACAGAGCCGAGTGCAGTCCAAAAGTACAACGTCTGGCTACCAAGCCAGACGCGACCAAATAAAAAAATCCAGTGTCAGACGACCGAGCTGGACGCGACCAAAGAAAATTTGCAGCACTCGGCGACCGAGCCGAGCGCTGCACCAAAGCACTGCGCCCGGCGACTGAGCCGGACGCGACCAAAGAAAAACTTACAACACTTGGCGACTGAGCCGAGCGCTGCACCAAAATACTGTGCCCGGTGACCGAGCCGAGCGCACTTCAAAGGCATTGCCCCCGTCAACCAAGCCGTGCGCAGACAAAAGCTTTGTGCCCAACAACAAAGCCGGACGCGACCACCAAAAAAATCACAGCACTCGGCGACCGAGCCGAGCACAATTCAAAAGCACCGCGATTAGTGACCGAGCCGAACGCGACCTAAACCAAAGCTTCACGCCCGACGACTGAGCCAAACACAGCCAACCAGAGTCAGGTACGTAACTCCTCTCCAAAAAAAAAAAAAAACAAAACGCGACAAAAAAGAGCAGTCGCAAAGGAAAACAAAAGATTGTGGGCGACAAAAAAGAGCAGTCGCAGAGAAAAAACAAAGATTGCGGGCGACAAGAAAGAGCAGTCGCAAAAAATTTGCGAGCGACAAAAAAAAGAATAGTCGCGAGAAAAAAAAGAACGGGGTCGAAGGTACACTGACCCACTTGTCAGTTCGACCACCCACAATCCTGCACCATCGCCCTTGGCAAGTTGTAGAACATGTATCAGAGTTACAACCAGAACTTTTGCGCCCGACAACCGAGCTAGACGTAATTGAAGAAAATTCATAGCACCCGGCAAATGAGCCAACGCAGCACAGAAGTTCAGCCCCCGCGGCGACCCAGTCGGGCTCACTCGAAATAAAATTTCAGTGTCGGGCGACCGAGCCGGACGCAAAACAAAAGCTCCGTGCCCTACGATCGAGCCAGACACAGCCGAAGCAGAACTTCAGCCCCCAGTGACCGAAGTTGGACGCAAAACAAAAGATTCGAGCCTGGCGACCGAGCCAAACGCGACCAAAACAGAACTACAGCACTCGGCGACCGAGCCGGATGCGACCCAGACTGGATTTCAGCACATGGCGACAGAGCCATGTGCGACACAACATCACTATGTTCAGATTTTGGGCTAGACGACGCACTGAAAGTCTTCAGTCAGTCACACTGACAAACTGACAAATACTTGGAATGCGAAAGAGAGAAAATTCGAGAGAGACCAAAAGAGAAAAGAAAATAGAGAGAAAATTCAAAAAAAAAAAAGAGAGAGAGAGTGAGGGAGAAGTCAAAAATGAGAGGAGAGAAAAAGAAGAAGAAAGAGGGAAGAAGGAAAGAAGAAAAGAAAAGAGAGCGGATCCCCGACAGACTCGAATTCAATCAGAGATTGTCGGGAGAACAAAAAAATTTAAATACAATACCTCTAAATTATAATTCGCAGAGAGTGTTCTGATGTGAGTTGGAACTCGAAGAGGATTGTAAAGCAGAGTACACAAATTTAATGCAAATTCACACGCAGACAGAAGGTCGCAGTCTCACTGCCCAACCGGAGAAGTAAAAAAAACAAAACTTGAGGAAGCACAAAAGGAAGAAGGTCGGAGTACAACAATGGAAAGCAGAGGGCCCACGCAGGAAGCCTGCACACACAGAGGGACAATCAGGAAGAAAAAAGGGAAGTCGCAGAGCAGGCTTGACCGGGGGAGTTAAGGGAAGTCATTTAGTTCCTTTATTGTGGGAATTAATTGGCATTCCCTTATTTTTAGGAGAATCCAATTTGTGATGGAAGAAAAGGAGATTAGGGCGGGGCCACTGCCTTTAATTGTGGAGGCACGATCTAGGGAAGCCCCCCAAGTCACTGAGATTCAACTTTTAAGGCGCCAAGCCAATTAGGGTGGGACCCACTGTGAAACCTCCCTCTCTCCTGCGCATAACAAAATCTACCGAAGCAGAATTTTACTGGAGGAGTCAGCCACGCAGAGGTGGGACCCACTGCACGCCTTCTCTCTCTCCTGCGCAGAACAAAGTCTGTCGAAGCAAAAGTTTGCCAGAGAGTTAGCACCATGTAGGGTGGGACCCACTCGCAGCCTTCCCTCTCTCCTGCGTAGAACCAAATCTGCCCAAGCAGAATTTTGCCGGAGGAGTCAGTGCCATATAGGGGTGGGACCCACTGTACAACCTTCCCTCTCTTGCGCAGAACAAATTCTGCCGAAGCAAAATTTCGTCGGAGGAGCCAGCGCCACGCAGGGGTGGGACCCACTGCGTAGCCTTCCCTCTCTCCAGCGCAGAACAAAGTCTGCCGAAGCAGAATTTTTTCGGATGAGTCAGCGCCACGCAGGGCGGGACCCACTGCGCAGCCTTCCCTCTCTCCCGCGCAGAACCCGCGCAGAACAAAATCTGCCGAGCAGACTTTTGCTAGAGGAGTCAGCGCCACGCAGGGGTGGGACCCACTGCACAGCCTTCCCTCTCTCCAACGCAGAACAAAGTCTGCTGAAGCAGATGTTCCCCAGAGGAGTCAGCACCACGTAGGGCGGGACCCATTGCGCAACCTTCCCTCTCTTCTGCGCAGAACCAAATCTGCCCAAGCAGAATTTCGCCGAAGAAGTTAGCGCCACGCAGGGGTGGGACCCATTGCACAACCTTCCCTCTCCTGTACAGAACAAATTCTGCCGAAGCAAAATTTCGTCGAAGGAGTCAGAGCCACGCAGGGGTGGGACCCACCGCACAGTCTTCCCTCTCTCCAGCGCAGAACAAAGTCTGCCAAAGCAGAATTTCGCCGGATGAGTCATCGCCACATGGGGCAGAACCCATTGCGTAACCTTCCATCTCTCCCGCATAGAACAAAATCTGCCAAAGTAGAATTTCGTTGGAGGAGTCAGTACCACGCAGGGGTGGGACCCACTGCGTAGCCTTCCCTCTCTCCAGCGCAGAACAAAGTCTACCGAAGCAAAATTTCACTAGAGGAGTCACCGCCATGTAGGGCGGGAGCCACTGCGCAGCCTTCCCTCTCTCCTGCGCAGAACCAAATCTGTCGAAGCAGAATTTTGCCAGAGGAGTCAGCGCCACGTAGGGCGGGACCCACTGCGCAGCCTTCCCTCTCTCCTGCGTAGAACAAATTCTGCCGAAGCATAATTTTGCCGAAGATCGTCGACTCCAAACTATTGAAGCAGTCTCCAACAACGGCATCATAGCAAACTCAATTCAGGTGCCTTTCATTTCTCGTATACTTGTATG
Organism: Aristolochia fimbriata; assembly: GCA_019845555.1. Classification (NCBI taxonomy): domain Eukaryota; kingdom Viridiplantae; phylum Streptophyta; class Magnoliopsida; order Piperales; family Aristolochiaceae; genus Aristolochia; species Aristolochia fimbriata. Next base: position 8,786,318 of record CM034084.1, on the reverse strand, counting down.
TATATCCTTATACATATACGTATACACAAAAAAAAATGCAATAAATCTAACAGCCCTAAAATTGTAAGAGGGCCAAAAAAAAAAAGAAAAAAGGAAAAATGTACAAGATACAGGTGTACAGGAATATACACTGTCCTAAAAGAGTAAGAGGACAAAAAAAGATACGTACACAAAAAGACAAACGACCCTAAAAGAGTAAGAGGGTCCAAAAAAAAAAGTGTCGCGTGCGTGTGTGTGTGTTGTGTGTGTGTTTTTCACATTCGAAACTTGCTCGTTCTCTTGGAACGATCAAGTCTCGAAGGGGGCAATCTGTTTACACCAAAATGTGATCGGCCCAAATACGGCGAGACCAAACACCCACCAGTCCATCGATCGGTCGTTATGGGCAGGCTTCGTCAATTTTTGAAGTCATCTGTCACAGCCTATCGCCAGACCCATTCGTCTCGCCGTGTCATCAGTATAGTCATCGTCCAGTCAGCAACAACTCATCGAGTCATTGCCAATCAGCAGCCAGCCATCTTGCCAACTACCTCAGCAATTAAATGACCATGCCTGGTCGCCAACTGAAGAAACCGAAAAACCACGGACGATCCTCAATCGATGGATCCAGTAGAGGAAAAGGAGGAGCGCCCAAGTCCTCCTCACATCTCAACAGAAACATCAGAAAAGGGATTGTGATCCCCATTCCAAGGATTGACCCCCAACAAGTGGACAAAAAGGGCTACAAAAAGCCAGAAATATTTTGTAAAAGGGTTCAAAAATCCTTCATCAAGAAACGTTCTCACACACAGAGACCCTTTCGAGCCAGAGAAGTTAAGCAACTCGCAGTTCGTCGAGATTCTTCAGTTCGATACACGCGATACACGCGGAACACAAATACTTCCGTCCGACCGACCAAAGCCATCATCGTTCGTGCACACTCGTTCCAGAACTCAGATTTCGACGTCAACTCGCCAGAAACCGAAACTTCATCACTTTACACGGAGATCGAATTATAGGAAGATTAGGAGATTGTACTCGCATTTTTCAGACACTCAACTACAAATTGTAACACAAATTTTCTGTCGCAAATCGAATTACTCTCTCGGTCGCGCCTCTTCGCGGATCGGCGGATTTTCAGTGTTTTTGCGTAGATTGTAGACTACATGTCAAACACAATTTTTTTACTTTTAAACTATTAAATATATCTTATTATATGTTAAATTGAAGATAATTTTAAAATATTTTTGGTTTTTTTTTCAGTTTTTTGTTTAATTTTTTTGGGTTGGGTCACACCATTTTTCGCATCAAGGTCATTTTGACCCGACCGGTGGTGCCACCCATCGAATCGCCTGAATCCCTATTTCTAGGTAGGGGTAGGCATCCTGTCGGGTTTTTTAGGTAACCCGACTCAACCCGACCCCAAAAACTCAGGTTTGGGATTACAAACCCAATCTCGGGTTGGGTTTGGGTTTACCCAAACTCAACTCGTGGGTTTTTATTTAATTTTTAATATATTTTTATTGAGTTATTTAAATATTTTTAATAAGAAAAGGGTTTTTATTGGGTTCAAGTCGGTAAAATATTAGTTCGGGTCAAGTTCGGGTTTATAAAATATTAGTTCAGGTCGGGTTCAAGTTCGAGTTTCAGGTCTGATAAGTTGGGCCGGGTTCGGGTTTTAATAAACCCAACCCAAACCCAACGTGGCCACCTCTATTTCCACGACAGTTCAAATGTATGTATCGTTTCCCCCTCAATGTTATTATCATTTTTACTTATCTCGTTCTTATTCTATATCTTCATATTGTTAAAAATATTAAAATAGTTTAAAAGTTTAAAATGTTGCAAATGACAGACATTAAAAGGCAAATGCACTACTGCCACTACTGGTATCCAGGTGAGTGATTGAAATTCTAGTATTCTGGACATCCCTGCCTGTTAATGGTCAAAGAAGAATAATAAGAGGCAGACCAAGCCTTGATTGACTAGGCGAGGACCTCCCTCCTGTAAAACAGGGGGTGTAGCTAGGTCAGTAATCATTTTACCTAGTAGAAAAAATTAAAGTGGTCCATACCATGGTCCTTCGACCAAATGCTTTTTCTCTAATAGATGTGGTATATTAGCTAGAATTTATATAATATAATCTAATTTGCTTATACTATTGAATTTTGTAAATGAAGCTGAAAGGTTGTGTCGTTCAGAGGTTTCTAATCAATCATTCACCTAACCCAAGTGAACCGCTTCGGTGCTTAAGCAAGAGGGCTGTGAAGTGCTTGGATAGAACAATATAGAGTATAAATAATACATTCAAAAAGTTATTCCATGTACAATTATATACTTATTTATGAGGCCACGAATAATCGGTAATAAATGGAATTTTTATTCATGCCTTTATAAGTTTTGAATTGTTTAAAACTATTTTTAAAGAAAATTTGTATTTAACAAACATGTGAGTACCTTATGGTAAAAAAATTAAAAAATTACAAGAACACAAGTAAAAAGAATTCTCTTAGAGAATAAGTCCAAATTCCTTTTAGATTAGGACTTTATAATCACACTTAAATCGGTGAGTTGAGTCACTATTAACCTTTTAGCTCTTTATATACTTGGGGCATTATTCCAAATTTCTAACCTAATTTTATATAGTACAACTAAGTATTCATAGAAATGTGTCCAACTCCACAATGTGACGGTGTTTGCGTTTGACTAACCCGTTCTGCTGAGGAATGTATGGACACGACACAAGGTGGTGAATACCAGATCTAAACAAGTTGTCTTGAAACTTGTGGCTAAGGAATTCGCCACCGCCATCAGATTGAAAGTGTTTGATTTTGGTGGAAAATTGATTTTCCACAAGTCGTTGAAATTTAAGGAGGACAGAATGTACCTCAGATTTAGAAGTTAATAAATAAATCCAAGTGAATCGTGAATATTGGTCAACAAACGAGAGATAGTATTTATACCCATTGACAGATTGAATGGGGCATAAACCCCAAATATCGGCAGACACCGTGTGAAGAGGAGAAGGTGCGCGAGTGCCGGAATTGGAGAATGACAGGGACATAGATTTGCTTATACGACACACATGACATGTGTTTTTATTATAGGAATTGGAAATTGCAATGTTTAAACAGCAAAAGACATTTCTTATAACAGAAGCACCTGGGTGCCCTAACCTACGATGCCAAAAAGAAAAATCAGAAACTGATGACAGCAAACAACTAGGAGATGCATTGTGGTCAACAACGTAGAGTCCATCCTTATTCTGTCCCTTGAGTGGAAGTTTGCCCGAAGTAGCTGCCTGCACACGAAAGCCATGAGAATCAAAGGTAACACCACAATTATTATCAAAGGTGAGTTTGGAAATAGATAAAAGACATTTAAGAGATGAGGGAACACAGAGGACCCCTCGGAGAGGCAAAGTTTGGGTAAGGTGACAAGTGCCAATGGCAGAAATCGGAAAACCTGAATCGTTTCCAAGCATGACTGGACCAGTGTAACTACCACTTTCAGTCGGGAAGGACTGATCCGAGGTGATGTGATGCGATGCACCAGAGTCGATGTACCACGCTGCATCAGAGTGATTATCAACTTGCATGGAATGCGCTTAAGGGGTGGGCGAGGGCTGATAACTCAGATTGAATCGGTTGTGTCATTGTATGGCAGAATGACTTCTTTTGTTGCAGTTTTGAAAGAGGGGGCGATTTGAGGAATCGCCTCGGTCTTTTTGAGAGCGACTAGAGCCACGACCATTCTAATTGGTTTGGTCGCGACCCCGCAAAGCACGTCCACGACCACCGCAGCCACCGCCACAGGAGCCCCGCGCAGCAACATTGTCGAAATTCTACAGTTGAGCTTGAACTTGCAGTCTGTGTTCCTGTGTAAGAAACAGGTTGGTGAGAGTGTCGAATGTCACCGATTCGACTTGACCAGTAATTGTCTGTGCAAACGGTTCAAAATCAGGTCCAAGACCGATAACCACAAAGTGTGTGACGGTCTGATCTTCAAGAGGTTCACCAGCTGCAGCAAGATTGTCAACAATCTGTTTAACGTTCTCCAAATAGGCACTCATCGTCATGGTGCCTTTTCTCAAAGTTTGGAGTGTGAACCGTAGATGGTTTAGACGGGCCTGGGAGGTCGATGCATAGGCTCATTGAAGCTTGAGCCACATTACCGAAGCACTGGAGAGGCCGATGGTTTGTCCAATTGCTGCATTGGATAGGGTGGCTACGATCCAACTCTGGATCGTCTGGTCGAGGTCATACCACTGTGTGTATTTCGACATGACAGTAGTAGAGTTGGTAGTCGAATATTTGAGAGGTGGTTTGATGGAGCCGTCGACGAGTCCGATGAGGGATTGGCTGTTGAAAACAAGAAGAAACTGTTGTCGCCATAGTAAGTAGTTGTCTCGATCAAGCTTGATAGAGACATGATGAGTTATGTTATTGACAGTCACCAGGAACTGGCCGAGAGTCTATTCGAGATCAAACAGAGCACCCCGACTAGGAGTCTGAGGGAGAAGAAGAGGTTTAGGGTTTTATGTGGAACCGGGGCTGGCCTGATACCATGTAAGAATGTTAATTCAATCGTATTTTATTCAATTGTACAATGGTACATATATACACTTCGTGAGTGTTTGTTTCTAGTTGGACTAGGAAAGTTTGCACAATAAAATCAAAGAAGATTGTGATTACAGCTGGATAAGATTACATAATCCGTAACTGATTAGGAGTCTAAGAAGGAAGGTGTGTCATAGTGTACTGCCGACTGTACCATCTTCTGATATTTAGTGTGCAATTCTTTGAGTAACTCTGATTGTATCATCGGGTGATACTTGATGTCTAACATATTATATTCACTTATTTTTGTTCTTTTGCCCTACCACACGATTAAATACTTTGAATCAGTGTTTTAAAATTCGAACCGGCCATCCAACCACCATTATGTCTGATTTTGGTTGAACCTGATTAAATCGGGTTGGACCGTTGAATATTATTCACCATTGATTACATATATTTAATATTTCTATGAGAAAAAAAACAAAAATAATGTTGGTTAATGTGAACTGGGCCAAGTATATAACAACAGGAGTGGCCTCCAATTTTTGTTCAACCGGGTCAGACTGACTGGTTCGGTTCAGTTTTTTAAACACTGTTTTAAATAATCATCGCCTTACAATTTCCACTTAGGTTGGATTATCATTAATGGTGAGTTGGTGACTCAAGATTTAATCTCATCCCCTCAAAGTATATTATCCTTGTCCTCCTTACATGCCCTCGAACAATAATTTGTCAAATTTTTCACTAATTTAATATAAAAATTAGAATTTCAATGGATATAAGCTTCTTAAAAATCTAATATTAAATCTCAATAAGCTTAGACGACTTAAGCAAGACAAAGAAAAATCAAAACGGTTATTACTAAGAAAATCCAAAAGGGTTATTAAATATTTTGAGAAACATAATAAAAAAAGTGAAATCTTATATTATTGGCAACCCAGAGAAAAAGAATCCGAAAGGTAATATTTCAAAGAAGGGAGTTAAAGCATATTTGATTGGTGGGGTTAACTGGATAAATAAAAATAATCAGGTATAATTCATTTACAAATAGAAAATAAAAAAGCATAAAAGTTATTAAAAACATATAAATAATTATCTGATTAGTAATGTGAATAAACAATTAAGCAATTAACCCATTTTTCAACTAAGATTAAAAACATTAGACCAAACACACCGTCGGGCCGGGTCTGATAACATTGTGTTTACCTAATTCACTAGTGATACTTAGGTTAAATAGACACGCTTACATTTTGACCATAACCAAAAGCATTAAACTGCCCATGTTTGCAAAAGAAAGATATTATGTAGTTAACTGTATGCACCAAAATGTGCATGGCCCACGTTCGACCGTCGGGCCGGGTCTTCCCCCCTTTCTCTTTTCCTCCCTCTCTGGTTCCCGCGACCGCGGCCCTCCCCTGTTCCCCCCCTCTCCTTCCCGCCCGCGGCCTCGGCTTCTCCCGCTCTCGCTTCCGCGGCGGTCGCCCTCTTCCCCTTCCTGCCTCGAGCTTCTTCTCTCCCTTCTTCTTTCTCGCTCCCGCCTCACTCTTCTCTCCCCTTCTCTCCCGTTCTCCTCCCTTCCCTTCAGCCCCGCCCACCTCCACTCTGTTCCTCTTTCTCTCCCCCCTTTGCCCCAATCTTCCTCTGTCTTCCCTTCGGCGACAACAGTAGATCAGTCAACCTTCCACGTCGACTCTCTGCCTTTCCCTTCAGCAGCAGTAGCCCAGTCGCCATTAATGGTTGCGGGTCGCGGCTTTCCCCGTCCCCTGTTCCGAAGACTATGTGCAAGAGACCCATGCTCATGCTCGAGGCACCAAAAAAAAAAAAAAAAAAAAAAAAAAAAAAAAAAAAAAAAAAAAAAAAATTTGCTCAAAGGTGTCACCGAGATCTACATTGATCTTCATTGTGACCAGTTCTACAGAATTCGACAAATTCTTTGGGTCGTCTAGTCGCGAAATCCAAGCCAAACGACCAGTTTGGGGCCACGGCCCGCCTCCTCCCCTTCTCTGCCAACTGGAGCAATTCAGCCGAAGCGGGCAGTTCTGCCAAAATCGGAGGGACTCGGCTGCCAGAGAAGTAATTCTGCGAAATCGAGTAACCCATTTTGCCAGGAGCTCATCACTGAAGTCGGCCACACGTCGGGCCACGCCACCGCCGCCTCCCCCTTCCAAAACTGGAACAGTTTCATGGCCGGAGCAGTTCTGCCAAAATCGAACAACTCACCCGCTGAGAAAATTCTGCCGGAAATCGGAGTAACCCATTTCGCCATAGAGCTCATCACCCGAAGTCGGGCCACCACACACCTGCTGAGGCCCACGGCGCCTCCCCCATTCCGCCGAGGCGGAACAATTCTGCCGAAACCGTCCTCCCTTCCTCCCCAGCGCGGGAGCAGGTCTGCTGAAGCCGGAGGTCGTCCAAGATGAGTCAGCACCACGCAGTCTCCCCTCCTCCAGTGTCGAACCAATTCTGTCGAAGTCGGAGCAGTTCTGCCGAAATCGGAGCAACTCCGCTGCCGCAGAAGCAATTCTGCCGAAATCGGAGTAACCCATTTGCCGCCGGGGCTTCGTCGGCCGAAGTCCCGCGCCACCACGTGCCGAGGCCCACGGCGCTGCCTCCCATTCCGCCGAGGCGGAACAATTCTGCCCAAACCGTCCTCCCTTCCTCCCCTGCGCGGGAGCAGGTCTGCCGAAGCCGGAGGTCGTCCAAGATGAGTCAGCACCACGCAGTCTCCCCTCCTCCAGTGTCGAACCAATTCTATCGAAGCAGAATTTCCCTAGCCATCCGAGGTTTCGAAACAACTTTCGGCAACACTCAAAGCAAACTACGGCAGCTCAACTCCAAGTCACCGTTGTTACTGCGACATCTCTGCTCAGGTGCTCATCATTTCTCTATACCGTACATACTCTACATGTAAGTGTATACAAAAAAAAAGAAAATCGAAAAAAGCAAACAGCTCTAAAACAACAAGAGAGCCAAAAAAAAAAGAAAAGAATGAAAAAAAGGATGAAAAAAAAATATACATACAAGGTGTATAGAGAATATACATTGTCCTAAAAAAGCAAGAGGACAGATAGAAATATGTACACAAAATATAAACGATCCGAAAAGAGTAAGAGGATCAACAAAAAAAAAAAAAAAAAAAAAATATATATATATATATAAAAAAATTGTGTTCGTTCATCTTCACGTTCGAAACTTGTTCGTTCCTCCCGAATGAACAAGTCCCGAAGGGGGCAATCTGTATGCACCAAAATGTGCATGGCCCACGTTCGACAGATGCAGGAGTCCATCGACCCAACAAACAAAGTTCGTGGACAGGCCGCGACAATTCTCGAAGTAATCCGACGCAGCCCATCGTCGAACTCATTTGTCTCGCCGCATCATCGACCACAAATGAGCCGCCTCGCCCGCATTGTCAACTCAGTGAGTCATCGTCTAGTCAACAACGATTCGATGAGTCATCGCCACGTCAGAGTGAGTCAGCATACAGTCAGCCATTTCAAACAGAAAGATGAAAACCTATAAAAGAGGCCACGATCCTCATTCAGGGGATCTCAACGGGAGCTCCTGGTCTCCCTCCTCCCCTCTTCCCTCAACTTCACGAGCAGAAAGGGGATCGTGATCCCCTTTCCCAGGCAAAATCTCTCAACAACTACACAGACAGGCTACAAAAAGCCAGACGTTCCCTGTCCCAGGGGTTGGTTGGAAAAATTTGAAAAGTTAGAGAAATCACATTCGAAAGGCTCTCTGAACTCTCTCGTTCCCAAATCGAAGGTCCAAAGCTCCCTTCACCGAGAAAAGTTCCTCACGCACAGAGGTTCTTTCATCGCAAAGAAGTCAACATCTGCAGTTCGTCGTTCTACAGCTCGACCAGAAGCGATTCTACACCGTCGCCGGCATCGTCACAAGTCGAAACACACGGAACACAAATACTTCCGTCCGACCGACAAAAGCCACACCAGATCGTGTACACCCGTTTCTGTCACTCGAAGCCTCGACGACGACCTCGCCAGAAGCCTTAACTTCGATAAAACCACACGGAGATCGAATCAGAGGAAGCCTAGGAGAGTGAACTCGCATTCTTTGATATTTACAAGACACCCTGTAACACAAAATTATTCTAAAGTAATTGAAAACTTCTCTCGGTCGCGCCTCTTCGCGGACCGGCGGATTTTCGGTGAAACAAATTTGGCACGCCCGGTGGGACATTTCCTACCTCTCATCTCCTTCTCCCGCCCAACCAAAAAAAAAATCTCCAACCTCGCCATGGCCAGCAACGCCAACAACGGCAACAACAACAACAACAATGGGGGCAAGCAAACTGCCTCCTCGAGCTCTGCCCAACCGCGCTCCGCCGCGACCGCAGGTTCAACTATTGGAACTCGCGGATCTGCTGCCGCATCGCCGGCCAACGTTCGTGTTCCTACCTCACCACCACCGGCCACTCGTCCAGTGACAAGAGCTATGGCTAGGGATTTGTGTACTGGACAAGCTCCTTTCATGCGCGACGCGCGCCGTCCAAGCGCCTTATTCGTGCCACAGGCTACCGCGGCCTCCAACAAACCAGCCATGGTCGCCGCCAACATATCTGGCTGTCGCTGCATCTCCTCCTCCTCGCAGCCCGACTGCCAGTCCGACGCAGTCGCCGCCGTCACGGAGAAGCTCTATTGTTCCCGCCTTGGTACAACAATACGAGCGAAGCGGGGGCATCTCCTCTCTCCCAGTGACCAGGACACACTCTGAGCTGGCTTCCTCCGTACAGAGAACATCGGCGACAGACAACTCGCCGGTTATGCTGGTCTCACATGACCTCCTAGCCGCACTCAATGCAGCAGCTGGTCCACCACCAATCCGTTCACCTCGCCGACAAACAACGGCGACCTCCCCTACCGCCATGTCGCCCATTCCATCTTGCCGATTCCCACCAGCGGCTGTCACTACAAGTCAGTCGTCGCCCAGAGCCACCTTCCGCAATCAACCTGCGACTAGTCCTTCTGACCTGTCCCCCACAACAACCACCTCTCCAAAGAAGTCACCAACGAAGGCTTCATATCTTCAAGCTGCGTCGAGAATAACTACCCCGACGCAAACTGTCAAGATGGCCGCGATGACGACTTCGGCCAAAACTATTGAAGAACAGCTTGCCGAGATGCAGGCTGCAATAAAGGAGCAAAGCGAACAGCTGCGCATAAAAGATGCGCAGCTTGCAGCCCGTGATGCTCAACTAGCAGCTCGCAATGATCAAATTGCGAAGTTGTTTGAACGGCTCGAAATGGGCACAACCACCAATAACACCGGTGGGGTCTCTCAAGAAGTCGACCGAAATCGGCCGACTACCAGTGCCTCAGCCGAGCCGCCGTGAGAAGACTCTTCCTCCGACGACGAGCTGCCGCCCGTCGCTCCAGTGGCCATCCGCAGAAGCCGACTCGAAGTGGATCCGTCTGCTCTTACCCTTGACTCCATTACAGAGCTCATCAACCGTGCAGTACGAAACAGTGCCGGCGACCACAAATCAGTCGCCTACAAGAGACCGTACACACAGAGGATCCAGAATATTCCAATGCCAATTGGCTATCACCCTCCCAAGTTTCAACAATTCAACGGCGACGGCCACCCAAAGCAGCATGTCGCACATTTCATCGAAACTTGCAACAACGCCGGCACAGACGGCGACCTATTGGTCAAGCAGTTCGGCCGATCGCTGAAGGGAAATGCCTTCGATTGGTACATCGAAGCTGCCTCAAGAGTCTATTGACAGTTGGGAGCAACTGGAGAGCGAATTCCTCGGTCGATTCTACAAGTACTTTCGGCGCATCAGAACACTAGTCGAGATCGCCAATCTAAAAAAAGAAGAAAGGCGAAAAAAGTGGTCGACTACATCAACCGATGGAGGAACCTGAGCCTCAATTGCAAAGAAAGCTCGAATCTATCGCCGGGGCGGAAATAGAAATGTGCTCACGGGAATGCGATGGAACCTCCTCTCGATACATACAGAGCCGAAGGCGAAAAAGATTTCAAGAGCTCGCAAATGTAAGCTCACAATATGGAAAACCTGATAGAAGAACGGGAGAAGAAGGATCCTCTTCCGCCGACCCTCGCAAAAGGGGAAGGCACCCACGCGATCGCATCCAAACAAACGAAAGAGAAATCAAAGTCCTCTTTTCGCGGCGAATCTTGTCGAAACCAATCAAGGTCGGCAAGTAAGGTCAAGCAGACTTACCTCCCACGACAATTGACGGGAGGTTTCAAGAAGTTGACACTGGAAGAACGACAGGCAAAGACATATCCCTTTGCCGACGCCGACGTTCCCATCATGCTCGATCAGCTGCTGGACAACCAACTATTGAGGCTGCCAGAAATCAAAAGACCTGGCGACCAATCCAAAAGCAAAGATCCCTATTTTTGCAAATACCATCGACTGGTTGGGCACTCGACGGAAAAATGTTTCGTCTTGAAGGATCGCATCATGGAGCTGGCGGCGCAAGGCCGTATTGAAATTGAAGGAGCTGAAAACACAACCTCCTCATATGCCATCTCCATCCGAGCAGAGCCGAATCAGCTAACTCGGCCAAACAAGAAGCAGGCCACGAAGAAGGAGTACCGACCAAAGCCCGGTTCCTCCAGCCGACCGCATAATCACAGCCGACCACCGGCTAAGGTCGCACCAAAACCGGCACCCCGTGAACAAGCTGCAGCCGACGCAGAGGGGTGGATCTTGGTCACCCGGAGAAAGAAGCCTATTCGAGAAATTGAACTGGCACCGGTGACCATCAAAACAAAAGCAAAGCGCCCAAACAAAAGAGCCGCTGAAACGCCAAAGAAAAGCTCCTAGGGACCGACGCCCGGGGGCAAACAAAAAGAAAAGAAGACCCGTCACATTGGTGGAGTTCTTCCCGGCGGAGTTCCTCTCGCCGCCTGCAATGGTGGCGACCTGCTCAACAGCTCCTCCCCCCGAAACAAACAACAGCAACAAAAGAGAAGGGCAAAAGACCTGTTGTCGTCGAATCGCGACGACCTCGAGACGCCGCTCAAACAAATTTCACATCTCAACAAAATAGAAGATGATCTCGATTTGGACATCAGGTCCGACAAGCCTTAATCCGAGTCCTCGACAAACCGAGGAACTCAAAGCTGAGCTCGAAGTCGCTGCTGATGAGAAAGCACGACGTCTTCGAAAGTCGGGTTAACCCTCCTTTTTGAAAAGAAGAGGAAGATGCCTACACCAAAGCGCATCTCGCAAAGTCGGAGGAAGCATTGGTCGTCACATGCCCGCCCTGCATTACATTCAGAGAAGAAGACGCACAATTGGGGTCAAAGAATCACAACAGACCGTTGTTCGTCTCTGGCTACATCAGGGATCACAAAATCAACCGTATCCTCATCGACTGTGGATCTGCAGTCAACATTCTGCCCATCCGTACGATGAAGAATATTGGTCTCTCTGCTGGCAACCTTTCTCCAAGTTCTCTCCTCATTCAAGGCTTCAACCAGGAGGGCCAGAGAACGCTCGGCATGACGAACCTGAAGCTGCACATCGGGGGTATGGTAGCCGACACGCCTCTTCAAGTCATCGACTCAAGGACCTCATACAACCTGCTCCTGGGTCGACCGTGGCTCCATTCAAACGGAGTCGTGCCATCTACATTGCACCAATGCTTCAAGTATTGGGAAAACGGCAAGCAGAAAACGGTGTATGCCGACGAAAGCCCATTCACAGAAGCAGAGGCGTCGTTCGCATATGCTAAATTCTATCTGACGACCAGACCGACAGTCAAATTGTCACCTTGGTCGAACCAAGCAGCGAACGCTAAAGGTACCCCGACGCAGGTTGCATCGTCCAAACAACCGGTGCAAGATGTAACACTAAAACGATCGTCGCAGCAGTCAGCCAAACCACGGACTTCGACGCAAGTTGCATCTCCCAAACAGACCACGGCGCAAGTCGTATCTCCACCGCAGCCAGCACACAAGTCATAAATTGGCCACAGTCAACAGATACACCAAAGCGGCACAACATGCCCATCTTGCGATACATTCCACGGTCGCAAAGGAAGAAGGGAGAGGCCCCCGGTCGCCGCAACAAAATCCAGCTGACCCCGCCGCCAAAAAGTCACGCTTCCTCTACCAAAACTAGAGGAAAGAAGTATCGCGGAAGCTGCTGCCGAACCCACAACAGTTGCCGCCCACACGCCAAATGAAGGCTTCACCCAAATGCCTACCGGTTGATGGCCGAGGCGGGGGGCAATCTTACAAAAGACGAGATTCACGCCAAGCCTCCCTGTGACTTTACCCGCCTTCACTCCGTGAAAGGAGAAGCTAAAGAACGAAGGGCATCGCGATCAGTCAAAGGTCGCCTGGCCTTGGCTATGAGAAGCCAAAGCCAATCAAGATCTATACAGCCCAAACGAAGCCGGTAAAGATAACCCGAAAATCATCGAAGACGTGTACCAAGTCTCGCCAAATCCCAACAGAGGACCAGGATACTTCAAAGCCGGTGATTATTTACACAAAAGCAGCCATCAATCGACGTCAACCAAAGAAAGACGGCGAGCCAGTCATCATCTATACTTTGAAAGCAGCCCTCGCACGAGCTCGCGCATACGACTTCGGTAATGGCGAATCACATCTCCGTCACCGACGACGAACAAGATGATGAGGAATTTGTTTTGAAGGAGGCTCCGGCTGAATTCGAAGAAGGAGGCCAGTCAACCGTCGATGAATTAAAGAAAGTCGACTTGGGCACAGCAGAAGACCCCAGGCCGACATTCCTCAGTGCTTCACTGACGGCCGATGAAGAGGTCGAATATATGGCTCTGCTCCGCGAATATCGCGACATCTTTGCCTGGAACTACACAGAGATGCCTGGCCTCGACCCGCGAGTGGCAGTCCACAAGTTGGCGGTTCATCCCTCTGTTCGACCAGTGAAGCAATCGCAACGACGATTCCGGCCAGAACTAGTGCCAGAAATCGAAAAGGAGGTCGACAAGTTGATCGCAGCAAATTTCATCAGGGAGGTGAAGTACCCGTCCTGGATTGCAAACATCGTCCCAGTCAAAAAGAAGACTGGCCAAATTCGGGTTTGCGTCGACTTTCGCGACTTGAACAAAGCATGCCCGAAGGATGACTTCCCTCTGCCAATTACCGAGCTCATGGTCGATGCGACAACAGGTCATGAGGCTCTATCTTTCATGGACGGGTCCTCCGGCTACAACCAAATTAGGATGGACCCAAAAGATGAAGAACTCACCGCTTTCCGCACCCCCAAAGGCATCTTCTGCTACAAAGTTATGCCGTTCGGACTCAAAAATGCCGGCGCGACATATCAAAGAGCGATGCAAAACATCTTCGACGACTTCCTTCATAAGCGAGTCGAATGTTACGTCGACGACTTGGTGGTGAAAACAAAGCAGAGAGCCGACCATCTTCTCGACCTCCGAGCAGTGTTTGAGAGACTGCGACGGTTTCAGCTCAAAATGAATCCGTTGAAGTGTGCTTTTCGCGTCACCTCCGGCAAATTCTTGGGATTCCTCGTCCACCACGAGGGAATTGAAATAGACCAGTCGAAAATCGATGCCATTCAAAAGATGCCGGAGCCCAAAAACGCCTCTCTGAGCTCAAAAGCTTCCAAGGTCACCTGGCGTGCATCCGCCGCTTCATTTCGAACCTTGCTGGGAGTTGCCAGCCTTTCAGCCGGGCTGCTGAAGAAGGGTACACCGCTCGAGTGGGACGATGCATGTCGGAACGCCTTTAACAACATAAAGGCATATCTCACCAAGCCACCAGTGCTCGTAGCTCCGATCGTCGACAAACCACTGCTGTTGTACATCGCAGCACAGGAGAAGTCGGTGGGAGCTCTTTTGGCTCAATGTGATGAGGACAACAAAGAACGTTCTCTCTACTACCTTAGCCGAACATTGGTGGGCGCCGAGCTCAACTATACACCGATTGAGAAGACCTGTCTGGCTCTCATATTCGCAGTTCAAAAGCTTCGACACTACCTCCTGGCGCATTCGACTAATCTCATTTCGCGAGCTGATCCGTCGAAGTATATTATGTCACGACCAATTCTCTCTGGTCGACTAGCGAAATGGGCTGCTTCCCTCCGAATTTGAGATCAACTTCGTCCCACAACGAGGTATCAAAGGTCAAGCTCTTGCTAATTTCTTGGCCGACCACCCGGTGCCTGCCGAATGGGAGTTAACTGAGGAATTCCCAGACGAAGAAATATTCCTGGTCGGAGTACTTCCCCCTTGGGAGATGTATTTTGACGGCGCCGCACGAAGAAATGGAGCTGGCGCTGGAGTCCTTTTCGTGTCTCCAAAGAAGGATCTACTGCCGTATTCGTTAGCGGCTATCCCGGATCTGTTCGAACAATGAAGCAGAGTATCAAGCCATCCTCCTAGGACTCGGTATAGCGGTCGAGATGCAACTGCCGCAATTAAATATCTACGGCGACTCGGCTTTGGTCATCAAGCAATTGTCAGGAGAGTTCGAAGTCAAGAAACTCGAGCTCGAACCTCTCTGGAGATGTGCCGGTGAACTCCTGGCCCAAATCCCGGAAGTTTCACTCCACTATGTCCCTCGCTCCGAGAATGGGCCAGCCGACGCATTAGCCGGCATTGCCGCCAGCTTAGCACGCTTTGACGAACGGCCAAACCAAGTTCCCATTTGTGAACGATGGGTCATCCCTTCACCACCCGAGGAAGAAAGAGAAGGAGAGCAAACAGAGGAGACAGAAGAATCTCTCCATATCTCGGCTACCCAAAACCAGACCGAGGACTGGCGCAAGCCTATCATCAACTTCCTTCGCCACAGTACACTCCCGGTCGACCCCACGAGAGCGAGTCCAAATTCGTCGGACAGCTCCTCGGTACGTTTTCGTCAACGACATACTCTACCGAAGGTCGTACGAAGGTCTGCTCCTTCGCTGTCTTTCAAAAGAGGAAGGACTGCAAGTGCTGAAAGAAACACATGGTGGGATCTGCGGCACACATGGTGGGATCTGCGGCGCACATCAAGTTGGCCCAAAGCTCCACCTACAGGTCAAAAGACTCGGCTACTATTGGCCAACTATGCTCAGGGACGCCATCGAAATGGCCCGAACCTGCAAACCGTGCCAACTCCATGCCGATTACATACATCAACCACCGGTGCCGCTTCACCCAACGGTCGCTTCCTGGCCATTCGAAGCTTGGGGTATGGATATCATCGGCCCTATCACTCCCAAATCCGACACCGACCGGCAATACATCTTGGCTGCCACCGACTATTTCTCCAAATGGGCCGAAGCTGCAGCCTACCGAGAGGTCAAAGCCACCACCGTCGCCGACTTTATCCGAACTCAAATCATATACAGATATGGAGTTCCACGGTATATCGTGACGGACAACGGCGCACCCTTCAGGAATAAAGTCATGGACCGCTTCTGCGAAAAATTTCGCATACAACAGCGGATGTCGTTGGCTTACAACCCGGCAGCCAATGGACTCGCAGAGGCCTTCAATAAGACACTCGCAAAATTCTGAAGAAAACGGTCGGCACCCACAAAAGGAGCTGGGACGAAAAGCTTCCCGCTTTATGGGCATACGTAACGACGGCCAAACGCCTACCCAAATACTCCATACTCGCTGGTTTATGGCTCGGCGGTGCTCCCTCTCGGTACAACTCCCTTCCTTATGCATAGCAGTAAGAGAAGGACTGACGACGGAGGAATGTGCCCAATTGAGGCTCGCCGAACTTGAGTCTCTCGATGAACAACGGCTCGAGGCACAACAACGTCTCGAGTGCTATCAGTCCCGCATGACCAGAGCCTTCAACAAAAAGGTACGACTCAGGTCATTCCAGAAAGGCGATCTCGTGCTCGCAGTAAGACGGCCGATGCTTTTCACCAACAAAACCGGGGGCAAATTCGCCCCAAAGTGGGAAGGACCTTACGTGGTGCAAGAGGCCTATACCAATGGCACCTATAAGCTCGTCACTGCAAACGGGTCGGAGCTGCCAATAACGAACGGTAAATTTCTCAAACGATTTTACCCATGAAAAGGGCAGCAGAAAAAAATGTGCGAAAAGGAAAAGTAGTCGAATAAAGGAGAGTACTTCTCATAAAAAAAAATCAAATGGGAATATTCTCAGCCTCACAAAACATAAACGAGGCAAACAAAAAAAAAATGCAAAGAAAAGAAAGAGTGATATGGCCTCAAAGTCGCTGAAGCTCGAACCGGTAAGCTGGCCCTTCAAACGGATCACCTCAGCCAGGCGCCGGCTAGCTCATGTCCCTCTTGCTCGCTAAAGGTAGGCCGAGCTCTAACCTCGGCCAAACGTCGACGAATAGCGGCAGCCTCTTCATCTTTTGCATCAAGCTGTCTCCTATCGGTCGCAAGTTGTGCATCTAAAGAGTCAAGTCGAGCTGAAACCTGAGTAAGCTGCTCGCGAAGCCGCCTCTGCTCCTCTTCGGCAGCCCGCCGAGCCACCCGATTCTGGTCGACACTAGTGGACAGTTGGTCACGACTGCTGGTCACATGTCGCTCAGCTTCGATAAGTTCAGCCTCGCAACTTGGCGTTCTTTTAGACCGAGCTTCCCCTCCAACGAGCAAATAAGAAATGCTGAAGTCGAGCCGCTCGGACGCCAATTCCTCAACCCAATGCCCCAATATAGAGGTGTCGATACCTACCTCAATCAGCTTCTCAAAGCGGCGAAGGCATCCTCCACCAGCTTCGGGTGAACTTCGGATCACCGGGCGACTCCACAAGTCATGCACACTTTCGGGGCGTGGCGCACCGGACCGACCCCAAATACCGATTCGCCGTG
This sequence comes from Aristolochia fimbriata, assembly GCA_019845555.1. NCBI lineage: Eukaryota > Viridiplantae > Streptophyta > Magnoliopsida > Piperales > Aristolochiaceae > Aristolochia > Aristolochia fimbriata. Next base: position 8,768,975 of record CM034084.1, on the reverse strand, counting down.
AGGTAACAACATTGACTTCTCTTGTCCATTTGAATCTCTAACCCACAGGCAGCGTCACGCAACACCATCGGATAGAACAGAGATATCCGCGAAGGTCAGACCGAGGAGGGTAACTGAAGCTGAGATAGTAGACATCTGCGGCAAAACAAACAGGTACGTCAATCACTCTTTCAAAAAAAAAAAAATTATACCTCCCCCCCGAAAAAAAAGGGAGAGCAGAGTCGCAAATAAAAACAAAAGAAGGGGAACCTGCGAAAAAAAAAAATCGAAGTCGCAAGAAAAGAAAAACAGAGGGACGACAAAAAGAACAAGTCGTCACCAAAAAAAAAAAGAGAAACAAAAAAAAAGAGAGTGGGCAAACCGAAGAGGTATACCAATCCTTTTCGACAGTGCGACGAACAAGTCTCGTGCTCGGCGACCGAGCCGAGTACGATCAAAATGGAGCACACCTTCAAATTCGCAGCCAACTACAAGGCTGGCCACAGCAAAAAAAAAAAGGGAGCAGCATCCGACGACCGAGTCGGGTGCGACCAAAACAACAACACCATTCTCAACGGCCCAAACTGAGAACAGTCTCAAAGTCTCGCGGCCACCAAACCGGAGACGAATAGAACAGAGTTCTCCAGTGCTTGACGATCAAGTCAGGCGCGCCCAAAACAGAGAATTCAGCATCTAACAGCAGAGTTAGATGCTGCATACCCGATCCTAGTGTCGGACGACCGAGTTGGACAGGAAAGGGATATTGCGAAACAAAAATGCCCGGCGACCAGGCCAGGCGCTACTCAACTCATTGCGACCAAATCCAACAGTTGGTCACACCAAAACAGAGCGCCAACACCAAAACGGACGTGAAGAAGAGTGCAAAAACACTACCCGACGACCAAGTCGGGTGCTGCGCTTCACACTCCTGCGGCCGGCGACCGAGCCGGACGCAACCAACAAAACAAGCTCACACCCGGCGACCGAGCCAGGTGCACCAACGCTGGAATTCAGCCCCCTAGCGACTTAGCCAAGCTCAGCCGAACCAAAGCCTCGACACTCGGTAACTACAACAAACGTCCAACCTCCCGGCGACCGAGCCGACCACAATCAAATGGCGTCAGTACGAACTCTGTCCCCAAAAAAAAAAAGAAAAAAAGCAAATGACAAAAGAAGCGGTCGCTAAACAAGAAAAGGTCAGACAAAAAAAGAAGCCGTCGAAAAAAAAAAAAAGGGCTACGACAAAAAGAAGCAGTCGTAAGAAAAAAAGGTCAACATAACTCGCGACCCGGCGACCCTTTGCCGGCCGCGACCTCATCCACTTCGCACCCGGCGACCCTCGCCGGCCGCGACCTCAACTCAATTTGCACCCGGCGACCTCTCGCGGCCGCGACTCAACACAACTTCGCGACCCGGCGACCCCTTTGCCGGCCGCAACCTTGCATTAGCAATCAACTCGGCCTCATCATGACTCAGACCGCTAATTGCACTCGGCAACCAAACACGTATGCTAGCGCAGACAGACTATCTCCGGCGACCAAGCCGGATCAACCCACGAAAATTTCAGCACTGGGCGACGTGAGCCCTGCGACCAATGAACTTCAGCACTGGCGACAGAGCCAGGTGCCACACAAAATCACAACATCGGGTAATAAAATCGCCGATTTGTCACAAATGCATAAATTGACAAATACTTAGATAGCAAGATAGAGAGAAAAAAAAATTCAAAAAAAAGAGAGAACAAAAAAAAAAAAGAGAGAGAAAATGAGAGACCGAGGGAGGAGTCGAAAATGAGAGGAGAGAAAAAGAGGAAGGAAAAGGAAGAAAAAAAAAAAAAAAAAGAGAGTGGGGAAACCTGGCTGACTCGAATTCAATCCGAGCCTGCCGGGAGAAATTTTTTTTTTTTTTTTTACAGTACCTTTGAATCGGATTCGTAGAAAACTCTGACACGAGCCCGAGGGATCAGAGAAGATAGCAGACGACCACGAGCAGCCTCCCAAAGTCGCAGACCAAAACAGCCGGTTCAAGACCGCCTCCCGTAATACAAATGACGACAGCGAGCAATGACCGACGTAAAAAAATGCCAAACCACGAGTCTCAAATCGTGGACCGACAAAAAAAAAAAAATGCGCAGATAGTCAAGAAGAAAAGGAGGATTTTTTAGGAGAAGCAAAGGAAAGTCAATGAGCTCCTCCGATAGGGGATTAATTGACTAAAGTTATCAAAGAAGGGAATTAGGGCGGGGCCCACATCCCTTAATGGAGGAGGCACGATTTGGGAAAACCCTAGGTCAGCGCCAATCCAATTAGAGGCAATCATCAGATTAAAGAGGCGGACCCACAATCATCAATGAAACTTGCACGTGGGGCCCGCGGCAAAAACTCCCTCCTTTTCCCTTCCAGCCCCACTCCTCCCTTCCTCTCTTCCCCTCCTTGAGGTCTCTCTCCTCTCTCTCCCGGTTCCCTTGGACCCTCCCCTGTTTCCCCTTCTCCTTCCCTTCCTCAACTCCTCCTCTCCCGGCTCCTGCGGCCTCATTACTCAACTCCTCCCTCTCCCGTTCCTTCCTCCCCATCTCCTCTCCTCCTGGGCTCCTGACTCCCCTTTTTCCCCCTCCTCCTCCTCTCTTCCCTCCTCTCCCGTTCGCCACCTCTCTCCCTTCCACTTCAATTCTTCCCCTTTCTCTTCTCCTCCTCTCTGGTTCCCGACCCGACCCTCCCTGATTCCCCCCCCTCCTTCCTTCCCTCATCTCCGGCTCTAAAACCTTCCATCCCCTTCCCCTCTTCCCCTTCAGCCTCGGCTTTCTTCTCTCCTTCTTCTTTCTTTCTCCGCCTCACTCTTCTCTCCCCTTCTCTCCCGTTCTCCTCCCTTCCCTTCAGCCCCGCCCTCCTCCACTCTGTTCCTCTTTCTCTTCCCCCCTTAATGCAATCTTCCTCTGTCTTCCCTTCAGCGACAACGATGGTCAGATCAACCTTCCACGTCGACTCTCGCCTTTCCCTTCAGCGGCATTAGCCCGGTCGCCATTAATGGTTCGCGAAGGTCAGCTTTTTTCCCGTCCCCATTCCGAAGACTATGTGCAAGAGACCCAAGCTCATGCTTTCGAGCCAAAAAAAAAAAAAAAAAAAAAAAAAAAAAAAAAAAAAAGAAAAAAATTTGCTCAAAGGTGTCACCGAGATCTACATTGATCTTCATTGCAACCAGTTCTACAGAATTGACAAATTCTTTGGGTCGCCTAGTCGCGAAATCCAAGCCGGACGACACAAGCGGGGACCCCTGCGCCCTCCCCTTACTCACTGAGAGCAATTCTGTCGGTCGGAAAGTTCTGCCCGAATGGAGTTGACTCGCTACATGAAGCAATTCTGCGAAATCTGAGAGTAACCGTTCTGTCAAGCGGGCTTCGTCGGTAAGTCAAGGTGCCACCGTGGGGCCCACCTGTGCCTCCCCCCTTCAACCGGCTGAGCAATTCCGTCAAAGTCGGGCAGTTCTCCGCGAAATGGAGAACTCATTTGCCAGCAGGCAATTCTGAAATCTGAGTAACCCATTTGCCGGCAGGCTTCGTCGGTGAAGTCCGGCCACACACAAAGCCGAGGAATTTACCTGCGTTGCCTCCCATTCCGTGGAGGGGAACAATTCTGCCGAAACCGTCCTCCCCTTCCTCCCCCCCCCGGAGGGGGTCTGGTGCCGGAGGAGGTCGTCCAAGATGAGTCAAGACCCACACGCCTCCCCTCCTCCAAGAACCAATTGCAGCTGAAGGTGGGAGATTCTGGCGAAATCAGACAACTCAACGGCCAGGAAGCAATTCTGCCGAAATCGGAGTAACTTTTGCCCCAGGGAGCTGTTCTTTGCCGAAGTCAGCCCACACAAGCCGAGGCCCACGGCGCCTCCCCATTCCGCCGGGGCGAAACAATTCGCCGAAACCGTCCCTCCCTTCCTCGCTGCTTGAGCAGGTCTGCCGGCCGGAGGTCGCCCAAGATGAGTCAAGACCACGCAGTCTCCCCTCCTCCAAGTGTCGAACCAATTCTATCGAAGCAGAATTTCCCTAGCCATCCGGGGTTTCAAACAACTTTCGGCAACACTCAAAGCAAACTACTGGCAGCTCAACTCCAAGTCACCGGATTGTTCTTTGCGACATCTCTGCCAGTGCTCATCATTTCTCTATACCGGTACATACTCTACATGTAATGCGTGTATACAAAAAAAAAAAAAATCGAAAAAACAAAAACAAATCTAAAACAAACAAGAGAGCCAAAAAAAAAAGAAAAATGAAAAAAAGGATGAAAAAAAATATACATGTACAAGGTGTACAGAGAATATACATTGTCCTAAAAAAGCAAGAGGACGGAGAAATACGCATTACACAAAATATAAACGATCCTAAAAGAGTAAGAGGATCAACAAAAAAAAAAAAAATTGTGTTCGTTCATCTTCGTTGAAACTTGTTCGTTCCTCCCGAATCCAACAAGTCCCGGCGGGGCAATCAGATGCACCAAAATGTGCGTGGCCCCACGCTCGGCGGATCCGGGAGTCCATCAACCCAACAAACAAAGTTCGTGGACAGGCCGCGACAATTCTCGGCAATCCGACGCAGCCCATCGTCGAACTCATCCGTCTCGCCGCATCATCGACCGACCCGAGCCGCCTCGCCATCGCATCGTCAACTCGGTGAGTCATCGTCTAGTCAACAACGATTCGATGAGTCATCGCCACGCCGTCGGCGAGTCGATACAATCAGCCATTTCAAAACGTAAAGATGAAAACCTATAAAGAGGCCACGATCCTCATTCGGGATCTCAACGGGGAGCTCCCGGTCTCCCTCCCCCCCTTCCCTCAACTTCCACGAGCGTAAAGGGGATCGTGATCCCCTTTCCCGTGCAAAATCTCTCAACAACTACACGCATGCAGGGCTACAAAAAGGACGGGCGTTCCCCCGTGGGTTGGTTGGAAAAAATTGAAAAGTTAGAGAAATCACATTCGAAAGGCTCTCTGAACTCTCTCGTTCCCAAATCGAAGGTCCAAAGCTCCCTTCACCGAGAAGAGTTCTTCACGCACAGAGGTTCTTTCATCGCAAAGAAGTCAACATCTGCAGTTCGTCGTTCTACAGCTCGACCAGAAGCGATTCTACACCATCGCCGGCATCGTCACAAGTCGAAACACACGGAACACAAATACTTCCGTCCGACCGACAAAAGCCACACCAGATCGTGTACACCCGTTTCTGTAACTCGAAGCCTCGACGACGACCTCGCCAGAAGCCTTAACTTCGATAAAACCACACGGAGATCGAATAAGAGGAAGCCTAGGAGAGTGAACTCGCATTCCTTGATATTTACAACACAAAATTATTCTAAAGTAATTGAAAACTTCTCTCGGTCGCGCCTCTTCGCGGACCGGCGGATTTTCGGTGAAACATTAACAATTAATGTTTAAAACTTTGGAAGGATAATATTAGCGTTATCAATTATCATCCTCCAACAATGCAAGAGGCAAGAACCGGAGATAAAATCGGTAAAAACTCGTGTCCTTGGTGCGATTCCTTAATCTTCAATGTTTATCCGATCGTTAGGCTAACGGGAACGGTTGAATCAATCAGATACGGCGCCCGATACTTCGCAAGCCATGAAGCAAACCCGGGTCCTGGTTGTGGATACAATAATGCTTGCGTATACGAACGTCCAAGTACGAGTATCCAGATGCCAGAGACGGAAACACAGTAGGCAGACGGAAACCAGTGTCCTGAATGAGACAACTGCGCAACGACCATTCCGAGTAGGAGAGAGGCAGCAAAGACCAACGAGGCAGCAACCAATTTTTTCTTTTTTGTTTTTATTATTAAATTCGTGAAATTTGACTTAGAAGGTTCGAAGCTTTTATACGACGGAATGGGTGTAGAAGAAAACAAGGAGTCGGCTCCGGGAGCTCTTCCTCCGAATGAGGAAGCGGATAATCCCTCCTCAGAAGCTCCTGCGTCGGGTGTAGCTCCAGAGGCCGAGATGGGGAGAGGTTCGGCGCAAAGTGCCAGTTCGAAGCCCTCATGGTTCACGCCGAAGAGGTTTTATCCAATTTCTCCGTGATAGCACACTTTGTCCTTTTCTTTTTAGGAATCGTTTTCCAATCCCTCCTTTTTTTTTTTTTTTTTTTTTTTTTTTTTCTGGGTTGAAGCGGATATATGGGCTTCTTTCGTGTTTCGCCCTTCTGCATCGATTCTTTACGAGTGATGTAGAGGGAAGTCGCTCGGTTCTTTAGTATTTTGTCAAAATTTACAGTTCTATTCATAAATTTAAATTTATGATCGGAAATTGTTGGTAAGTTATTGGGCTAAGGATGTTAAAAACTGCTAACATATGGGACGAACTCGCGAAGTTTAAGTTTTTCGTAAATGATAATGCGATGGCTCTAGCTCTGGGGAGGAGGTATTCACTATTTCTCATTACAAAAAAATTGTCCGAGCAGCTGGGTGGTCTGCAGGAGTTGATATTATGTAAATTCGTCTGAGAGCAAATTACTCTACATGTCAGCAACGAGAAGCGTATTACGGTTGCTTATATGCGTTTACACCCATATCTATAAAATGAGGTCTTGGTTCGGATCCTCACAGCTCCTATTCGCCATTTAAAAAAAAAAAAAAAAAAAAAAAAAAAAGTACTTCCATGGAGTGAAAGGTGGCAAAAGGAACGCCAACAGCTTATGCACTGACCCATGGAGTGAAAGGTGGCAATAGGAACGCCAAATTGCAAGTTTGGCTCATTGATGATCTCTGTCCGTTTACTTAGCATTGGTAGTAGTATCCTTGTTCTTTTAGTGTTTAGCGTCCGGCAGTGCAGGAGCAGTGACCTCTGAATTTAGAATATTAGCACTTAATTCAAAATATTATCAATTGGTTTTAAATTATTAACACTTAATGATGATAGGAGGAAAAGTGTTGCTTTCCCTTGTGAACTGTTGGAGCCTGCCATAATTTTTATAAAGAATCCAAAAGCTTCTAAATTTTCTACAACTTTTCAACCTGGATCAGACATATGTTGAAAATTTACTCTCCCTCCCTCTCTCTCTCTCTCTCTCTCTCTCTCTCTTTCTCTCTCTCTCTCTCTCTCTCTCTCTCTCTCTCTCTCTCTCTCTCTCTCTCTCTCTCTCTCTCTCTCTCTCTCTCTCTCTCTCTCTGTCTTGTTTCACCAACTGGATGATTCTATCATATAACAAAATCATGTGATTGCATGTTTGGGATTGGGGAATTCCTTAATTATGAGAACCCTTCGTATACATCATTTATTTTATGCTGCTGCAGCTAGCTCATAAGGACTCATGTTCATTTTCATCATAGCCAGTGAATCCAATGTTTTGATCTGGTTCTTCTTTTACAGAATTTCACTATAATTTTCTTCATGTGCAAGATAACATATAATATTCTCTTTGCAGGTTACTTGCCATGTTTTGCATCATTAACATGTTAAATTATATTGAACGTGGAGCACTAGCCAGCAACGGTGTTAATGGAAATCGCAGAACATGTACTGATAGTGGTGTATGCAGTGGGGGTAGCGGAATTCAGTAAGATATTTATGGGTTTGTACGGTGTTGTTATATACTATAAAACAAAATGGAGTTGTTGAGTTTCAAGGTATCAAGTCTGGAGGATAGCAAGGAAAGATTCGAACTCTGGTTTCAAAAAAAGAAAAAAAAAAAAGATAAGATTTGAACTATTTGGTCAATTTGTTACTTGGTCATTCTTAAATTGCTTTAGTTTCTGATTAAAACATATTCAGCTCATATTTTCCCCAAAATAGCAAAAGTAGCTAGAATTTCTTGGTCACTCATAAACTGCTTTTTGTTTTTCCTAATTAGACGTTCTTGAGTTCCTATTTTCTCCCAGACAGCAGAAGTAGCAAAAATTGTTGGTTGATGATTTAAAAATTCAAAAAAGTAAGATATACTACTTAGTGGAGAAAAGTCCCACATTGAAAGTCTAAAGAATGAAATGTTTCCTCAAAAAAACAAAAGTCTAAGGAAATGTTATTGGGTTATTCTTCTATTTACCCGAAGTGGTACAAGAAGGAACTTATTTATCCATGTTTAAAAAGAAGTTAAACTGCCAAGTTAACTCTTTCTATCTTTTTTATTGTCATTGTAAGTTTGCTCTGTTGAAATAATAACAGCAAGGTCTTCCTTTTTGTACTGACAATGTTGCATATCATGCATATATTTTCAAGTACTTCAGCAGTTTAGCTGTTACGAATTTAATATAGTACCATGGCTTTTATTGTGGTATGAAAAAATGGAGTAATAGAAAAGAAAGAACAAAGAGAAAACTTGTCTCTCAAGGAGTGCTTTTTAACCTGTCTTTTAAAGAGTGGTCGTGTAATGAAAGAGTAAAGATATGACATGTTCTTTTCTTTCTTCTTATCATTTATTTTACTTTTTTATATTTTTTGTAGGGGAGATTTTAACTTGAACAATTTCGAAGATGGTGTTCTTTCATCTGCATTTATGGTAGGACTCGTGGTGGCTTCACCTATATTTGCATCCTTGGCGAAGACGTGAGTACACAATCCCTGCTCTCTAGTTCCCTCCCTTCAGTTCCCTCCTCTCATGTTTAGAGTTCTATTTCTAGGATATACCCCTTCTGTTACTGTAACATGATTTTAAAGCATAGATATTTTCAGCATACAGAATTCCAGTGTTAACGTGCATCTAGAACTATTGTAAAAGGTTAGAGTCATGATTGTTTTAAAATCTTGTCTGGTTTAAGAGTGCTTAAGGTCATTGTTGACAACATAAAGAAAATATGAAAAGACCAAGCAAAAGAAGAAGGGATAGAAAAAGATATGGAGGGCCAAAATTTTTGCTGGAGAAAGAAACTAGAATTCTTGACTGTTACTGTAACAGGTTCTTTTCTGTTTCAGAGTCATGTACGCAGAGTTTTCTGTTTTCTGCATTTCACCGAAGCTGTGAGATTTAGAATATTTGCTTCAAGAGTGAAACATATTGTCTATTCATGTGATTGAACAATAATCTTGCTAGTTTTGAAGTCCGGGAGGTTCATTCTAACTTCAGAGTACTACTGGGAAAAATGAATCATTGGTGTTGAAGATATGGAGTTGATTTCTTAAGAAGTCAATTTTTATTATTTTTTAAAAATAAGGCTTAATGATTTCTTGGCAAGAATTGTAAACCTGTACAGCAAAAAGTTATTATTTTAGTGCACCATGAGCCATTAATGGGGAACATGTTTCTTTCCTTTCAAAATATCTGGATGAAGCTGAGAAGGCTTTAGAAACTTAATGGTACTTTCTTTTGGCCTTGTCTGAGCATTGGAAGAAGGAAAACAAAAGTTTAATTGGCAATGCACCGAAGGCGCGCACACACACACACACACACACATGTATTTAGGGGTGTAAACGGGTAATAATCGAAATGGGTAAGGGTTATTCCGTTACCTGTTTCGATTACCCTACCCGTGTTCCGTCACCCGTTTTGCCCGAATAAAAATTAGTCATTCCGTCACCCAAATTTCTTACCCGATTACCCGTGGGTAATCGGGTAAATAAATGGATAATAATATTTTAATAAATTTAATTATCTAACCCTTATAAATTAAAAAAAATACAAAAAAAATTAAAATCATATGAAAATTACATCCAAATTCTTAAGTTGATCTAAAAACAACTCAAACAAATGTACAACACACATTATCTAAAATAACATCAAATACTTAAAGTTTTAAAAAATTACCAAATTACCATCCGGGTAATCGGGTAATCGGGTAATTGGATAATCGGGTGATCGGGTAATCGGGTAATTGGATAATCAGGTAATCGGGTAATCGAAACACATAATTTTGTTCCTTATCCATCCGATTACCCGAATGGTAATCGGGTAATCGGGTAAAATTGCCACCCTTACATGTATTGTTATGTATATTTTTTTAATCTTCTCTAGTTCACGTGTTGCAGCCACAATCCATTTAGGCTTATTGGGGTTGGATTATTGATCTGGACTTTAGCTGTAGCTGGTTGTGGTTTTTCATTTGGCTTTTGGTCCATTGCTATCTGCCGCATGTAAGTTGCTCAATGATTCCTATTAAACGTCATCCCTTTTTATCTTCTGCTGATTTTTCATCTGTTTTGAGCACATAGTTTATTAGCTGCTGAAGCAGTTACTATTGTTGTCCTGTAAAGGCTGGTTGGCATTGGAGAAGCTTCATTTATAAGTCTGGCATCTCCATTTATTGATGACAACGCACCTGAATCTCAGGTTTGTCTGTCTTCCTTGTTCTATGGAGTTTCATGTTTCGGGGTTAGATGTATGGTGCAAAGTTCTAGGTGTCTTTTCTTAGGGTACTGTTCCTCATATCTCAGGTTTATCTTTTACTTTTTTTATGTTGTCAGAAATAAAAAACTCGATTTTCTTTGTTTCATTTATTTTATTATATACTTAACCTTTTTGTCATTATATTTAATGTCTCCATGGCAGAAAACATTTTGGCTTGCACTATTCTACATGTGTATACCGACAGGGATTGCAGTGGGTTATGTTTTTGGAGGATTGGTATGCTTATAACCTTGTGCTTTGATAGCATATGTTAAAGTGTTTTACAATGTTTTGATGCAGCATAGTTCTTTGGATTCTAGAGTGAAAAAGTTGAATGCAGTTATTCCAATTATGGAGTAGAAAGTTGATGTGTCCTCTTGGTTCGGGTATAAAAGATTTCAACAACATTTAGGCAAACTACAACCTGAATTAAGTTCAATCACATATCTTGAAGGATAAAAAGAGTAGGGTTTCTGCTGCTATTAATAACAGCAGCAAAGAAATAGAAGACAAATCTGACTAATCGAAGATAGAACAAAACCCAGAACTTTATACAATAGAAGAAGTCGAACTGCTAAATTGGGGTATATTAGGTTTCAACAACTATTAACAAAACATCATGTTGGGTACCAAGCCAGTTCCAGAGTTGATGGAACACAACAAGCAAGGCCCTTAAACCTAGAAGGTGAAATCGAGCTAAGTCAAGCCCAAACCTACTTGAGTTCGACTAGGCTCAATTAGGAAACCCTAACTTGAGCTCGAGCTTGACCCTGAGCCTTGAGCAAAGTTCGAGTTTGAGCCTGCTTGATTGGAGGTTTTTAACACAAAGGAAATGAATAGTGAATTGACGCCTACACATTCGGGAACAGAAATACAGAAAAATGAAGATGAAAAGCTAAAAGAGATACAGAAAGAAAATGTTGAAGAATAGTGAAGAAGAAGAGTAATGAACTACAGAAACTGAGGATTATGGATTATGACGGTCTAGAGAATGAACAAGAGAACAGATAAGAAAGAAAAAAAATGATAAACTAGAAAAAAAAAACCTTTTGCCCCAACGACCTGCTCAAACAAAAGAAGAAAATGGAGAAATGAGGAAAGTTTTATGAAGAGAAATGAGGGTTAAAGAAGAAGAAGAGTAAGGGGGAAATGAAGAGAAGGAGAGAGTAAGAATGGGAAAAAATGAATGTCAACGGAAGGAGTAGAAAGGAGATGCTTTGTCAATTGGGAGAAGAGTTAATGAAATTAATGTTGTTTAAACCATGAGAAACAACTGGAAGAAACGGCAGCTATATCAAAGAAAAAGACACGTATTTATATTATAGGATGTTAAAACCTTATGGCTTAAACAAGCCAGCTCGACGAGCTTCGGAGCCAAACTCCTGCAAACTTGAGTGTGGCTTGAAAACTTGAATGGGCCTTGTCTATGATCGAGCTCAGGTTGAGATCTTGAATGAGCTTTGGTCTATGATCAAGTTTGGCTTGAACTCATTCTGAAATGAGCTGAGCCAAGCTAAGTGCTAGCCAAGCTCGCACTATTTGTTAACTGGCCTGGCTCAATTTGACTGTTACTTAAAACCTGTCATAATAGGTTAGTTCAACCTGTTGCCTATACCCTAGGTTGGGACCCACAGAACCGTAACACTAAAATCTGATTTAAGGGTAATAGAAAAAACTGACCTAAAAAGTGGGATATCTGCTGCCAGTAATAACAAGAGCAAAGAAATAGAAGACACAATGATGACTTCATTAAGAATGATCAAAACCCAGAACTTTATAAAATAGAAGTCTAATTGCTGGATTACTTATGAAGTCTTTCTATAGGCATATGAAGTAGGGTTGCTTCGGTTACTTACAATGGTAAACAAATAATAGACACAAAGACAACTTTATTCAAGAAAGACTAAAATCCAAAACTTCATTCAATAGCAAAAGCCTAATTGGGTTACACATAATGTCCTTTATATCAAAATAGGCACTCAATTTAGTAATTGTTATCTACCTGCTGGAGAAAAAACAAGAAAAAAATGGAATCTACATGTAATATGGAAGAGTTCCTAACTTTATACTTCCCTAATTAGGAACACTAAAGTGGATTTTCTAATTGATTTCTTGAACCACTATGCTTTTTCTAGCCAAGTCCAAAACAAAGGAGCAATTGATTGAGAATATGCAAAAGAGAGTTATACAATGGTTATGCACAAGGAAAGAATTTAACAAGGCTAAGAAAATCTACACCCATTCTTAAAGCTACACCCTGGCTACACCACCAGTAGGGAAGCTCAAAATCCATTTTGATTGGGCCTCCTTTTGGAACCTTGGACCAGCAGGCTTTGGTGGCTTTATCTCAGACCATGAAGGAAACACAATCAGCACATACTCAGGTCCACTGGGACATGCAGATTCTGTAATAGCAGAAGTGATGGGTGTACTCACAGGTGTTAGACATTTTCATTGGAGATAGAAGGAGACTCAAGTGCAGTAATCAGCTGCGGTAGATGCATTTCTAGTATAGCATGGAGGTTTGAGAGTAACTTCCAAGAGATATTTGAGGTCCTTACACATTTTAGCTGCTGCTGGAGTTTTGTTCCTACATTAGCAAATTCAAAGGCTGACAAACTTGCTAAAGAAGGGGTCAATCTACAGTCCTTTGTTGTTAGATGACTCTCTCATGGTGAAGTAAAGGCGACATTCATTTGTATTTGGAAATTTATGTGAAGTAATAGAAATTTTTTTCATAAAAAAAAACAACTTCCAGAAAAACAATAATTGACTGCTCAATGTAACTTCTAATATTAATGAGTTAAATAGCAAATAAAGGTTTTCGTTCTTTCTTCTTTCATAAATACGAGGGTTATTGAGGAGATTGCTGGTCATTATACATTCTTCAGTTAGATCTTCCAGTTAAGGATGTGCTGCGTAGTATTTTTTTCTGAATCAATATTGATTAAGAAAGTGATGTGTTTGTTCATTTGACTAATGATAGCATTATTTCCTTTAGGTAACTCAAGTTATTCATTATGTATATTTAGGTCGGAGGTCATCTTTCTTGGCGATATGCATTTTGGGTAGAGGCAATTCTGATGCTTCCATTTGTTATTCTTGGGTTTGTGATTAAACCTTTGAAGTTGAAAGGTGGGCTTTTTGCCTTTCTGTTTGTACTTATTAAAAAGATTTTTTGGTTTGGATTTAATTTTCAAGTTTGGATTCTGGTCATTTAGGTTTTGCTTCATCTGCACCAAAAATAGTTCTGGAACCTGTGGACACTGATGTTGCAGAAGTTCGAGGTGTTGTATGTGCTTTATGTTCTTTTTTCTTTCTTTGGTCTAGGCTATGCTCTAGATTCTATATATGTTGTAAGTATAAGAAGAGGCCCTACTGACTCGGTGCTTCAATGTTAAATGGTTAGACTAACTGCTAATGGTTCTTTTCTAACAGATGCAGATACACCAAAGAATACAGCTGATGGTGGAAGAAAAGAATCGGGTGATAAGGTCTCGAAGAAGAATTTAATGTAAGTTCAGGCCTAATTGCCTACTTTTACATGTATTTTGAAGCCAAATATCATATAACTAGATGACTTACATCTTTATTGTGATCGAAATACACAGTAAACCCAATAAATTTCCCTACTGCTATTTCCTGATACGTGTTCACCTGAAGTGATTGAAAAAGTAATTAAGTTTTCACTGTATTGTTGGTTTTGATCATGTGCAAAAGCTTTTTGGTAAGAGAAAAGGGGATATGAAACACACATAAGATGACTGGGCCTTTTGAGGGAGGAAAAACAGAAGAGAAACAGAAGGAAGAGAGTAAACAATGCAGAGCTTTTCAAACTGATCTTGATTATTATCTTTTGTTGATTTTCAAAAGAATATGCTAACTAATAATCATCTTTACAATTTTCTCAAAAATTAATCATCTTAGCATAAAAAGACTGTCGGAATTTGTACGCTTAAGAGTAGAAAAAAGCTAAAAAACATGTAGCAAACATAACTATGCTTGTAACTGTATTCAAGAACATCCTTTTTATGCATTTCCATACCAAGGTGTCTTTGCGTATGTTGATGCCAAATTTACATCAGGTGGTATTCTCAGCTAACAGCATATTTTGTTTTTTCCTTTCTCCTTTTTTTTTTTTTTTTTTTTTTTTTTTTGCAGTGTCAATAGTGTAAAAAATTTCAGGGACCAAGTACCAAGGTTTTGGAAAGACGTGAAGGTTCTGTTGCTTGACAGGGTTTATGTAGTAAATGTTTTAGGTATTTATCTCATCTCATCCATAAAAATGCAAATTAATTTATGAATCAGTGTTTCTTGTTGTTTTGAATTTGGTTCACTGACCAACTGTTTGCTTTATATTCTCTATTATCTAATGAAATTCTTTTTTTTTTTCTAACAAAATTTTGTTCAACTTCCAGTTCGCTGACCGAACTTTTTAATCTTGCATTGTATTTCTCTTTTTTTTCTTTGGATGTAGTTCTCTTTGTTGCTGTTGCATCGTTTTTACATCTGTGTAGCTTTCTGTATTATTTCCAATCTGCTTTTTTCCTTGTTTTTAGTGCAACACGATTTTCATTATTATTTAAAATTAATTAAGTTAGCTGTTCCAGGCTACATAGCGTACAACTTTGTCATTGGAGCTTATTCCTACTGGGGACCAAAAGCTGGTTATAACATCTATCACATGGTAAACTTGTCTTGAATCTTTACCTGATTAGCTTCTCTTGGTGTTGGAAGGTAAATAGGTAGTTCGTGCTGTGGATTCGGCCAGGATGTATTGTGGCCCTTATTATTTATTTTGTTCTTTCTAGCTCTTTGTTTCTTGCCTTTACGATTATTCTGGAAACTCTACCAGTTAACTCCTAAGACATTCGGTCAGACGAGTCGATGTATGTTGTACCTTCAGGCTTTGCTTTCCAAAAAAATAAAAATCAGAATATTGAATTAATATTGTCTTTGTGCAGACTAATGCTGATATGATGTTTGGAGGAGTTACAGTGGTGTGTGGCATCATTGGAACACTGGCAGGAGGTTACATTCTTGATGTCATTGGTTCTACTATCACTAATGCTTTTAAGGTGCTCCATTAAGCTCTTGAAGTTTTTACTTTACGATTACAAGTATGTTTGAAAACTATTAACCAGACTAGTGGCTCTTTTTAGTGCAAAATAATGGGCTATCTTGCCGAACAAAACAATAATATTCACCTTTTATATGTAGAATAGGTATCCGATTTTTCCCCTCTTGAAGCATTGTAAAAGTTTTACAGATTACAACTGCATCAAAAAAGGGGTTAAAAATGGTACTTTGAAAACAATGTAGGGGTCTCTTCATCATGTTAATGTCAAAAGAAAAATGATCAGCTATTTGTTTATATAATAACTAAGCCCTTCCTTTTCTACTTGGATTTTTTAGACTTTTAAAGTTATTTTACAGTTTTATTTTTTAGTTGTTAAAAGATAAAACTTATGGTTATATCTGTTTCAAGTTTGATTTAGTTCTCTCTTATGATGAAATCATATGTTTGTTCGAGTTGCATGTGGTTTGGTACTTAGCAAATATGCTTTAGATCCATATTAAGCTGTCTCAACCAGGCGTCCATGTCCCTGGTTATGTGAAATAAATTTGCGTGACAGGATCTTATCCTATTTTATTGACAGCAGGCCTCGTCTAGAGAATTCTTCTATCTGTAGGCATTAAAGTATGATTCCAGTAATTTTTCATGCTGAAATTTCTTAGTTGGCACTATTTTATTTTATTTTTTATTTTTTACATTTGGTCCTTACTGCTATCATTCAATGATAGTACACAGTACTATCTGTTTCTTTCATTGGTGGGGACTCAATGCTGACCCTACACAAGTTCATGTCTTGTAATTTCATTCTTAGCAAGGTCATCAGCCAAAGAATTGGCTGATCCAGGTACTTTTGACCAGGCGATGTGCCATTCCTTTTGGCATTTTTTATTTATTTTTTATTTTTATATATTTATGTTTTATTTAATTCATTTTTCTTTTTGTTGGTTGAGATATACATCCCTATTGTTCCTTGATCAATCTCAATTGTCAGGACTATTATAGGATTACGTGCTTTTTTATGTTGGAGATATGTGAGTTTGATTTTTTTTTTCTTTTTAAAAATTTTTTCTCCTTTATGTGTGTGACATTTGCTTTTACGTGCAGCTTCAACAGAGCATAACTTATTGTCTAAATTTTAAAATTAAATTTTCCTCGCATACAGTGAGGGGGCCACCCCCCATGTAACTTGTAACTTACTTTCATATACTCAATAAAACAAAGCATTTTCCTAAAAAAAAAGTATGTTTTTCCTCTTGTTCTATCTTTATTAAAATCTTTTTTTTTTTTTTTAGGAAAGTGCTGTTTTCTTTATTGATTGATGAAAATTAAGGTACAATTGATGGGGACACTCTCACATCTAGTGAAGAGAGTTGAACCCCTTCTTTAGCCAAACTATCTGCCAAGGAGTTGGTAGACCGAGGGATACATTGCCACTCCTGAACGAGTGTGGAGGCAAGGTGAAAAACCTCTTTAAAAATGTAAATAAATCTCCATGGAGGAGCAGAAGATTGTCGGCACCATCCTATGACATTGCTTGAATCCCCTTCTACCAACAAAGGCGTTGTGAAATGAGAGCGGAAACATCTGAGTGCATGAAGAACTCCATGGACCTCAGCATATGTAGAATCCTCAATCCCCAAAGGGCCAGCAAATGACAACAAGACAACCCCCTCCGAGTTCCTGAATACCCCTCCAAACCCTGCTGGACCTGGATTACAAAGGGATGACCCGTCAAAGTTAACCTTGATCATCCCTATTGGCGGAGGAGTCCAGGCTACTAACTGGGAGGGTGCTGGGGTATTAGGGGTGGAAGCAATCTCTAACCATGCTGATCTGGATGGTTTATTAAAATCTATTTAGTTTGTTAGATTTCACTCTTCTTGTGTTTTAAGCTGTCTTATATGTGATGTTCATTCGGCAATCCTAAATCTTTCTCTCATGTTACCTTTTTGCTCTTGCATCCAATCCAGTTAAATGAGAAGTCACTCTTAATGACAAGGATTCTTCTCTCTAGATATGCGGTTAGCAGACATTCCCTTTGTTTGATTACTGACCATACACTTCTAGCAAGATGGAATTCTTTGACTAGAACCAAAATTTAATCAGTTTGTACTGATAGATACAAAGGTATATGTCAATGGGAATCGGCAGATACCGGCCATCCTGGCCTTCGCAAGGTCATATTTCTTGATATTGATTGTAGGACTAAGCAATGTGGCAACAGGCAGTTAAATAAATCGAATTTAGATGAATAGATCTTGATTAACAGTTTTCTCTTTAAATAACCTTGTACTATTTCTATAAAGTGCCAAGAGAAATGGAGCCTGCTTTAGGTTCAAAGTTTGTAAAACACATGAAAAATAGTCTAGCTTGATTTTCAGTGATAGCTCTCTTATTTCTCAGTCTACTTGTTTATCATGTTCTGAATTTATTTTGCACGTGTTGCATATTCATTCCTTAACAAAAAATGTTTATAATGTGTGTTGGGTTTTTGGCAGCTACTTTCTGCAGCAGCACTTTTAGGGGCAATATTTTGCTTCAGTGCTTTCTGCTCAAAGAACTTGTATATATTTCTAGCTCTGTTCTCATTAGGTGAACTAAGTGTCTTTATCACACAGGTACTACCTTGGATTCTTCATTATAATTCCTGTTTATCTTTTGATGCTGGCATTTCATTTCTAATGGAACATTTCTAGCTCTTGTAATGCATAACATGCCACCTGAAGTTTTTTCCTGTTGAAAATTATGATCTAGTTACTTCTGGTACCTTTATGATCATTTTTAAAATCCTTTGTCATTTATTGTATTCATTTTCTTGCAGGCACCAGTAAATTTTGTTTGTCTTCATTGTGTTAAACCTGGCTTGAGAGCTTTGTCTATGGCCTTGTCCACTGATGCAATCCATGTACTAGGTGATGTGCCTTCATCACCACTTGTTGGAGTACTCCAGGTCTGTCTTTTGCATGTAATCGTTGTGATATATCATGTTTGTTTCAATTGAGTACCAAACCCAAAGAACAGCTATTAAAAAACAAATTAAAAAAAATGAACAAACCAAGGCAGCATATAGTTCAGTGTAGGTATTTCGTTGCTCTCTTATTGCTATTCATTTTACTGTTTATTTTTGTGATGAAAATGGTAAGTTCTACAGCTTCAATTTGATTTCACTTGGAATAGAGTTGCATATTATAATGTTTAGCATTAGATTCTGGTGTTTTCGTTCATTGATGGCCATGATACAAGTGCAGGATTACCTAAACGACTGGAGGAAAACGGCTTTGATTCTCACATCTATTTTGTTCATAGCAGCTGGAATATGGTTTTCAGGTTTGTTGTGACAAATTTCAGGCTATTATGAGTACAATAGTAAGAGGACGTAAAGCCACTGATTCTCCTTTATGATTTTGCTTGGCAGGGATCTTTCTTCACAGTGTAGACCGGTTTAATGAAGAGGATGAGAATAGTACTGTCCCAGTTGAAAGATCAAATACGACGCCTTTGCTTGATGGAAATACAACCCAAGGATCAGAACCAGTTTAAATTGTAAATTACTGAATTTCAATACAATAAAATATGGTTAATCTATTCCATTTTACGTTGTGTTCAGTCATTATTTCATTATCAGGCAGATCAATCATGTCTTACTGGCGCTTGTACTTTGACTGCTAGTTTGCAACTTCCCTCCAGTGGGCGATCAGAAAAGAGGTCTCATGTTTGAAGAAAGCGGGAGGGTTTTCAAGTCCGCAGTCAAATTGACATAGCTGAGTTTACGTAGTTTATTGACATCCACAGTCAAATTGATGTCTAGGTAAAGTCCGCTTTGGTAACCGAGTCTTATGTTAAGGTAATCGGCCAAATTATACATAATGGCAGTGGGATTGTAGAATCAGGAGTGGTTTTCAAAGAACACCCCCTTAAAGTTTGAGTTAGCTGTCTACAGTGATGCATTAGTGATGCGGATTGAAACTATGATGATAGGAAAAATAAGTCTGGTGGGTTTTTTTTATCCTGGCAATAATCTGGTTTCATGGTATACTAGTTGCTGGCAGCTACTGTTGACAATTATTACGAATGAAATAGATGTTATTAGACTATGGTGTTCATTGGTGTCATAATATTATTTGCGACAATACCATGGCAAATAAAGCACTCATTTTATTGGAGAATTAGTTGAAGCCAACACTATTAAGGGATGTGTTCATTTGTCTAACATAATTTTCATGCTCCCACAACCTTTGACCACCTTCGTAGTAAATTCTAATGAATGCATAAGAAGAAGAGGCGGCTCCGCTATGCCACCTTCAACTCTACAATGGAGGCGGCAAAACAAAGCCACCTACTATCTTAGCCTTCACTTTAGAACTTAGAAAATTTTCTCTGGAATCATTGAGAATTGTTGGAATCACTGAGAATTGTAGGCAGAGATAATTTCCGTATTGGCAGCTTTACAAGATCGCCTGTCAATTTTGAAGAAGAGGCAGTTCCTTAAAGCTGCCTCTATTTTTGCATTAGTTATAGAGGCGGCTTTGTTATGTCACCTGCAGCTCTACATTGGAGGCAGCCAAACAAAGTCGCCTATAATCTTTGCCTTTGTGGAGTATATTTCCAAGTTGGCGGCTTTACAAAGCCACCTTTCAGTTTTAATGAAGAGGCGGTTTTTTAAAGCCACCTCTTTGTTTTGAAGAAAGACAAGTTTTCTAAGGCACCTTCTTATTTCAAAATTAGAGGCGGCTTTGTAATACCACCTTTCTTATTGTTTCTTTCAATATATTTCTTTGTTTTTTATTAAACCTAATTTTACCTATATTTTAACTTGTTAAAGAGCCATTTAACATAAAAAGTATATTTATAACATAAATACTAAACAAGTGAATTACAAATGTAGAAAGAGTGAATTTTCTATATATTAACTCCATATGATAATCTGTACAAAACTATATGTCTGAATATACAATTAAAAAAAAATGCAATAACTATCTAGAACTAGGTTGAGAGGCATCAAATGCCTTCTTCTGTCATCTTGTGTAGATCGATATTTACTCGATTTGAGTCTCATGAATCTGCTTCGACTGAGGCTTAGGTATCTGCTTGGGCTGAGGCTCAGGTATTTGCTAAGGCTGATGCACCAGCTTTAGAGGAGGCACAATTGTAGGCTCTCGTAAGATAGGAGGCTCAGTAGGATCCTCAACATGTAGCGTTGTCTTAGACGTAGGAACACGCCTTCCACGGTGCCCTTGTCTTCTCTGACGATCTTTGGTCAGCTCGATTACGTGACAAGTCTTCTCTGGTGATCGTCCCTTCCAAGAGAGGAAGACTATGCAAGATCATTTGGATATAGCAGGAAGCTTCCAACATGTGTAGAATGACAATGTCTTCATGCCCTTTGCACGCTTCACGTGATCAGCTACATTCCGTATGCACCCCAACTATCAAACAGAAACACAAGTTAGAAAATGTATATTAACAAAAGTAATAACGTTATTGAATTAAATACTTACCAGGGCCTCTTCCACATAACATCTAACATGTTATAACATGATTGGCTCCGCCGGTAGACGTGTTATGAATCGTCGAGTGATCGAAAAATACCACGTCATATAATCACTTGGACCATGTCTAAGGGTTTGTGCCCATCAACCCCTAATAATAGTATCATGTCGCTCCTGCCACCTAGTGATATAATCTCGATAGAATGTTATCCAATCCTCACTTGCTCGCCCTTCACGAGATATGCGAGTAACAAGCTCAACAGCCTCTAGAGAGTCACCTGCTCAAAATTATAAAATTTATGTTCTATGTATTATAAACTTTAATTTAACTCATGTATCGCAACAGTTACCTGCTCTAATTCGAACTGTAACATAACACGGTCTGGAACGTGCATTTCAATAATCTCAAAACATATAAAAGTTATCCTAGAGAATCAAATATGTCTACCTTCTGCACAAATTGTATGTAGATGTTGTAAAACCTCTATATAAGCTGCCAATTAACCTAGAAAAGATTGTAAGATAAAAGAGTATTTAGATTGAGTAGTTATTTCTAAATTTATACACATTAAAATAGCTTACCTGATAACTCCGTTGATTATCAAACTCAGTCTTGTAAAGAACTAGGTTGCCACAAGGGTTGGTGGCATTCGTCCGTCGGACATTCCACCTAAAATGATAGTAAAAATTAAGTCTGAAACCATCTATTACTAGTAAGAAAGCATTAAATTTGAGAGACATACCTAGAACCTAGAGGGACATCTTGTACTGCCCATTCCTCCCCCCCCCCTCCCACAATTGTATCTCTCGCCAGTCACAAAGTCATCAAATAATGACAAGAACACCATATGAACCCCCCAAGCACTACCATATGAGAAGATCATTGAGCCCACAAGATGAAGGAGATATGCACGCGTGTGCCACTGAATCACATCATCGGGCACGTCATCAGGACAGAAAGCAAAAGGCTCCCGAATCCACGCGAATGACAACCACCCCCTTGAAGACCACCTGGTGGAAGCTCGACCCCTAACATTGTCTCGGCCAACTCTATCCACTCTCCATGAGTCGAGCCGGTCAATGCAAGGTCATTGACGTGTAGTCCTAATAATACTGACACATCTTCCAATATATGATCATCTTACTTATGCCAAATAGAATGTGTTTGTCTTGCTCCACCATCTCTCCATGAGTGCAGTAATGAGTAGTTTATCTAATCTCAACTACTGAACTCTTACGAGGTGAGCAAAACCTGCAGCTTTGATGTACGGTAACAATTGGTCGTCCATCGGCCAGTGTCACAATGTTTGAAAATGCTCTGTGTATTCAAGACATATAGGGTCCTGAGAAAGATTAAAACCTATGTTATTTAAAGTAGGTTTATCATTAAAGTCTGGAACTATCAAAACGCACTAACCTTTCCTTGCCAAATGGCCTCGGTCGTATGCCATGTATGACCATATAGAATTGCCTCTACCATCACAACCTACATGAAAAATAAAGTGCTTTATCTCTTACTGGAAACATGTAAACATAGGTTGTGTAAAAGCTTAAAGTATACATTACCGACGTCAAGATCCAACCTAGTAACTCTCTATAGTTTCCTCATGCGGGTTTTTATAAACACGTTTGTTATGACCGAGTTGTTTACCGCAAATATATCTTCCTCGACTGTTGGCAAAAAAAAATAATACACTCAAGTATACGTAGTCCAGATTGTCGAACCCACAAGGAGTAAATGGAAAGACAACTATACCTAATGCAATTAGTCTATAAAAAAGCACAATATGAGTTCAAAGTAATTGCAAAGTTGTAAAGTAAAACTCTAAACTACAGCTTGGAGGTGAAATTCACTTAACAGAGAATTAAGGGGGTATACTTAATGAGTCACTTACTTTGATTTTTTTTTTTTTGACAAATCACTTACTTTGATTTTAATACCATAATTAAGTAAAAATTAAATGCTTATCGTTGTGTGGACCGGGAATTGGTACGCTCGGGTCTCTTCCGAGATCACCACACTTGTGTTCGTCCACTTAACTCTTAAAAGTCCCGATTAGAACTAAGTGGACGAACCCACGCTTTGCCCAAAGGTTAGTGTGGTAGATTCATTATTCCTAACAACATCACAAATCCCCCAACTAAACCCATGGTTGGGTGGAATAGACGTTGTACAACGATTAGTCTAATCGCCACTACCCTCCTAAGATCGTAATGAGTGCTTAAAATATGACTAAATGTTAGCCAGACATTTAGTCAAACACCTAGCATTCATTATACATAAGCACATTTCATTACGAAACAAAATACATCATGGCATTCAAAATTAACTTACCCCGTAGTACACTCGCGTAGGGGTTCTAGCCTACAATATACATCAATCTACACTTGTCTCTATGCAATGAATGTAATAAATATATCAAAATCACCCACTAAATAAAGACTATGAAAAAACAATAAAAAAACACAGAGAAAAATAAACTCTGGTCAAATGGCAACCTCCTACTGTGATTCCTCCTCCCAGATCAATTTCATGTGGCACAGCTCCCAAAAACCCTCGAAATGCTCCAACTCTGGCTAAGGCATGGCTTCCTAGGGCTCCAAGCTCCTCTCACACGGAATACCCTTTCTATTTATCGCCTCAGAGCAAAAAGCTTATTTTTTTGCCTTTAAGTGACTGAGCGTCATATGGCGCCAAGAGAGGCACTATGGCGCCCAGTCACTTAAAGGTTAAAAATAAGGCAAGGAAGCTCCGACGCCATATGGCACCAAGAAAAATCTATGGCGTCGTTACTTTTATGCATGCAGGGCGCTGTTGCACCCAAATCCAGCGTAAGGGCACTGGATTTCGTACTTCTTTGCAATGGCGCTCAATCCAGCCGCAGTAATGCTGACCTCTAAATCACTATTACACCCAGAATTAGAGCTAAATCTCGCACTTCTTTGCCTTGAGGTTTGCCATGGCATTACTTTTTCCCTGGTGCCATGAAGCACACAGGTCTTCATATGGCTCCTAGGTTCTTTCATGTGACCGCATGTGGCTTCTTCGCTTGTTCCTCACATGTGCCCTATAGCAGTACCCCGACACCATGGAGTGTCGGAGTTCGTCTCATGACGCCCACATTCATGTCTCCCTCCACACATACGTTTGATTGCCCCTTGTGTGAGCATTAAGTGACCTGGCACCATATTCCTATGACGTACAAATGAACTTGGGTGCCACGGCGAACCCTAGCGCCCTATAGTGCCCAGCCATGCTCCTTTACTAAAACATGGGCAACTTCCATGTTTCTGATCCAATTTGTTCGGGGTGTCTTCCATCGTGCTCCTTTATTCATTTTCTACCTTTTTCCTACAAGAGAACAATAAGAATTAGTCAAATTGCCTCTTATTGGGGCAATTTTGGGTATGCCTATGTAGGGTGCAAAACATGCAATCAACGGTCCTCTATCCAATCCACAGAAATCCAAATACAAGTGGATGCTGCCCTACCATGTGCTCACATCACACGTGGTGGGTCCAACTTAAGACCTTCTTGGACCCAAGTACAACTTCTTTGTGGCACATTAAACGTTCGTTTATGCGCTCCGTAGATTTTAGATGTTTAATAATACTTAGGGTCAGCTAATGAAAGTCAAAATGAATTATCCCATATACTGCAAGTTCATAGATGCACGGGATCTAAAACATTTGGAATGAACAACAAGTACACTCTTTAACGTGGAATGTTAACCTAGTGCTCACCTGACTAAAATATCCCATCACCATAGCCCTGCAACTATCTAGTATCATCCACACGACTCCATATATGCGCGTCTACTGATGAACAAAGAAGTGTGGTGATTTGTCTTGCCCCTTCTGGCCTTTTTATAAACCATAAATTCATTCGATAAAATATCGTCGATGCTATGGCTTGTACAAAAGCTCTGTGCCGCTTCAAAAGCAGATTCACACTCTCAGATGCATTTGTCATAAGCATGCCAAATAATTCATTTCCATCGTGAGAAAGGGCCCACTTCTCAGGTCTCAATCCTTCAATCAACTTCGTTTTATCTTTAGGGCATACTTCAAGTTTTTGTAATGCAACATTGTATTCCTCAACTATCAGCGCCCTCACACACTCCCATACAATGTCTTCCAAGTTTTGGATACTATACCTCTTCTTCAAATTAGCAACAATATGTCATAGACAAAACTTGTCTATGAGGTGGTGGAAAGACATTGGCAACCACTTTGATGATGTCAAGGTGACGGTCAGAGATAATGCAAATCGGAGTCCTCCCTCTAACAACCCACAACACCAAGCAAGTCATAAACCAAATCCATGTATCAGCATTTTCTTTCTCTACAATGACAAAGACAATGAGAAACAACCTATTATCTCCATTAGATGTCGTAGCTATCAACAGACAACCCCGATATTTTCCATATAAATGAGTCTCGTCTATACTGATAAAGGGTCTACAATACTGAAAACATCCTCTAAAAATGCACATACATATTTTGCTCCCCATGCTAAACCTCAGTTATCAACTCATATTTAGTACCTGGGTTTGAGTCTTTAATTGCTTTAAAAAACTAAAGTAATAAGTTGTAGGACTCCTCCTAACCACCAAATACAGCAACCAATACCTTGTTTCTTGTCCTCCATGCCCTATCATATGTGACCTCAATATGATATTTGTCTTTAATAATATAATCATTTCATAGGGTGAGAGTGTGAACTTTGTCCTCACACTGAACATAATGATGTTACAGATAATCCTAGAAGTACACAACTTGTCCATGTGAAACTCTCTATTCAAACAGGTGTGCACATCATCACATCTTCTAACTTTTCACACTCTACTCTTCTTATTGAACGACGCATAGACGTACCATAGACACTGCTCACCGGTGCAACATACTGAATAAAGTGTAGGTCCAAATTTTAACACCTTGAATTAGATATGTCTTTCAATGCAATAGTTCTTCAAGTATAGCTACAATGCATCCTTGGTGTTAAACCTCTGACCGATTACAACACTTACAGGTGGCCGTACATTGTCTTCATTGACACCTAGGAACAATGTGTTCATACATCTTGCATCCATGTCCATCTCTCCGATCCACATATCGGGGTAAGGCTCATCAAATTCCTCCTCTATGCGTGGCACTCCCATGCGAGAGTTTCATTTTCCCAGCCTGCAACATTCTCATACGTAACTGGATCCGCCCATTCATCTTCACCACTTGAAATTATGTCTGGGTCCTCTCTTGATTCCCTAAATTCAATTATAGTTTTATCAACTACTGTTACGTACAATATAAATATAGTAAAAACTACTAAAAAGACTAATATAATGATTTTTACCTATCTTCGGGGATGAATTCCACGATAACTTGCTCACCAATCTCCATAGGAGATCCCCCATCAATCTCAATAAGATCTCTCATCCCTTTCAGAAGGAGCTCCCTCAATGGTTTCAACGAGCTCCTCACCGGTTTAAATAGGAACTCCCTCGCCACTTCCAACCTCATTGGGCAAACTTCTTCTATTTTTTTTCTCAAAAGGGCGGTTGTCTCGTTTAAAAACTAAACCCAATATTTCTAGGAAACCATGTTTCATGAAGCCAAATCCACCTCCAAGGATATGTCATCGCAGATAGGAGTGTTTACTAATTGACCATTGTACGAAAAGGTTATCTATATTGATATATGGTCCATGCGTGGGTTCCATCCAATTACATTATACATCAAAGTGCACAATGCGTGAAACAAACACGTCGACTCTAGAATTATAACTCTGGCTGTCTCCCTGCTATAATCGGCCACCCTACCGTTCTCAATGATAAACTCGCCATTAAAAAGGCAAAAAGTAGGCACGAAAAACTTCGTAAACTAAAATTATGTAATAGACATAGCAAAACTTTATAAATTGATGTTCAAGAAAAAATTCACCAGACAGTCAACACTCTTTTTTGCCTCAAAAGCTTAAAATTGACATGGATAAATCATAAAAAAAAAAGCACTAATCTCAATCGTTAACTAACTCTAGATTATTTAAGTTACTCTATCCAACAACATAAGCAAAGGAAGTACCCTAATTTAAACATCAAATGTACCCCCCAAAACAATGAAAAATCAAACTAACCGAGGATCATATCAGCAAGCATTATCAATTGATAGGGATATATAGATATAGTAGACCGATCTTCCTCTCTATATAAGCAAGAAATACAACCAATCAACATGAAATAAGCAAGAAAAACCCAATTAACACGAAATAAGCAAGAAATACCCAATTAACACGAAATAAGCAAGGAATACCCAATCAGGACGAAATAAGTAAACCATTCAATAAAGGAAAGGCTACACAAATTGGCACTAGGAAGTTTTAGCAGATGACAGAGCAGGTATGACATTTGTGCTTGTGCAGAGTAAGAGGATTCAAGAATCAAAAAAGAACTAGAAGCAATCTTTCTCTATATAGTGTTTTTGAATATTAATGATGTAAACTTGTATCATAACGTACAACCACCACGAAATTTTGATAAAGAACTCTCATAAACAACCTCTATCCACCCTTGAGCTCCGCACTTGTAGCAATAAAAAATAGAAATGCCTAACTTGTTGGGTATAAAAATATGAAGTATGAACACAACACAACCTAGGCCAATTCCTAGTACTACATGCCCGTTTCATGTTGATTTACAAGAAAGTACAAATATTCAAAACCAACTTGGTGTATTTGAATGACTCTCTAGTGAATATCAAAGTTGATTAAGTAATCTCCAATTCTAAAGTGGACTCGTGCAAAATACCATTTATCAAAAGTGGTCACTCTTTTCTGATGGAACCAGTCCAATGAGAGAAAAGAAGGGTGTGTTGAAACTTTGACCCAGCCTAGAGTAGCCCAACCTTTGGGATTTGCTGAAATGAGATTCTAAAATTGATAAGTCCAGAAATTGGATATTGGCATTCATAAATATGAAAGAAACACGCAAATTAAGAAGAAATAAAAGTGCAAATATGAAACGAGATTTTGAAACCGTTTCAGCCCTGTAAATATGACTGGAGCAACTTGTAGAACGATGAGCACAAATTATGAAGAAAGAAACATGCAATGAGGAAAGAAAAAAAAAAGGATAAAGAAGAGGGTTTGGAATTCGGACAAGGCACTAAATAGACCAGGAAATGTTTGTAAAATAAAATTAAAATTAAAAAAATAGAACGGAAAAGACAGATCAATCCAACGAGGCAAAAACGTCTGCCTCCAATAAATCAAGAAATACGTAAGCAATAACGAACCAATAGGCTTTTAATCTAACAAGAAACAAGCAAAATCAAACAGGAAATGAAAAGTTACCTTTTGTGACAAAAAAAACAAAAAAAATCCAACAATACCCTAACGGCGACAATTAATGGCAAATACGAATGTTTTCTGGCGATGATTCAAGGGGGAAACACACCTCCGATCTCCAATCGAATAACTCCATCTCGATTTGGACAAAATTTGACGTCCCAAAATACTAACATGTGATTTTTCGCAGCGCCACTCTCAGGAAGCAGGGAGAGGGAAATTTGGAGAAGAAATGAGAAAAGAAAGAAGTGGTCAGAGGTTTTAAAAGCCAAGAATAACTGGAGTGATAAGTGTCTATTTTACACTATTTTAGGCCCCATTTTAGTTATAAATAATTTATTTATCATAATATCATGAAATACGTCTCAAAATTCTATTCTCTTTCACTGAAATCCAACACAACAAGAATCACTCAAATTGGAGCTAAAACGAAGAAGTTACGAAGATTTTAGTGAAAGAAGGAACATGACCTCAGGTGTCAGCGCCATATGGCGCCATTAGTCCTCAATTTCTACCCAAAACTGCTCTCTCTGTATATAAAGATGGGCCATATATACCAACAAGGGCCCAACATTGATTAGAATTAATGTCTTTAATTTTAACTCCAACAGAAAAAACTCCCATTTCCATTTCCTCAATATTCATATAATTAGAATCCCCCACGATTATAACTCCACCTGTTGTACCAATAGCCTCTAGCTGAACCCATAGAGGGTTTGCAAATGGAGCCAAGTTAAAAACACTCACAACAGTCACAAACACTCACAACAGTCACAAACACTCACAACAGTCACAAACACTCACAACAGTCACAAACACTCACAACAGTCACAAACACTCACAACAGTCACAAACACTCACAACAGTCACAAACACTCACAACAGTCACAAACACTCACAACAGTCACAAACACTCACAACAGTCATAAACACTCACAACAGTCACAAACACTCACAACAATCACAAACACTCACAACAGTCACAAACAGTCACAATAGTCACTACAGATAACTTCGTTTCTTGCAAAATAACTAGATGTGTAACCATATTTCTTAATAGTGTCTTTTACATTGGCAGCTTTAGGCTCCAAGTTAACTCCTTGGATATTCCATGAGAGTATCTGCATGATAACAA
This sequence comes from Aristolochia fimbriata, assembly GCA_019845555.1. NCBI lineage: Eukaryota > Viridiplantae > Streptophyta > Magnoliopsida > Piperales > Aristolochiaceae > Aristolochia > Aristolochia fimbriata. The sequence goes on along the minus strand of CM034084.1, from coordinate 8,739,651 downwards.
CTTTCAACAAAAATGCAAAAAAAGTTCCCTAGAACCCCAAGACCTGACTTTGAGAGAACACACTTCAAGAACCCATGTTCCCCGTTCTTCCCCGGATTATATGCAAGAGCTTTCATGCACTTGAAAGTCTTCCTTTCCTCAGCCTTACGTTGCACCTCCATCTCAACCGCTTCATCCAGTTCTTTCAATATGTCAGACATAGTCGCATATATGGCCGGTGGGATCCTATCATGATCAGCAATAAATGCCACCAACCACGTTCCCTACTTAGGTGCCGGAGTTGATGCGTCCAAGATGTCCATGTTATCAACTACCTGTGAGACTGGTCATACGGTGATCCGTATGACCAGTTACTCAGTAAGTTATTAAGCGGTAATAACTCACTGTTCTTCCGCTGCTTTTGTTGAAGCTGATTTTGGCGTACGAGTTCAGATATTCTAGAGGTCAACCACCAGAAATTCGATGGTAGGAGGTAAGCCTAAACCCTCTTTTGATTCCAATTCATGTTTTATGGAATCTATTACTTACATTTGGTATCAGAACCAGAAATCCTGGTGTGCGCTTGTTTACAATATGTTTGATTTAGAGGAGACAATATGTTTGATTTAGAGGAGACAATATGTTTGATTTAGAGGAGGTCGCCAAAAATGGTCCTTCTGGCGACCACCTGGTATGTTGTCCCACCGGCGAGGGGTAGCTGGGGGTCGGCGAAGAATCGTCGGGGGTCGGCAAAGAATCGTCGGGGGTTGGCGAAGAATCGTCGGGGGCCAACGAAGAATCGTCGGGGGCCGGCGAAGAATCGTTGAGGGCCGACGACGTTGGCCGCTCCGGCTATAGCCCGCGGCGATGTCGGGACAACGCTGGAAAATTGTTCCAGCGTCGTTCGCCGCATCCCTCGCGGCGAACGACGGCGACGGGACTGCTGGGAAAGCTGTCGCCGCGGCAGGAGCCCTTCCTGCCGTAGCCATGGCCAGACGTCGCCGGACGCATATTTTATGCGTTCCGCGCAATGTCTGGAGGTGAGGGACGACCTCTAGACAGTCCGGTTCGGGTATTTAAACCCAGACCTCTCGGTTCGGTCAGGTAAATCCGACCCGCGGGTCACCAAGCTAAGTCGACTCGGACCGAGTCAACTCAGTTTCGCTGACTCAGTCCAGAGCGCGGCCCGAACCAGGGCGCGACCCGAACTGGACCGGTTTTTTAATAGAAATCCCTTGGTTCAACCAGTTCGGGGGTCAAATTTTGTTCTTTTTGGACGAAATTCATACCTAAATTTTCAAAAAATGATGCTTTATTATTTTATGATAATTTTATTGCATGATAAATTCACAATAATTTTAATTTAACGTTGAAGTGATAAAATAATATTATTTTATTAAGGTATAGCCACAACAACCTTAATTTTATAATATTAATTTATTAAGAATCGCATATAGGACATTAAATAATATTCATAAAACATTAGTATCATGTCTAGTGATCTAATTTAATTAATTTTAATCCTAGAGTAGCCACAACATCTATGATTAAATATTATTTTTCTAGATCACATAAAGTTATAGACATACATTGTACAATTATTGAATGTCTTTTCATAACTTACCCACAGGAATTATGAAATTGAGTTTGATAATTTTACAATAGGTTAGAATTTGTTTCCTCAAATTCTTTTATGAATCTAATAGAATTAAAAATTTCGCCCACAAGCAATTTTTATGTCATACAGTCATATCATGATTTTCATTAGTTAATCATGAATAAAGACATTTACCTCAATATATAGTTAAGCATGTTTTCTATTTTTGAATTTGCAGCTATTTCATCTCTGAGTATGTCTGACTCTCGTATTGAGATCCCGCTTTATGCAATGAGAACTTCAAAATATGGAAGGAGAGAATTTTACTCCACAGGGTGTTTGGACATAGATTATGCAACTAGGAAAGATGAACCTAGAATAACCAACACTAGTACACCTGAAGAGAAGAAGCTCTACGACCTTTGGGAATGGTCCAACTGACTCAATACCATGTTCATTAAGACAAAGCATCCAAAGGATGTACGAAGTTCTGTTGAAAAAGAAGACAAGGTTCAAGCTCTCCTTAAAGACATTGAAAAATAATTTCAACGTTCCAAGAAGTCATTGGTCAACACCTTGATAATGAAGTTCACATCCATGAAGCTCACCGGTGTTCAAGGCATTAGGGAACACATAAACAAATTAAGGGACTGAGCGGCTCGCTTAAAGGCATTAGAATGTGACATGTCCGAATCTTTTCTAGTGCATTACATTTTAACGACTCTCCCACACCAATATGCGCCATTTAAGATTTTCTACAACACACATAAAGACAAATGGTCAATAGATGATCTTCTAACCCTGTGTGCTCAAGAGAAAACAAGGTTGCTTTTAGAGGTAGGAGAGACGACACTTATGGCCACTCAAGAAAAAAATTTGCCTCAAGCCAATCAAAAAGGGAAAAATAAACTCAATTCCAGTGCTAGTCTCAAGAAACAGTCCAAATGTTTTTTCTGTAAAAAGAAAGGACATATGAAGGACTATACTAAGCATAAGTTATGGCTTGAGAAGAAAGGTACATTCTATTTCCTTGTCTGTTATGAAACTAATATGGTTGAAACAAATTATAACACATGGTGGATTGATTCCGGCTCTACAATCCATGTCTGTAATTCCATGTAGGGTTTAAGAAACCTAAGAAAACACTACAAGGAAAAAACTTTTTTGTCACAAAGTGTTTTGTCACGCAATATATTTTGTAACAATATAACGTTTTCTTGTCACGAATAATAAATTTCGTGACAAAAGATAGACAAACAGAAAAGAGTTATATATGAGAAAAATGTATTGTCACGAAAACAGAAATTTCGTGACAATAAAATTACCCGCAAAAAAAATCGATTTCCCGTGAATTTGGTTGTCACGAACTAGAGAAAATCGTAACAACATTAAGTACAAGTTGTCACAAAGCAGAATTTCGTGACAAGTAGAGACGCCAAAAAAACTAATTATTTTATGAACAATACTTTTTGTTACGAATAAAAAAATTTCGTGACAATAAAATTACTAGAGAAATTTGTTGTCACAAAATAGTTAATCATAACAAGAGATGGAAGATGATGTCACAAAATATGTATTTCGTGACAATAAAAAATAATATTAAAAAAATTATTTTTTGAGTGAAACCTAATGTCACAAATAATTTTTGCAACAAGTGAGTGCACTAATAAAAATTGAATATTCAATGTGCAAGATATTTTGTCACGAAAAAGAAATTTGTGACAATAAAATTACCATTGAAATATGTTGTCATGAAATTTATTGTTCGTAACAAGTGACTGAAGCTATTGTCACGAAATGAATATTTTGTGACTAAAGGAAAAACTCTAGCTCGGCGTGACCGTGCTAGAAATTTGCCTTAAAATGGTGCGGTCGAAGTTAAAATTATTACGTTAGGTTTATGTTGTCACGAAAAGGAAATTTCGTGACAATAAACATACTTGAGAAATTTGTTGTCACGAAAGTTTTAATCGTAACAAGAGACAGAAGAAAATGCCACGAAATATGAATTTTGTGACAATAAAAAATTGTTTTTAAATATTTATTTTTTAAGTGAAACCTAATGTCACGAATAAGTTTCGTAACAAATGGGTGTACTAATAAAAATTAAATATTTAATGTGCGAGATATTTTGTCACGAAAGGGAAATTTGTGACAATAAAATTACCTTTGTAATATGTTGTCACGAAATATATTATTCGTAACAAGAGACTGAAGCTATTGTCACGAAATGAATATTTCGTGACTAAAGGAAAACTCATGGCGCGACCACGCCGCTGATTTGCCTTATAATGGCGCGGTCGCGCCACTGGCGCTTAGTTCTTTCAAAATCTGAAATGGTCATCGAAGTTAAAATTATTACATCTGGTTTATGTTGTCACAAAAAGGAAATTTCGTGACAACAAAATTACTTATGAAATTTGTTGTCACGAACTTTTTAAATCGTAACAAGAGACTGAATCTGAGGTCACGAAATATGTATTTCGTGACAATAAAAAATTGTATTAAAGTCCAAAACTGTCGTCAAGAAAATAAAAATTTTGTGACAATAAAATCTTCTGCTAAAATCCCTCAAAATTTTACATGCATGAACCGAAACGAATCGTTACAATATGACGCTCATTGTGTCACGATTTAGGTATTTCATGACAAGAAGATCTTAATTTTTAAAGATCTTAAATTTTGAATAATTATTTAAAGTTTGAATAATTAATAATATTCATTCTACCCTATGTTTTAAAAATGGAACCTGCATCGAACCAGTAGTATGCCCAGTTCAGGTTGAACCCGATTTGACTGGGTTGGACTACGAGTGGGTACGGGTCGATTTTGGGTCGGGTTTCTTAAAACCCGAACCTGACCCAACTTGTATAACCCAAAATCCGAACCTGTGAATATCCCGCACAGGTTTTAAAACCCGAACCCGACCGACGGGATAGAACCAGGTTGAACCAGGTTGGCCATTAAACCGACAATATGTCTGGTTTTGGTTGAACCAGGTTGGACCAGGTTGGACCAGGTTGGACCAATGGTTCAACTATTAAATATTATTCCCTAGTCTTTATACTTTATTAATAATTCTGTAGAAAAATAATAAAAACAATCCTAATTTTAGTGAACCGGGCTGAGTCAATAAGAACCAGATTGGCCTCTGATTCTGGTTCAATCGGGTCGGACCGGCCGGTTCAGTTCGATTTTTAAAACTCTGGATTTAGCCACGAAATTTTGATTTTGTGGCTAAGTCTTTCTCTTAAGCTACGAAGGTCCCTTGTTTCAAAATTTACAAAACCCATCACCCGCGCGCACGCCCGTTTCCCCTTTTACTCTTCCCGCCGCGTTTCCCACCTTTCCTCTTCCCGCTGTGTTTCCTCCCGTTCCTCTTCCCGCCGCGTTTCCCTCCTTTCCTCTTCTGCACTAATTCTTCTCGTCTTGGATTGGCACCACGCGACGACTCCATCGGCGAGCATTCCTCCGACGATCAGACCACCGACGAGCGTACCAGCGCCAAACGGAGCGTATCAGCGTTTCCCCTCGTTCCTCTCTATTTTCTTCTGATTTCGTTACTTTCTATTTCGTTACTCTTTCTCACTCTCTCTATTAGGTTTAAAGAAGGGTTTCTGTCGCATGCATTTTGTGTTTCTTTGAAAAGGGGTTATTTGTGATTCGTGGAATTGGGGTTATTTGTGATTCGTGGAATTGGGGGTGTTTTATCGCGTATTTGTCATGAGTCTGTTATGATCGATTGGTACATATGGACCGATTTATAAATATTCATGGTTTTTCTGGGAATCAGGTTTGAATTTTTTGTGTTTCTTTCGATTTAAGGCAATGGTAGTCAGAATTCAGAAACGACGTGGAGCAGATCATCCGACCCAGACGGGAGCTATCCTGGTTAGTGCTTTTTTCTCTAGAAATGTAATTCTGGAAATATAATTCTTTTTTCATTTTTTGGAGTTTAGTGTTGTTGCTGTTCTCGTAACCATGATAAGAGTTGCATCTTAAAATTCCCGGCATTATAAGAGCCCGAGTTTCATGGTTGTCCTACTGTTTATTTCTGGTTTTGTCACTTGTTTGGTTGGTGCGAGGTGATGTTGGAGAATTTTTCATTAATGGCGTCTACTCTTGTCTAGACTTTACTTCTTTGTTATGCTTGGTTTAGTTTAATGTTCTGAAATCCCATGATATGTTTAATTATTTTCCTCTCTCTAATTTGCTCTCTCTAGTTTTCTCTCTTTCTCTCTCTCTCTCTCTCTTTTGTTCTCTCTCTAATTTGCTCTCTTTCTCTCTAATTTGCTCTCTTTCTCTCTAATTTGCTCTCTTTCTCTCTAATTTGCTCTCTCTCTCTCTCTAATTTGCTCTCTCTCTCTAATTTGCTCTCTCTCTAATTTGCTCTCTCTCTAATTTACTCTCTCTCTCTCTCTCTCTCTCTCTCTCTCTCTCTCTCTCTTCTCTTTCTCTTTCTTTCTCTTTCTCTCTCTCTCTCTCTCTCTCTCTCTCTCTCTCTTTCTCTTTCTCTAATTTGCTCTCTCTCTCTCTTTCTCTTTCTCTAATTTGCTCTCTCTCTCTCTTTCTCTTTCTCTAATTTGCTCTCTTTCTCTAATCTGCTCTCTCACTCTCTCTCTCTCTCTCTCTCTAATTTGCTCTCTTTCTCGCTAATGTGCTCTCTTTCTCTCTAATCTCTCTCTATTTGCTCTGTCTCTCTTTCTCTTTCTCTAATTTGCTCTCTCTTTCTCTAATCTGCTCTCTCTCGCTCTTTACCGTACAAGGAATGATGTTGGGTCTAATTTTTATTACTCTCTTTCTCATTAACTCTCTCTCATTAGAGCTTTCTCCTATCAGCAGTGACTCAATGGCTTAATGTCTTAAGAGTAATGTGAGTGGGAATGGAATGTGAATGTATTTATAGAATATAAATGGGAATTGAATGTGAATGGGAATGGAATGTGAATGGAATGTGAATGTGAATGGGAATGGAATGTGAATGGGAATGGAATGTGAATGGGAATGTGAATGGGAATGGAATGTGAATGGGAATGGAATGGGAATGGGAATGGAATGTGAATGGGAATGTGAATGGGAATGGAATGTGAATGAGAATGTGAATGGGAATGGAATGTGAATGTGTTTATGGAATGTGAATGGGAATGTGAATGAGAATAGCTTAATGTCTTAGTGTAATGTGAATGGGAATGGAATGTGAATGTGTTTATGAAATGTGAATGGGAATGGAATGTGAATGGGAATGGAATGTGAATGTGTTTATGGAATGTGAATGGGAATGGAATGTGAATGTGTTTATAGATTGTGAATGGGAATGGAATGTGAATGTGTTTATGGAATGGGAATGGGAATGTGTTTATTTGTTTGTTATAATGTTTTTGCTATCATGAGAGTAATCAAGTGCCTACAGTGTTCATTTTATTTATTTTTTGAGCTTCTAAATGAAAACTCAGTACTGATTACAACAAACAAGGCGGGAGGGATGGAGTATATACTAATAAAGAAACAACTCTTCCTTTCCTCTTTCTAAAGAGAGTTTTGGGGTGAGGGGGAGGGATGCGTTGTAATGGTTGAATGGCTATTTTGTAAGGAAGGGGGGAGAGTTGTTTTGTATAAAGGGGGAGGCGGGACGTTGGTTTAAATTGGAGGTGTGATGGGTTTGTGGTCCCTTTTATGTTAGATGATGTTGTCGGCTAATATGAAAACTTTTTTGGTTATCAGGAATGGACAAGAGTTGGATGCAAAATTGGCGTTCTAGGTTATTCAATAAAGAATACAAAGAAGGAGTGAAGTATTTCATGCAAAAGGCACAAACTGTAGTAGGTTCAGACAATAAAGTCCGTTGTCCTTGTCGGGTTTGTGTTAATGGGGATTTTCACTCACTAAGCTGAGTCAAGGAGCACTTATTTGTGCATGGGATGTTGCCAAGTTATACCCCTTGTGGTCTTCCATGGTGCGAGGTGATATATTACATTCATTTAAGTTGTTTTGTTTGTGTTAAATTTTTATATTTACGAGTAATTTAATTTTTTATTCTTATATCTTATAGGGAGATAATAAAAGTCCCATAAATCAGTTCAAGCAAACACATTCTTCAAAAAATGGCACGTGGGGGTTTGGTGCAGAAGAAAAATATGTAAGTATTAGTTTCTTCTATGTAAATTTTTTTTTAAAAATTTTTTTATTGGGTTTTTTTATTAATGTCATATAATAAAATATTTTCTCTTTTTAGAACCAAATGGTTGAAGTTAAAGAAGCTGCATTTGAAATCGGTTATGTTGATGAAGCAAAGATTGTGGAAAGCATTCTTGGATATAGGTCTGGTTACATTAAAGGTCAAGGGACAACCCAACCACGTATTATCAGAGGATCTCAAAGTTCTTCTACTGCAACACACTTTGAAGAAAAATTGTGTGAGTATTCCCAAGAAATTCAATCATTGAAGGAAAAAAATGCTTCTATGCGTGAAGAACATTCTTGAGAGATACAAATGTTGAGAGATGAGAATAACAAACAAATAGAGAGCAACAAACAGATGGAGGAGAAAAATGACAAACAGATGCAGGACATGTTTGAGATGATTCGTAAATTGCAGAAAGTACAAAATAAAAGTTAGACATGTATTTTTGTTTTGATACTTTGTGTACTTATTTGTATATGTTATAAAAGTATAAAATATTATTTTGTATTAAATTTATATAATATATTTTTATTATCTTTATATTTGCTTATAATATTATTTATTTTTTTATATTTGATATTTTTAAACTATATAATAGTCAAAATACAGGAAATAGGAAAAATAAATAGATAAAATCTATAAAAAATTTAAAATTTTTGTCACAAAATTTATATTTTGTAACAAAATATGTAAAGTTAAAACCTGTCACGAAAAATATTTTCATAGCAACAAATATTATTAGTTATGAAAATATTTGTGACAATAAGTATATTGGTAATCACACAAAATAAAAATTATTTTAAAAAATTATTAAAAATAAGCCATATTTTTGTCACAATTTTGTTCGTGACAAAAACATAGGAATTTGTTGTCACGAATAAATTTGTGACAAGAATTTTATTCTAAGCTTCACAGTTTTTTTGTCACAAAAATATTTCGTGACAACAATTTGTAATTTCTTGTCACGAATCATCAATTTTGTGGCAAAAGACAACCAAATTTATTACCCGGTACTTGTCACAAAAATATTTCGTGACAACAATTTGTAATTTCTTGTCATTAATCATCAATTTTGTGACAAAAGACTAAACCAAATTTGTTACCTGATACTTGTCACAAAATTATTTCGTGACAACAAGGTGTTATTTCTTGTCACGAATCGTGAATTTTATAACAACAAATTCAACCAAATTTGTTATTTGTCTTCGACTATTTTTGTCACGATATATTTTTTCATTACAACATCTTGTACTTTGTTGTGACGAATTTTAAAATTCGTAACAACTTCTTGTAACAAAAACGATGTCACGAAGTTCTTGTCACGAAAATTTTGTGACAAGTTCTTGTCACAAAAATATTACTTCTTGTCACGAATACACGAAAATTTCGTGACAAGAAGTTCTTGTCACAAAAATATTACTTCTTGTCACGAATTGTATTCGTGACAAGAGAGTTTGGTTCTTGTAGTCAAACCAGTTGGCAATGAACAGTTCATTTATTCGGGCAGTCAAATAAAGTCACATGTAGAGGCAATTGGGACTTGCGACTTGAAGCTGGAGAGCGGTTTTGTTTTAACTCTGGAGAAGATTTTCTACATTCCCAATTTTACAAGAAATTTAATTTTTGTATCTAAACTTGTACCTCTGGGATTTAGTTTCACATTTCAAAACACAGAGTTCAATTTATTATATCAATCTGAGCATGCAGGTAGCGGTGTTTTATGAAGTTATGACTGTTCATTCTGGTCTCAAACGATGTATTATAAATGAGGCTGCATCCACCTTGTGGCATAGGAGATTAGGACACATCTCCATTGATAGAATAAGAGATTAGTGAAGGACGAAATTCTCTAAACCTTATACTTCAGTGATTTTGACACTTCTATTGACTGCATTAAAGGCAAGCAGACAAACAAGTTCAAGAAAGGGGCCACTCGAAGTTCAACCATATTAGAGATTATCCATTCTGATATCAGTTGCCCAGATATGGATGCTCAAGGTCAAAAATATTTTATCACCTTCATTGATGACTACTCAAGATACATGTATCTCTACATGCTTCATACAAAGAATGAGGCACTAGACGCATTTAAGGCCTTCAAGGCTGAAGTAGAGAAACAATGCGGGAAGCAAATCAAGATAGTCAAAACAGATAGAAGTGGGGAATACTATGGTAGATACACTGAGTCTGGATAAGCATAAGGTCCTTTGGCAAGGTTTCTGCAAGACAATGGTATAGTTCCCCAATACACCATGTCAGGTTCTCGAGACAAAATGGTGTTGCGGAAAGAAGAAACCGAACATTATTGGACATGGTGCGAAGTATGCTTAGTACCTCTAAGCTACCTAAAGCCTTATGGGTAGATGCTCTTAAGACGATTGTGTATATATTAAACAGAGTTCCAACCAAGGTTATTCCCAAGATGCCATTTGAACTATTTATGGGTTGAAAACCGAGTTTGCAACATATACGCGTATAGGGATGCCCGTCTGTGGTAAGAGTTTACAACCCACAAGAAAAGAAGCTGGATCCCAGGACCATTAGTGGTTATTTTATTAGATATCCAAAAAGGTCCAAAGGATACTGATTCTATTATCCAACTCACAACACTAAAATTGTGGAATCGCGGAATGCAAAATTTCTTGAATTAGACTCAATCAATGAGAGTTCAATTTCAAGACACATTTTCTGAAAGAGATCAACCTTCCACATCAAGTGAGAGAATGGCTGTCATTCATCGACTTCTTCCAGAAGAACCGACTACCGAACAACCGATCAATGAAATTCCACAAATTGATGCTGAACCCGTTCCACTAGATCAAACTGTTAAACAAGATCAGGTAACTTCTGAACAGCCAGTTGAACAACAAATTCCTCAAGAAGAAGTTGTTCCAACATTACGGCGATCTATAAGAACGAAAAGACAAGCAATCCCTAGTGACTATCAAGTGTATCTACAAGACTCTAACCATGACCAAGGAGCCAACAATGACCCTATTTCTTTTTCACAAGCCATCAATAGCAAAGAGTCTGAGTTATGGTATAATGTCATGAAGGAAGAAATTGATTCCATGAGTAGAAACAAAGTGTGGGATCTTATTCAATTACCCACAGGTTTTAAACCCATAGGTTGCAAATGGGTCTTCAAAACCAAAAGAGATTCATCGGGTAATATCGAAAGATATAAAGCCCGCCTTGTTACGAAAGGATTCACTCAACGAGAATAAATCGATTACACATACACTTACAGTCTTGTATCAAAGAAAGATTCCTTGCGTATTATTCTGGCATTAGTAGCTCATTTTGACTTAGAATTACATCAAATGGATGTGAAGACAACGTTTCTCAATGGTGAACTAGAGGAGGAGGTTTATATGAAACAACCTGAAGGATTCCCCTCTAGTCTCGGTGGGCAATTGGTATGCAAATTACATAAGTCCATATACGGTTTAAAACAAGCATCCCGCCAATGGTATCTTAAATTTCATGACGTTATTTCTTCCTTCAAATTTGTTGAAAGCGTTATGGATCAATATATATACCAGAAGGTCAATGAGAGTAAAATTTATTTTCTTGTTTTATATGTGGATGACATTTTACTTGCAACCAATGATAAGGGGATTTTACAGAAGGTGAAACATTTTTTTTCTACACATTTTGATATGAAAGATATGGGTGATATATCTTATGTTATTGGTATAAAGATCCATTGAGATAGACATCAAGGTGTTTTGGGTCTATCTCAAGAAACCTATATCAACAAAATATTAGAAAGATTTCGGATGCAAGATTGTACACCTATTGTAGCTCCTATTGTGAATGGTGACACGTTCAGTATGAACCAGTGCCCAAAGAACAATTTAGAGGAGCAAATGAAAAACATTTTATAAGCTTCTGTTGTTGAAAGCTTGATGTACGCTCAGGTATGTACCAGACCAGACATCGCATTTGTAGTTGGAATGTTGGGGAGATACAAAAGTAATCCAGGACTTGATCACTGGAGAGCTGCAAAGAAAGTATTGAGATACCTTCAAGGAATGAAAAATTACATGCTTACTTACAGACGATCAGATAGTTTAGAGGTGGTTGGCTACTCCTATTCAGACTTTGTTGGTTGTGTTGATTCTCGCAAATCAACATCAGGGTACATTTTTATGTTTGCTAGTGGAGCTATCTCATGGAGTGTCAAACATACCATAATAGCCACTCCTACTATGGAGGCTGAGTTCATCTCGTGTTTTGAGGCTACTTCACAGGCAGTGTGGTTAAAGAGTTTCATTGCTGGGCTTAGACTGGTGGATTCTATTTCTAGGCCATTGCAGGTATATTGTGACAACTTAGCAACTGTGTTCATGGCTCGAAATAACAAAAGTGGAAGTCGAAGCAAACACATCGACATAAAGTACTTGGCCATTAGAGAACGTGTTAAAGATCAGAAAGTGATCATCGAGCACATTAACACAGAACTGATGTTAGTTTATCCTCTGACAAAGGGCATGCCACCTCACAAATTCAAGGATCATGTTGTCACTATGGGATTGCATCTCATATAGTCATTTAAAGGTATGACTGTTATTTAGAAACTTTGTTTTCTTGATTTTTTCTATTATGTGTGCACAACAGTTACAATTGAAAAAATCATTAAAGATAGGCAATGAATAAATATTAGATTTATTCATACAATTATCAGGAATTGATTTAACTCCTAAACATGTAATACATGGAAGATATTACTATTATACATAAGGGACATATTTTCATGATTTATGTTTCTTGTTTTAAATCACATTACCTAGTCATACGGATCAAGTGGGAGATTGTGAGACTGGTCATACGGTGATCTCTATGACCAGTTACTCAATAAGTTATTAAGCGGTTAGATCCTGATTTTCAAGATCTAACCGCAATGCTTTTCTCCCTCTCAGTTTATTAAAAATCGTGAACAGGAGTCCCCAGGCAACACATATACAGTGATTTCCTGTAAGAACTCACTGTTCTTCCGTTGCTTTTGCTGAAGCTGATTTTGGCGTACGAGTTCAGATATTCCATAGGTCAACCCCAGAAAATTCGATGGTAGGAGGTAAGCCTAAACCCTCTTTTGATTCCAATTCATGTTTTATGGAATCTATTACTTACACTACCAACAGCTCCTTGCCCTGCTACTTGCGACTCCCAATAGACAACTCAATGAAATGTTGTTCCTTGATGGCCTGATCAGTGGAGCTTTCAGGGTTATCAATCGTGGAGATAGCGCTAACCCTCCATCCTTGGGTTACCTTGCCTAGATGACTCGGGCAAAAAGTTGGCTATGGGAATTGGCTTAAGAGGGCTTGAGAAATTTTAACTGCACTAAGACGGGGACTTGGAAAGGTGTTTATAGGGGAAACTTCTTTATTGCCAATAGATTGACAAGTAGAGCTTGCAATCAAGGCAAGTAAATTGTCACCCACCCACGATTGCAGTTCCCGATGGCGTGAGTTGATAGTATTATCTCCTAGCTCATGGTCCGGGGTATCCGCTTGTTTAAGATCCGGAGTGGCGGTTTCAACACTATCTCCAACCAAATTTAATGATAGTTCACCCTCATCCTTTGTGTCATCATTGGGAACAAACGTAAAAATAGAACTTCCAACTAGAGTCGACTCTGCCGCCAAATTCCCTCTTTCCAAATAATTATCATTATTGCCAGAATTTGGCGCTATAGCAATGGGAAATCAAAGTTGTCTAACTTCGTCCCTTCATCAATTTTCATATCAAAATCCATAGGGTCTTCATTAATTTGAAAAGGAAATAGGAAACACTATTATTTTAAAAAAATTAGAACCCATTCCTGATTCAACTTGGTGTCTACCCATTCCTCTTCTAACTTATCATGCTTCGGCATGATACAAAGAGATCCATAATCAACTCTAGTCACCGAACTTGTTAATTCATGTACTTCTACCAAAAGTTCCCCATCCCCATCTTTTGGCTATTGATTCAAATGCTCTATAACTCCATAACTTAATCGGCAACCCATAAAAATTAATCCAGCAAAGCATTGGTTTGTTCCTATGAGGACTCCATGGTTGGATTGCCCAACATTGAAATAGTTCAGTCAGGAGGCAAGAAAGGAACATGGGCTTGCAGAAAAAGGTACCAGAGCAATCCCCTCCAGCACCACTGTTTTACTCTTTCACTTTCTTCTCTTTTTACTAGGGAAAGACACAGGGATACTTGCCCCAATCAGAAAAGAGCAAAAACTCTCATCCTCCTTTCATCTTATCCTCCATCCATCTACTGAGTGAAATCAACAGCTGGTCATGTATCAATTGCTGTAATCAAACTTTTTCAGTTCATATAATTACCTGCTTTATAAATTGATGTCATTCTTGTCTACCCACACGCCAACACCAAGATCTTCACGTACCCATGCGATATCTTCATTAGTATTTATCTCATTTACATCGGGTACCTCTGGGTCATGCCCATGTGACAATTCGTTGCCACTAATGACATCATCAGTGACATCAACTATAGGGACCTCATATGTGTCTCTTGGTTTCCATCGGCAAACCACATACCAATCAAGCATAATGGGGTCCTTAGAATAGAACACTTGTTGTGTTTGACATGGAAATATGAAAGGTTCGTCTTCAAAACTGCGTTTGGTAACATTTAGCATAGTGAACCCATGTTCATCAACTATACGCCCAATTCTATCTTTCATGTCGTACCAATGGCATTTGAACAAACAAATAGGCTTCAAGCACCCAATGTATACCTTGATCACAGACTCCAACACCCCTTAGTAGATTTGTTCAACCTCACCTATAGTTGCTACGCCGCTATTTTGAGTAACTCGTAGTTTGTCAATTGCGACGGTCTCAAACTTGTATCCATTGACAAAAAAACCCTGATACGAATGAGCATGTTTTGGACCTCGTGCGAGGGATTTGACTTCTCCAATAACCGTCTGCATTCTTAAATTGTCTACCTGATATAGAGATTTTTTTTTTTTTAAATGATAATAGAAAAAATTTTAACTTAGTGAAAAGACAAAAATGTTTAACTAATAGATCAAATGAGAGAGTAATCAACAAACATGTGCTCGGAACCACTGCATGAATTGGGTGTGTTGCTCTCTTTGTACCCGATGCTCACTCCACTGAGGGTGTAGACGGTTCAAGAAATTTTGATGCTCCCTACAACAAATTATGAGACATGGTGAACAAAAAATAATCCTAAGAAAGAATTTGCAAGGAAAATTTTTTACAACTCACATTATATAAGGTTGTATTGATGGGGAATTGAACAAGAGAAATTGATGCACTTGATATAATTCTTTTGCAGAAATAAAATATGGCACTGCTGCCCCTATGGGCCCGTCCTCGTACCGAATTCATCTGGTTAATTTTGTCTCCACCCCATCAATATATTGTGCACAAAAAGTGGTTGCTTCCTCCATTAAATAGCCTTCAGCAATAGACCCCTCAGGTCGATTCTTGTTACGGACATAATTCTTAAGGGTCAATAAGTATCGTTGAACTGGATACATCCTTCTGTATTGCACTGGTCCTGCAAGCCTAGCTTCAGTGGCTAAATGAGTGGTTAGGTGGACCATAATATCGAAAAATGCAGGCGAGAAGATCTTTTCTAGTTTACATAAAAGAAACGGGATAGCTCTTTCTAACCTCTCCAACGTCTTTATATTAATACTTTGGCATATATCTCTCTGAAAAAAAATAATATTCATTTAGTATCTTCCCAACTGGTTTTGAGATTGATCTCCTTAGAGCTAACGGTAGGAGTTGTTGCATTAGCACATGACCGTCGTGGCTTTTCAAACCAACTATTTTCGTCTCCTGCACCTGCACTAAATTTGCAATGTTTGAAGAGAACCCTTCTGGAAGTTTTAAATCTTTCAACACTTGTAGAAATCTTTTCTTCTCTTCCTTTGACATGTTGTAGGAAGCATGGGGACTGATAACCTTACCAACAACCTTTTTTTATGGTTTAGGGTGAAGAGGTTTTCTTATATTCAACTTCTGCAAATCAAGTATGGCCTTGATGTTGTCCTTTGACTTTCCATCTTTCTGTAAAATAGTATTCAAAATGTTGTCACATACATTTTTTTCAACATGCATTACGTCAAAGTTATGACGAAACAACAAAGATTGCCAATAAGGGAGTTCAAAGAATATACTTTGCTTTTTCCACCCTTCGCGCAATTGGTTTCTTTGATTTCTACCTCTTTGAGTCGAACCTTTGGAAACCTTACCAAATAAGACATTGTCGTATCCTTCACAGTGTTTTAAGATGTCTTCTCCTGATAGGGGTGTTGGTGCATAATCATGTTCCTCTTTGCCATCAATTCCCTTTTTATCAATTCTCCTCGGGTGACCATCCGGTAGAAACCTATGATGCCTTATGTACACACATTTTCAACTACAAGGCAAGAACGTGGAACCTGTTTTAACATGACATGAAGGACAAGCTTTGTATCTTTTTGTGCTCCATCCAGACAACATGTCATATGCAAGGAAGTAACTTATTGTCCACAACACAGCAGCTCGCATCTGAAAGAATGATTGAGTATCTGCATCATAAGTCTTTATGCCTACTTCTGACAAGACCTTCAACTCATCAATCAATGGTTGTAAGTACACGTCAATATCGTTTTCAGGGGATTTTGGTCCATCAATAAGAATGCCCATTACAAAGAATGATTGTTTCATTGACAACCATGGTGGCAAGTTATAAATTATTAAGCCAACTGGCCATGTGCTTCTACATGCCCCAGATACTATTTTGAATGGGCTAAATCCATCACTAGCAAGTGCAAGTGACATTTCGTGGATCACAACTAAAAGTTTGATGTTGGGCATCAAAATATTTCCAAGCTGCTGAATCTCTTGGATGTATTAGTTACCCTTCTTCTGATCGGCTTGATCCATGCCATTTCATAAAATATGAGATTTTCTTCGACATAAACAATCTCTACAACCTTGGAGCCAAAGGGAAGTGCCTTAGCACCTTGATTGGGGCAGTGTGTTTCCCCTCTACCCCACCCTTTTTCTCTTTCCATCTTGAGGTACCACACTTTGGGCAATTATTTAGATCTTTATACTCATTTCTAAAGAGTATACAATCATTGGGGCAAGCATGAATTTTCTCATAACCTAAACCCAAGTCAGACATCATCTTTTTGGCTTCATACCAACTGCCTGGAAGTGTATTATCCGAAGGAAGAGCGTCCTTAAAAAGTGCAAGAACATCTGAAAGAGACTTGTTGCTTCATTTATGCAAATATTTTAATTGGAACAAAAGCACAATAAAAGATAGTTTAGAGAATTTCTCACACCCTCGGTACAAAGGTCTCTTTGCTTCGTCCATTAATTGTTCAAATTGTCTTGATTCTGGAGCTTCACGTTCATTATCCATATCATCAGCATCCACATCTTGCATGAAGGCATCATTTAACATCATAGTCATCTCAAGCCCATGACCAATCTCGTTTGGAACTTGTTCTCGTTGTCGTTTTTTAGATTCTCCATGAAAGTGCCAAAATGTATAGCCTTGATAGAATCCCTCTCTAACAATGTGGTACTCAATGTCTTGGCAGTCCAAATAAAATTTGTTCTCACATTTGGCACATGGACACAACATTAGCCCATCTCTTCCAACCACATTATTTTATTTGGCAAACTCTATGAAAAAATTAACTCCACTGACAAACTCAGGGTAGGTTCAACTTTGCTTAGTGGCATACTTGTGCATCCAACTCCTATCATTCAGATAGTCCATCGTCCCTACAATAACATAACAGGGACTACAAAAGTGTTATAAGCAAGACTACACCAAGTCTGATTCAATATTGCACCGTGTATGAGATGAGTAGTTCTACTATGCTAAAGACTTGATGTCCAAGTACTCCCATTCAATCTGTATTTCTCAACTTGGAGGAGCTAGCATTCAATTATATGCCTCAACTTGAGGAGCATTCAGTTACGTACATGTCTCTACTACATACTATATTATAATCCTCAACATGAAGGAAACTGTTACTTGAGATATTAATTATAAATATAACTGAATCTATTTTATTAATTTTCAACTCAGATGAGGTAACTAAGATAAGGTAAAAGATAGCAATTAATTAAAATCAGTTGTAGTATTTTATGGCTAATGCAACATACCATGAATAAAATTTTAGTATATTTGGATGATCCAAAGAATGAAGTATTCGGACCTGCAAATGAATGACAGTTATCAATAATGACTTAAGCAAGAGAACAAGCTTTATGTTTGTTTTTTTTCCCAACTTGACAGCAGTTCATAGATCACGAGCAGTAACACACTCATTTTGTGGATCCAGCAAAAGATAATCAGCAACTCACAATTTCTAACAGATATGTGTAACATGCGTACATGAAACACCAGAGTCTGCTAAGGAAACACAATTCAGGAACTAGACAGAAAAAAGAACCACCCAACAGCATGTTATAGTAATTATTGCTAACACTAGAAAAACTGGTATGTAAGTGCTTGCTATCCGGCTAAAATACAAGGCCCTAAGTAACTTACTCATCATTTCCAGCTTCTCACTCTGCTTTCTTAATGTCTCTGGGTCCTTTTTCAGAATCCCAACTTCCCGTACCTTCTTTCTTTCTTTTTTATTCTGCCACAAAAGATACAAAATAATGAGCAACTGTTAAGTAAAACAATCAAGCCCATAAATAGAGAACAGATAGCAAGAATGTGTACATCTAATAGACAACCTGTAATGGAAGACACGCACATGATATCATTTTACAAAATATTATCACAGGGAATCTTGAAATCTCCACCACATTATCTTACTAGGCAACTAAAAGCCAACTGGAAAACAAAGAGAGGAGTAGAGCAACTTGCTGGTGGCAGATTATCAAAGCCTCATGCCCAAAGAATTCAGCAAAGGAGATCACAGAAAAAAGAAGATTATAAAAAATTTATGATTATGACTAAATCGAATAACTCCCCATATTTTCTTTCTTCCCTTTAATTTATTAGACTTAAATATTTCATTTGAAACCAAATATTTATTTGAAAGAATTGTCTTACCACAGACAATGGAACCAATAATGTGAAAAAAAAAGGGAAGTAAAGATAAGGACACTGGAGCAAGAAATTTTAGAGACAAAGGTCACTAAATAGCATGACAATGGTACGCAGCTCTATTGTTGAAGGAATTGCTGAAATTATGAGGAAAGATAGTTTATGAAAGAAGAAAACAGGAAAGGAAAGATGAAAACTGAAAGATAGCAGCTTACTTTTGCACTAACCAGGATTCCTGTGGTTTACTCATATTTCAGTCTAATCAATCAACCATATTTAAAACTACACTCATCTCACATTCGCAACATATGAAATGAAACTCACAAGTGTTAGGCAATGATCCAGAAAAAGAGGGCCAGGTGTAAACGGGACATCATTGAATTTTTTAATTTATAGAATATGTTAAAAAAATAGTTCCAATTGTAGACATTGTAAACTATTTATGGGATTAGGAAACTGGTTCCACAAAAACTAATGTAATATCCAGAGGACAATGCTTGTTAACTTTAAAATTTGCAGAAAGCCTTTAAGGACTTCAGGGGATGCGAAGTTTATATGAAACTCTAATAAAATTTTTAACATATATATATTTAACGGGAAACAGATAACACCTACAACTCAATAACTCGACCACCAGCACACATAAATATGCTGCATACCGAGTTTGACTATAATAACATAGAAACAAGCTTTAGAAGATCACTGAGTTTTCTTGTAAGACTGTCGCAGCAAAACTTGCCTCTGGCGTCGGCCTACGGAATCTGTCTAAGATGAGCAATACCTTGCTGAATCAATGACAATATCGTCAGCTGAAATCAAAATTTTAAGTTAAAAAGTAAAGATGATGAAGATCATCACCATCAACTAAATAAATTATAATGCGATTTGTATTAAAGTAAAGCAGCACAACATACATTTAGGTCGCAGACAACGCCAATTCTGAATTCGCCCAGCGAAATCCTACGAGACAGCCCACACCGAATAGAACCTCTTCTCTAAGTGAGAATAAGAAAATAGAGAAGAGTCGGACAGCATCGTAGAACACGACGGGTAGCTCAGTAGCTCACCAGAGCACTAAGGTGGAAATGGAGTGAGAGAGAGAGAGAGAAACCTCCGCACCTCCCCAACGCCCTTGCTCAAACCTCCATACCTCTGCTCCGAGCAGAGCCACTTGAGGTCGATGAAATCAGGTTTCGGCTGTTGGAAAATAATGTGCACAATTCACTCAAGATACAATAACTGCAATTGAACAATTTACACAACCAGAAACCAAATATGCGTACCTTGTAGCCGAACCGCTTCCAAATATTTGACAGCAATTTAATCAAATATAACAGGAAAAATAGTACCTGGTTCGAGGCGTGTAGTCACTGACTTTGAAAGAAATACGCCTCCTGTTGTGCACTAGGATTACTGGCGACTTCTCCCCAAAATACAACGGACCTAGTTGACTCACCCGTGCACCGAGTAGACTCAACTCTCGAACTCTTTCAGAACTTTTCCTGACTGCTTCTCCGGATCGAACACAAACTGTTTCGAAACTTGGATCAACCAGAGAATATCTCTGATTTTTCCTCTCAAACTCAAGAACAAACGAGAACGTCCGCGAACTCTCAAGATCGAGCGAGCACCTTTCACTTTCACTTTCCAAGTGTTTCTCAAGTCTACGCTCTCGACTGTGGAACCCAATTTATAGGGTTCCCTCGGGCACTTGTGTGAAAAGACACTTTTACCCTCCAACCGATCGACCGTTCATTCAGAATCCGACTCGATCCGACCATCGATCTATAACCAACTTGATCGATGGATCGGATCAATAACCGTGTCAATCAACGGTGCGGATCTAGATCTATCTCAACGGTCATATCGAACTCATCTCTCGATAAAATAAATGAATCTCAAATGGAGGTGCCGAAGTTTGAACCCGGGACCTCTCATATGCTAATCAAGCATTTTCCCATCCGAGATACATCTCAATTGTGGAAATAAGATAAAACTTATAGAAAATAAATTAAAATGAATTACATCATTTTAAAACTATACAACATTCCCCACCATTTTAAAATGATGAGACAACCGACATGACACAAAAATGACCAACCGACATAACGCAAGAAAGATAACTTCGGCGAGAATGGAAAAGCGGTCGGTACTCATAAGCTTTTCGACGAAAGGTGTCTTGCGGACTTGAACCCCGCCTAGTTGATGTTACGCTACCCATAACAGTCCCTAAGTGAACAAGTCTTGAACTTGGACTTTATATACAGTTTTAGAAACACCAAACAACCAAGAGTTGGTTCTGAAATATGAGTTCTATCGGGGTTGCACGCTTACGGCCATGCCATGCAGTATCTTGTGATGTGAATATCTCTTGAGAGAATAAGCCCAGATTCTCTTATAGACTCAAGGCCCCACGGTCATACTCACATTCGGTGATATCTCCAAGGGTATACTTGCATCTCTATACCCCTCGCTATAGTAGCCTCGATATCATTAAGGTTATTCACCAACCTCAAATGATTGCGGTTGAGCACCGACTTCCTAGAGATGGGGCGTGAATAAATTCACTAATTTTGGTGCTCCTACCGCCACTTTCGGTTGGCTTGTTTTTACCCATTGAACCTTCATCATGGGATAACCATTCAGATAGGTTGGGTTGCTACCAACGGTAACTCAAGTAATAGGCTTTAATCCCATCCCCTAGAAGCAAATTGTACTTGTCCTCTCGACAAGCCCTTGGTCGGTGATCTGCCAAGTTTTCCATGGACTTAACATAACTTAAAGTTATGATTCCAAAGGGAGGTGAGCTTACGCAAAAATCTTGTATCTAAGCTCTATGTGCCTAGACGACTTTGAATTGTGATTTTTACTCTTCACTTTCATTATAGTCGCCTGATTATCACAGATTTATTAGGATAGCAGGAATTGGCTTATCCAACAATGGAATATCGATAACGGACTCAAGCCATTCTCGCTTCCCCACCAGCCAACTCCAGAGGCAACCATCTCAGCCTCCATAGTTGATCTCGGTGATCAAGGTCCGCTTGGAGGATTTCCAAGCGGCAAACACCACCACCTAGTGTAAACACAAATCCACTTGTGGATTTTGTTTCATCAGTCGAGATCTAGTTAGCATCATTGTACCCTTCAAGTACGGTTGGTAAACCGAATAGTGTATCCCATAGTTAACAGTCCCCTTCGATATCTCAGAGTCTTTCAATAGCACTCCAATGAGTTTTATCTAGATTATTACTGTACTGCTCAATCTGCCTACAAAGATATGAGATATCAGGTCTAGTGCGGTTTGACAAATACATCAAACTACCAATAATCTGGGAATATCTCAATTGAGAAACACTATCCCCACCATTCTTCTTTAGTTTAACACTAGAGTCATATGGTGTACTAACTGGTTTGCTATTCTCAAAGCCAAATCACTTCAAGACTTTCTACATAATGAGACTGTGTCAAACAAATCTCATTCTCTCTGATTCCTAAGATCACTTTCGCTAATCCTAGATCTTTCATGTCAAAATTATCACGAAGGTATTTTTTAACCTCTAAAATTTTGACATGTTCTTTCCCAAAAATTAATATGTCATCTACATATAAACACATTATGATGAATGAATTTTCATATACTCTCCAGTACACACATTTATCAAAATCACATATCTTAAATCCATAGGAGAGAATTACCTTATCAAATTTCTCATGCCACCGCCTAGGAGCTTGTTTTAATCCATATAGAGATTTAACTAGTTTACGGACCTTATTCTCCTGACCGGGGACTACAAAGCCTTCTCGGTCTGCTCCATATAGATCTCCTCATCTAACTCACCATTAAGAAAGGCGATTTTAACATCCATCCGATGTATCTCGAAGTTTATATGAAGCTGCCAAGCTGCTATTAACGATCGCGCGGTAGTGATCCTAGTTATTGGTGAATAGGTGTCAAAGAAGTCGATCCCTTCTTTTCCGACTATACCCTTTGGCAACTAATCTAGCTTTATATTTCTCAATGGATCCATCAGATTTCGTTTCCTTTTGAAAATCCATTTGCATCCTATAGGTCTAGACCCCGGAGGTAAATCGGTCCAACACCCATGTGTTGTGTGAAAGTATGGAATCCATCTCACTTTTCACAGCTTCCTCCCATAAAGATGCATCACTAGATCGCGTGATCGCCTCGGTGTAAGTTAAAGGATCATCCTCTATAAGGAAGGTATAGAAATCATCTCTGAAATTTTTCTCTATCCTAGGTCTCTTGCTCCTCCTAGGTTCGGTTTAGTGCAACTCACCCGGTTTTCTCTCAGATGTGATTTTGATGACTCTCCTACATCTAGTTTCTTCTTTTCTTTCATGGGAAAGATGTTCTCTAAGAACACAAAGATCATCGATTCTTTGATTGTATTTACGCTGACCTCTTGTATATCGAAAGCGTATAACCAAGAACCGATATGCATGGTTGTTTTCAGCATATCCTATGAAAGCAAAAGATCGTGGGTTTTAGGAGTTAATTTTGTTGTTTTGTTAAGATTAACTTTAACCTTAGCAAGACAACCCCAAACTCTAAAGTATTTAAGACTAGGTTTCCTACTCCACCATAATTCATATGGAGTTTTCTCGTTATCCTTGTATGCGGGATACGGTTAAGTATTTTACAAGCTGAAAGTAAGGCTTCTCCCCATAAATTGTTGGGAAGACCAGAACTAGACAACATAGAATTAATCATGTCCAAGATTGTTCTGTTTTTCTCTCGGCAACCCCGTTTGGATCAGGGGTGAATACGGAGCGCTTGTTTCATGAATGATTCCATACTCCTCACAAATTTCCCAAACTCTGCAGAGCAATATTCACCTCCTCTGTCCCTGACCTAAGTCTTTTAATTGTCTTGTGGGTTTGGTTTTCAACTTCTCGCTTTATAGGTTTTGAATTTTTCAAAAGCTTCATCTTTTGTTTTTATTAGATACACATAATAACAGATTTTGACATATCATCGATAAAGGTAATAAAATACCTCTTGCCTCCTCTCGTCAAGATACCGCCATCTCATCTCACATATGTCACTATGTATCAATTCAAGTAAGTCAAACTCCTACCGACTATCTTGAAAGGTTTCCTAGGTTGCTTGGACCGAACACATATCTCACATTTGTTATTCAGATTTGTGTTATGTTTGGGAATTAAGTCCAAGTTCATCATTCTTTTAAGTGTGTTAGAGTTCACATGTCCTAGTCTTCCATGCCATATGTCATGGGAATTAGTGCACAAAAAACAAAGATGAACTAGCAGCTTTATTTTCAAAGTGAACAAAAATTACATTGAGTTTAAATAAACCATCTATTACATAACCTTTGCCTACAAAGGAACCTCCTTTTGTTATTACAACCTTATTTGATTCAAACACCAATTTAAACCCTAATTGACTTCGTAAGAAAACCGCTAACAAGATTTTTCCGAACATCCGACACGTGTTGCACACGATGGAGGGTGAGAGAGTTCCCGTGAGGTAAACTTTAAATTCACTTCTCCTTCTCCTATAACTTGTGCTACACTTGAATTGCCCATCGTCCACGGTTCTCCCTTTTACTTCCTCGATAGGAAGAGAAAGAGGAAATATCGAGCAAATATGAATAGTAGCACCAAAAGATCAATCCACTAATCGGTGGGTGTATATGCCAGTTTAATTCACGCTTAGATGATATTAACCTCGTCATTGGTTCCAGTAGAACTGGTTCCAGTTATCATGTTTGCCCGAGGGGTAACCTTATCCTTCGTTCTCCCGGATTGTATTTTCTATGCCTACACCTTTGTTTGGTAAAATGTCCGTGGTTTTCCACGGACATAGCATGTTCTCTTGTTTCGTCCTTCTAAATCTTTTGTTTGGGTTTTGTAAATTGTCGCTTGTTTTTCTTCTTGTTGAAGTTAGGCCGTTTAGAATCTACTAAGTTGGCTTTCTCACTAACTTCTCGAAATGTCTGAATTCTTTTGGTCTGTACTTTTTTTGGTCCGAAACTTTTCGATTCTTTTCTTCAATCTGAAAAGGCAACTAGCACTTCTTCCAATCAAGGGATTATTGACTTGTGCCTCGTCTGATTTCTGAATTCTGACCACGATGGGGAAATTTATCTATCGAGTCTTTGAAGCTTGGACCTTTTCTATAAAGGTGATCCCTTTTGAGCGGAGCTTGGCTACTATGTTTTGAATTTCATGAGTTTGATCGACAACCCATTTTCCATCGACCATTTTAAAGGAAAAGTAATTTCCTATGTTAAAACTTTGCTCGACTCGATTACGCTCCATACTTAGTCTCTAGTTCTTTCCAAAGGATTTTGGCTGATTCAGCTTCTTGATAGAGATCAAATAGATTATCACTTAGAGCACTAAGTATTGCCCCACGGCATATATGATCATCATTCATGAATTTAACCTATGATCCAATCTACTAGGTTCATGATCTTCAGGATCGACTATAGGTGGGTCTTCTAAGACAAGGTAGTATAACCCGATGGAAGTTAACCAATATTCCATCCTTTTCTGCCATCTCCTAAAGTTGCTTCCATTAAAAGTTTTTGGTTTCAAGGTTTTGTTCAACTTATCTCTTGAGTGCACCATTCTAAGGACAATATTTCTTTCGAAATTGTTGGAAAATAATGTGCACAATTCACTCAAGATACAATAATTGCAATTGAACAATTTACACAACCAGAAACCAAATATGCGTACCTTGTAGCCGAACCGCTTTCAAATATTTGACAGTAATTTAATCAAATATAACAGGAAAGATAGTACCTGGTCTGAGGCATGTAGTCACTGACTTCGAAAGAAATACGCCTCCTGTTGTGCACTAGGATTGTAGACTCAACTCTCGAATTCTTTCAAAACTTTTCCTGATTGCTTCTCCGGATCGAACACAAACTGGTCATATCGAACTGATAAAATAAATGAATCTCAAATGGAGGTGCCGAATTTCGAACCCAGGACCTCTCATATGCTAATCAAGCATTTTCCCATCTTAGATACATCTCAATTGTAAAAATAAGATAAAACTTATAGAAAATAAATTAAAATAAATTACAACATTTTAAAACTATACAGCATCGGCTCCCACAAGGCACACTTTCTGGTTAAGCAGATTCTGTGATCCGCGAAATCGAGTATCTATCCCGCACTCGCACTCTTCGTCGATGATCTTTGATCTCGCGGAGCCGAAGACAACGAGCGATCAATACCAGAAACAATTAATTTGCGGTCGCCCGGGGAACTCCCCCTCTCACCAAAAGCAATCGAGCAGAAATCCGAGTCTCAGCAGCATATACTGATCAAAACGCACGGAGCCGCAGTCGATCGGAGAGGTAAAAGAAAAAATGCTCGATCGATTTTGATTTCCATTTCGATTGCCAGTGTTCGATCGTGCTCAAGATAGTTGGAAATACATCTATGTATACCCGAACCGAGGCTAGGAGTTGGAGGAGCGATTAGAAGAAAAAGGAAAAAGGAAATTAAAAAAAAGGCAAGGGAACAAAAGAGCGTACAGGAACGCCGCGTTCAAAGCCGCGGGAAGAACGCAAGCAAACATAATATTTTTTCAGCGGGGTACTGAAAATGGCGGTTGACAGAAAAGTCATACCTTTCTCTCTTATTACGACCCAAATTAAACAGCTTATGTAAAGACTAATTGGCCCTCTCAAGCCTCACCGATAGATTTTTAAAACTTGAAAGTGACACCGCGAGGGTCGACTGACGCCGCAGCGCCGATGCGTCAGCATTAACGACCCTTACAAAAGATCAAGTCCCACACAAACAAGCTTAACAAACTCACCTAATTATAGCTAGACCTCAAGTGGCTATGCTGGGTTCAACCCCTATCCGGCACCATAAAGAAGGGGGGAAATATACCTATGGTTAGAGAGGGTCCGTTCGTGTAAAGTAGAAATGTTACAATGGTTTACTCCATAACCCTAGTTATTTGGGCAAGGATTTTTATTTAAACCCTGAGTACTCCAACACTTATACCAAGAGTGAAATTAACCCTTGCTAAAGTCATGTATTTACTAACGGATCACTAGAAAACCGTAGGTGTATAGAAACATTTACCAACGGTTACAACCAAACCCTTGGTAGAAAGTCTCTTTCTACTAGTGAGACCAACTGCACCAGCTTAAACTCTAATTTTGCATTGAAATCAATAACCCATTGTTCATTTGAAAGCATGGATGCCGAAGGGAGATCATAAAGCATCCATCTATCTTTGAGCCAAGCACACAACTCATCTCTCTTTACTACCTCTAGCTTGATCCAGACAATAACACGAAACTGAAGGCAATTATTGTAAAGAGGGAATTTAGAATCGTTACCCTGATTGGAATTGCCTACCTCGCTTGCCCATGATTTGTAGTGGGATGTCCATTGTTGTGTTGGCTTCGGATTTGATGGTGCTTCCAATTGATTACTCTTCATCAAGGAATTGAACTTCTTTAATATTTCTTTGAGATTCATCCATGTTGAATCTTCATTTGGTTCGATTGGTAGGTAAAGTCTGGCTAAAATTTGAGAAGAGCAGGCTAAGACAAATTTGCACCCTCCTGTTAGCCTTCAGTCATGATTATTCTTCAAAATTCCTTACTATAGCTTTTATACATGATTTTATTTTAAATTCCCTTACTATAGCCTTCAACCATTATTTTTCTTAAATTTCTTTAGTATATAGCGTTTGACTATGAATTTTTGTCAAATTCCCTTACTATAGCCTTTAGTCATATTTTTTTTCCAAACTTTCTTACTGTAGCCTTCAATCATAATTATTCTTCAAATTCCCTTACTATAGCTTTCTGACATAATTTTTCTTAAAATTCTCTTACTATAGCTTTCAACCACGAATTTTTGTCAAATTCCCTTACTATTGCTTTTAGTCATAATTTTTATTCAAATTGCCTTACTATAGTCATCAGTCATAATTTTTCTTTGAAATCCCTTACTATAATCTTCTTGAATGAAGTTTTTGAAAATTTCCTTACAATAGCCTTCAGTCATGATTTTTCTTTAAATTCTCTTACTATAGCCTTCAGCAATGATTTTTCTTCAAAATTCTTTGTTATAGCCTTCAGTCTTGTTTTTTTTAAATTCTTTTACTGCAAACGTTAGTCCCATTCATTAGAATACGGGTTGGATCGGATTTAATTTTATGCATTGGGTCGAGTTGGACCGCATGCTAACTCACACTTGTGCCTAGAAGAGAACCAAATATGAAGCTAAAAGAGAGGGATAAGCTTGCGAAATCTCTCTAGAAAGGGTAAGTAACAATCTTCTCATTTGGATTTTGATGTTGTTAGGGTTGCCGAACCCATCCTTCATCATTTGACTGAGGAAGGTGAAGGGAGAGCAACTTTCAAAATGTAGAGTAAAGACTGTTAATGAGAGCCCTTGGGCTGACGGGAAGCCTAGTTGTAATGGGATCCCAGTGATACAAGTCATACATAAATGTGAGATCTTGATATGAACAGAACACTAATCATGTACAAATTGAGGACGTGCCTTCTCTTACAGTAACCGGTGTTGAGAGAGGAAAAAGTCTGAGAGGAAAAAGTCTGAGAGGAAAAAGTCTCATGTTAAGACTACAAAGAGCAACCAGTTTTGAGATAGATGTCTATGATGCCTCAGGGCGAGGTAGGAGATCCAAAGTTTTGTTGACAGTTCTACTGAGGAGATATGGGAGGTGTTTAGATAGAAAGCTATAATGATGAGTACAATTCATGTGGGTACTACAGTTCTAGTGCTCTAGTGAATTTGATTTTGGAACAGCAGCATCTCATGAGGACAGTATCCTAGCTACATGTGGGTAATTTTTCTTCTTCCCATCGCATTACCGTGAAGAAGCCCTTCACAGTTGTTAAAGATAGGGGAAGGGGCTACTAGTGTCAATCTTGGGGAGGAGAATTTTAATCAGGTTCTTCGAATTGATGAGAACCCCAAGGCTTATGGGGCACTTTCTTTTCCTT
Organism: Aristolochia fimbriata; assembly: GCA_019845555.1. Lineage (NCBI taxonomy): Eukaryota > Viridiplantae > Streptophyta > Magnoliopsida > Piperales > Aristolochiaceae > Aristolochia > Aristolochia fimbriata. The sequence goes on along the minus strand of CM034084.1, from coordinate 8,710,817 downwards.
CATTTATTCACGGGATTTAGATGAGTCAAGAGTATGATTGTCCCTATTGAGAAGTTAGACGAAAAATTTCAGATCTGGACTGATTCGATATTGTGGCAACGCAATTGCATGTAGGGGATGTTGAAAGTGATTAGTCCTCACAGGAGGACAAAGATCCAACACTAGCTTCTGCAGTATGGAAGTATGGGAACAAAACATTGTAAAATATATTTAATAATCAAACTGTTTAAGAAAACAGAAATAGCTTGGTGGTAAACAGTAGTGAATTATTAGTTCCGAAGCATTTGAACAAATATAAAACCACCAAACCTAAAGGTAATTGCATAAATATCTGGCCACAGCCAAGGATCGACGTTTCAAATACAAACCCATCCCAACTTCAAGCAATGTTTTTTGCCACAGCTAACTTAAAAAACTCAACTAAACTACATTTGACTCATTGTAAGGAAAATCTTACTAGCAATTGAGGACTCCCGACCTTGAAAATTCAACATAAAGAGTAACTTTACACGAGGGAGAGCTCTCCTGCAGGAACTCCTCTCTTAATCAATTTTGCCCAGGAATCATTTGTCTCACTAATGACCTTAAGAGCATAATCCTGCCAATAATGAAGAACAGTAAATGTCAAGAGATGCTTATGGACACTAAAAAGAGATTAGGATGTTTACAATTGGAAAACTGAAAAATATCCAAAATTATTGGATCACACATTTCCAGAATGAATATTTACAAAATATAGCCCTTCAAATTTAATTGCACCTCTCAACTGTTACTGAGTGATCCAAGTAACAGAATTCTGATGTTAGTGACTTACTGTGATTAAATGGAATGATGGCAAAAATTAATGTAAATACAAATTAAAACAGGGTGCATCAACGCCCTCATCCCAAAGAGAATGTGTCAAATCCCTCATCGAAAAGAGGGTGAGCTTAAACTCATCAGCTAAAAGTTTCTTACAAAAGCAGCAAGGCAGAATCAGACAGCCTCCTCCCAGGGAAAAAGGGAGGAGAGAAGGGTCTTCCCATTCATGACTGCATTTTTATGATGAAGATGAAGACCGAGTCAAACGATTATTATTATTATTATTATTCCCATGATCCGAACAAGGAAATAAATATCAAACCTAAGAGAAAACCTCGGGGGTGAACATTTTTTTTGTGAAACTCTAGGCCTAATGTAACAAAATGTTCTTGGAAAGACTGGCCAAAATTTAAGTTCCACTTCAATATGCACTAAAATCCATCCCAAACTACAAAAATCCAAAACTTAAAATTCTGAAGACCAGGACACGAAATAGAGATACCTTGCTCACTGCTTTGTTACCAAGGCCAAACTTATTAGCAGGTTTTCCATCCGGAATCTTGTAGTCCCTGAACCAATCTCTAATCGCAGTAAGGGTACCCTGGAAAATTATATGCTTGGTTAACCATGAATACAAGTCGCAATGTTGAAACAGCTTTACAAGATGGAAATGCCTTCATATCAGTAAAATGGAAACAAATGGAAACTGTAATAGAAGTAGAGATAGGTTGAGCAGTAGAATGTTACCGGGAAGTGCTTCTCGACATCGTCAACATCATTTACAAGGGAAGCTTTAGGATCATCCAATGAAATTGCAACTATTTTCCAGTCAAGCTCGCCTTCATCAATCATAGCCAAAGCAGCCAGAGGTTTAACCCTCAGAATTTGTCCAATCTTTGCACGGCTTTCACCAATCTCAACAACGTCAACTGGCATAGTATAAAGTCCATGAGTCAAGTTACTATTCCAGCAATTATGTGACAAATTTAGAAGTTCAACCACTGCATCCTGCTATTGACCAGAGAAAGGAGAGATTTACCTGGATCATTATCGCCGAAAGCTCCTTCAACTTCTACGTTAGCATGAGAAGGGTCTTCCCATGTCTGTGGGAGCAGTCCATAGTTCCAATTAATGTTGTAGCTGCAATAGAGCAGAACAAAGGAAAGCAATCATAAGATGTCCCAAGTCAAATATGAGAGAAAGAAAACCTTGTACAATAAATAAACTCAAGAGCTGCTAAACATTAAATAGAAATAGAGAAAGAAAACTGCAAGCTTTTTGCCCACAGAACGACAGTTCTTTTTCAAGCACATTCATTCTACTGCTTTAGTGGTTCTTATTCAACAAGGGCAAATGACAACTAAGGGTGAACCATGACAAGAAAACTGCCAGCTCTTTACCCCCTGAACAGCAGTTCTTTTTCGAGCCCATTCAATCTACTGCTTGAGTGGTTCTTATTCAACAAGGGCAAATGACCACTGAAGGTAAACCATTCCATAATAGAACTTACTATAGAAAAGTCATATCACCAAGACAGTACGATGGAACAGCAACTGAATTGCCAATTGTACAAAAACCATATCACCAAGATAGTACGCTGGAACAGCATTTCACTTCCCCCAATTCTATTTGCACAAGCATTACAAGGAATGAAGAAGAAGAAAGAAAAAATAAAAGGGAGGGAAGGAGGGACGGGAAGAAGTGTGCAGCAGCTAAAAAAGCCAGAAAACCAGCTCCCATTGGGTAGAGCACCTAAATCCTGAATCCTAAAGCCCAGAGGCCCTAACTCTCCTTTTATTATGTATTAAAAATACATGGATATAAATGCCCCTTATGCTTAATACAACTCACTCCCTATGTAATAATCATACTTCAAGGGTATAAAGATAAATGGAGAAGAAATAGATGGCACACAAGTCGGAGAAAGGAAGAGAACATTAGAGACTTTCAACTCTCCAAATCAATCTTATATAAGTTGAGTACAATTTATAAGTGTGAGAATTTGAAGGAGTTCACCTCCTAAATACAAACTTTAACATTTCCTCTAAGTGTAATATCATCCATAGACACCACAAGTACAACCATACTTGATTGCCTATGCAAATTAGACATTGAATAATTACAGAAAACAAATTGAAAGCAGTTACTACTGTACTGAATGGTCAAACCAAGCCTCCAGGCTCCCTCTCAGCCCATAAACAGACTAATGGATGTTGCACACCATGCAATTCCCCCTTGAGTAACAAACCCTGGAAGTTGCTCCATGCATACCTTTTCTTGCAGGTTTCCAAAGAGGAACATTTTTCATATCAAGCTGAAATGAAGACCACCTTTGTCAACAGCAATAGACAATACAATTCATACTACATTGAGTCGCAAGGGAAAAAGTGTTCAGCACATCCACACCATAACCTTGGGCATACCAATGGCAGTCAATTTGTCTGTTATACAGCGCAATACTGCTATCTATATTTTATTGAACAGTATAAACCCAATGGCAATTACTTGAGCTCCATCATGTAGATAACTAGGATCCAGTTCCACTTTCAATCAGCACATGTATTTCAGCAACTAGGGTCTAGATAAAGTGGCTTTCTTCCACCTCAAAGAAAACAAAACATCCTGCACTTGGTGGGTATTGAAATATAAGACAAGGACAAAACAGACCTGCATCAATTGGCAAAATAATGGAAAGATATATACTAAGAAAAAGGATGATTTGTGAAAGTGTTTGGTGCAGCAATGGGCAATTATATCAATGTAAAGTAGACCTGCAGTGGCAGATTGATATTGGTCACATGCAGAGAGGCACGGACTTTTCCTTTGGAAGCAAAACAGTGGAGGTAAGTGTACGCTGGTGGCACCATCATCTTTATTACTGGGAAAGGCGTGAAGATGGAGATGGCAGAAAGATGATGATGGTGGTGAAGGAGAAGATGGTGGCTGTGATGGAGATGATAAGGTATGATGAGAGATACTGAGAAATCATCTAGAATCAGGATATCCAACACTAGAAAAGGAATTGGGGACTGGAGTGGCTGGACTAACTAACCTTTAGATTAAGAGTCAAGAGAAAAATAAGTACTTTAAAAAAGGTGATATCTGCCGTGACATATATTTTTCTTGTTGTAGGATCAAAACGCACCCTTTCTAACTTCTGAGATATCCTACCCTGATAGCCTAGGGAGCAAATTTATCACCAGGTAGACCAACTCGATGAATTAAGCACATGAACCCAAAAATCTGAAGGTAGCTTAAATAACTTGCCTTGGGGTAGAGGATCACCATGAAAAAATGGAACACCTAAAAGGACTGCACCCAATAAGTATACAATGTTTTTAGGAACATTCATGTGCATCATAAAGGTATGAGCAACCTCAAGAAGGTACTGAATGTTCCTTCAATCACACCATTTAGCAGTGGAGTACAAATGTGAGATGTTTAGCGAATAATTCATTTCGAGGCATAAACATATAGAATTTTTTATTTTCAAACTTGTCCCCATTGTCATACAAAAAAGTTGGAGTTTAAACAGCAAAATATTTTCTTGTAAAAGTTTTAGTTTTCTTAGAGGATCCTTGTAAAAGTTTCAAACACACTAAACACATCAGACTTCACACCAAAGAGATACACCTGGCGACCACAACTGAAGACATTCTAAGTTAACAAGCACCTAAAAGCAGAATGGTAGGGAATGGAGGTGGAAAAAAATAGATGGCAGTACCCTCTACGCAAAGGTGGGCTCAGCTTGTCTTAATCATACAAGTGAGACAAAGAGTTCCAGAACTTCTAACAAGTCTCACTATTAAAGACTTAATACTTGATTATGACACTTGAGATATTAAATAGTCATGTCATAACCATATTATCATCGACGTATCAGACATCGGTCATATGGATAGAATGGTCATCCCCAGTATACTTCACCTCCCACTTTGCATTGAGATATGTACGAACGGATTTGGACCAATTCAGATAATTGCTCCCAGTTAGTTTTTCAGCAGTAATCTGAATGACAACCTTCCTATTCAGAGTATCCCATTTCTCTGGAGTAACACACCAAACCCAGGGTACCATTAACAAATCTGAGAGGTGCCGCATCAGATCCCGTGCAAGCAACCAAGTTACCTACATGATACCAATAGGTCCCACACCCCAATTAGGTAGAAAGGGGATCAATTACACACCAATGCCAGAAGAGTCAGAAATAAGCCTTCAAAAGACCAATTCATGCAATAAAATTTGAAACATCTAAGCTATAATGTTCACATCTGCACCCAGACGAATTACACAGGCAAAAAACTCAATACTAGAGAAAAGGTTCCAAGCATGCACCAAAGATAGCAGAAATCCCTCTAGGGACAGCAGAACATCATATAGCTGCTTAATTTGCAGGGGTGGTCATTAAAATCAGGGTAAGCACTAAATAAAGAAAAAATCAAACTTTTAAACCACTTAGTCACTCACCCAGAAAATTTCAAGTTTTTCTCTTGTCAGGGTCGCAAACTACAGTTTTGGAGCAGAAAACAGGAAGAAGCTCACTCCATTGGATCTTAATGCTCCAAGATGATATAAGAAAATGAATGATTAAAGGAAGTGAAAGAAAGGAGACAGAAGTACGCAGCAACAAGAGAGTCAAAAATCAGCTCCCATTAGGGTAGAGCTCAATCCCCAATCCTTCTGTTATGTCTGAAGTGACTTAAACATAAATATGCTTATTCAACTCACCCACACAACTCCTAATGACTTGAAATTGGAAACATAACACTGTCACTATCTGACTATAATCAAACAAGCCTACACAAATGCAAATTAAGGCAAGTAGAATATGTTATCCTATGCTTGGAGATAAGGAAAACATACGGGTAGTATCGAAGCTTCCCCTTCTTTGTGTCCTGCTTTATGGGAGTGTAAGGCTCTTCGGTAGCAACTTCCATCTTGGCGCTACTCTCTTTTGGTATTTCAACTATAAAGTTAAAAATACCATCTCCTAACTGTAATGGAATGTCATGCCAAGGTGAAACCTGCACATTTCCCGACAATTATGAAGTCAATGAAGCAGCAATTTCCTATGAAAGAAATTTAACCTCATAAATACATCATAATTACCAGTTGAAACAGATCATGAGAGGTAACTTCATTTACAAGTCAAAGAATCAAAATTTCATTTTTTCCATTATGGGTACCAAAGATGACAAAACAGCAAACACAAAGCTTCAATAAGATTGAGATGCATTATTTCAAGAATCTCAATTAGATGTAACTTTCAACATCATGATTGAACATGCCTCCCTTCCAAAGCTCAGTAATACGTTAGTTCTGGAGTAAACTGATACACTTCAGCTCCCCCCAGGCCCCGAGAATGGTGATATGGAAGCCCCCGCAAGAATCCAAGATGACTGGCTAAAATTGAACCTCGATGGCTCCTTGCTAACCCAGGCACAGCTGGGGCAGGAGGAGCCATCAAAAACAATAGAGGGGACTGCATACTGTTGTATTCTGGGCCAGCAGTTGTCAGCACTTCAAATGAGGCTGAGGCTCGAGCTTTGTGGACTGGCATCAAGCTCCTTAGGCAGGAGGAAATAGAAATATCTCAAGTAGAAGTTGAAGGAGACTCGGCACTGGTAATTAAGTGGGCTAGTCAAGCCTCCAATCTCCCTTGGAAGCTCAAAGCTGTATTTAAAGAACTTCAAGAAGCTATATCAGGATGGAATGTAGTATGGCTGAACGTACCTAGATCATCAAACTCCCTTGCTGATCAACGGCTAAAACTGCATACATAAGGCTGAGCTAATATCAGGGACTGAGATTCCCTTGTAATTGTGTTAGATATGCTCTATTTCTGTTTCCTATGTAACTTTATCTATTGAGCAATAAAATTTGCCATAAAAAAAAATTAAAAAAATCGTCATGGAACATGCCAATAACCTGGATAGGAGAAGTCCCATTGATGATTGTTAAAGATTGGAGTTGGTTTCATCGCAAAAAACCAGCCACTAAGGAGGCCTACATACACCCTTTTAACCCATTATTTTCAATAACATTTTTCATAGTTGGACACTTTTCCCCACTTAACACTTCCTCCAAACATCCAAGCTTATACAGAATGGGCATAAGATGAGAACACCAACTTCCAATGAAGCAAACTGCAATTGGTTCTTTCCTCATGTGACCACAAATTCCCATTGGAGTAGACAGTAATTGGATCTCACCTCATGGATCCAAAAATACAAATGATTTGTGGAGCAGAAAGTGGGCCTAGATCACAATCACAACCATCTCTACACCATGCTAAAGATTGAACCTGTTTCCATCCTGAAATAACTAACCACTGTGAAGACCTAATACTCCACTTTTTAGCACATTAACTTTCTTAAAATTTTTAAATATGGTACCTTTTTTCTACTTAACACTGTTTTTGGCAATTGGCATGTCATGGACCTGCACCGCTATCCAAAAAACTATTATTTTGGTGGTCCAAAGCAACAAATGATTTGCAAAACCCAACTGATTTCTAGAAATTAAATCTATGAGCTGACCTATGTCATTGCCTACTCTATATAGACTTGTTCCTTTTTAGGAAAATTAATTTTATTAATCAAAATCCAATAAAAGACAAAATACAAGGGTAGGAGAAGCCAACAACATGAGATTGGGGGGAGACCTCAATCTTCAATACCACCTGCTAAAGAGTTAGCAGACCTTGGTACACAGACCCAAATACAAATAGACTCATTTATAAGGTAAAAGATTTTCCTAAAAGCCAATTGGAGCGGCCAAAGGGAAAGGAGCTACACTTGCCCCACCAAATTACAATGTTATAATCTCCCTCAACATCCAGCGCTGCATTGAAGGAGGTTTTGAAGATTCGAAGTTCATCACTAAAACAGCATCCGAGATGCCAAAGGTGCTCTAATATGAGCTGCACAGAACAAGAATGAACTCTAATTTCCACCTAACCTTGTTGATCTAAAGAAGACCCTGCTTCTATAAATGAATTTTGCTCCGTAGATTAGAGAAAGGAATATAAGATAGATTGGTCAAAAGTCAGACACAAATTCCACATTTTCCTTCTTGGGGATTACAGCAATGAAACTGGCGCCAAATTTCTGTAGGAGAGGTGTTTACCATCTAAAATATGAATACAGAGAAAATTAGCAATATCAATTGCCTAGAGTAGTTCCAGATGGAAGAAATTTCAAAATTATGCCAAGAGAACATATATAGAGATGGAAAAGATGAATTATAATTGAGATAATTGATGAAAGAATTTCTACGAAAATCAAAAGGGAGAGTAACAAGTAGAACAATCCACAGGAAAGGATAAAAGATAAGACAAATAAACAATACTCTTTGTCACATCCATAACCTGTTCACACAAAAACTGGAGTCATACTATCACACTTCTTGAATTTGTCACCGAAATTATGACAAGTTTCGATAATTTATGGTACAAAATCTCAAACACATAAACATACTAAATTTAAGACGATGACGAAACACAGCCTTTTAATGATGTAAGCCACTCTTGAATGTTCAATGTGCAAAAGGCTGTCTTACTGTTCGTACTAAACGAATGGCCAAGTAGTTGCCAGTGACCCTTTTTCCGAAATACATTAGCAGAACTCATGATAGATTAACCATAGTGAAAGCAATACATGCGAATCGTGAATCCCGCAGAGTAAAATGTACACCTTTTTTCCCGATTTGTCGGCGAAGAAGACCCTGTAGTCCAACGTTTCGGGCTGTCCCTGTTCTTTGATCTGGACATCTGGCTTATAAAGAGCTCTGCAAGTGAAGAATCTTTTTGATTTTGCCAGACAAAGAGACTTTTGCTTGATAGAGAAAGCCTGCTTCAGAAAGACGCTTCTGCCATGAACGCCATGGAGAGCTCCTGCTGCTAAGACTTTAGTGGTCGCCATTGTAAAGCTTTAGCCACCGTAGAGACCAAATGCTCGCTATTGTTTTTAGAATGCTGACGTACGTCACCCCCTCCTTTAAAATATTTATAATACTTGACAACAAACTCGTCCGATAGACAGGCAATACAGAATTCAACATATTTTGCATATATAGTTAAAAATTAAATAATATAAAATGTATATAAAATAAAATAAGTTTTAATAAATACAAATTTAATATTCCATATTTCCATTTACTTCGTTTCGGTCAATCTTAACATGATTGCCTTATAATGCGCAGTTTCTTTTGGTTTCGAAAGCAGTTTGAAAAACTTTGAATCGAAAATATTCAGAAAAAAAATCCAATATATTATTCATCAGAATAATGGATATTAGAAAATTGCAAATAAGTTGTGCTAGAATTTTTTTTACTATATTTATTTTTTATTTTTTACTTTATCCAATTATTAATTACCTCCGCCCTCATATAAGTCGAAAAGTTAAAAACCAAATCAAACCGACCGGACCCGGTTCTAGGAGGCCAGCCTGTTCTTATTGACTTGACAGGGTTCACTTTAACCTACACTATTTTTGGCTTTTATTTATAAAAATATTAAATAGATATAAAGTTGTATGCACCAAAATGTGGCTAGTCCAAATTTGACGAGCCCAAACGTCCACTGATTCAGCAATCGATCATCGTGGGTAGGCTCTGGTGATTTTCAAAGTCATTTGTCGCAGCCCATCGCCAAATCCATTCGCATCGTCGCGTTATCAATACAGTTGTCACCCTCATCAGCAATAAACTGCCGTGTCAGCAACAGTCAGCAGACAGCCATGAGTCAGCCTCTTCAACGGTTAAAAGACCAAACTTGGTCACCAACGGTGGAAGCCAAGAAAGGCCGCGATCCTCTTTTGAGGGATCCAACAGAGGAGCTCCTGGTCCTCCTCCCATCTCAGCAACTACAGCAAAAAGGGGATCGTGATCTCCATTCCAAGGATCGACCCTCAACAACTGCACAAAGTCGGCTACAAATAGCCAAAAAAGCTCTATCACAAAGGTTCGAAAATCCTTCATCAAGAAACTCTCACACGCAGAGACTCTTTCGAGCCAAAGAAGTTCAGCAACTTGCAGTCCGTCGTAATTCACCAGTTCGACCGGAGCAGCTCTACACGTTCGCCGGCAACGTCAATAAGTCGATACACGCGAAACACAAATATTTCCGTCCGACCGACCAAAGCTGTCACCGCTCGTGCACACTCGTTCCCAAAACTTGGATTTCGACGACAACCCGTCAGAAGCCGAAACTTCACCAAATTCACACGGAGATCGAATCAGAGGAAGCCTAGGAAATTGTACTCGCTTTCCTTGATATTCAAACACAACTGTAACACAAATTCTCTGTTATAAATTGAATTACTCTCTCAGTCACGCCTCTTCGCGGACCGGCGGAACTTCGGTGAAACAGATTTGGCAGGGCCCGATGGGACATTTCTTACCTCTCATCTCCTTCTCCGTTAAAAAAAAAAAAAAATCTCAGTCATGGCCAGCAACGGCAACAACGGCAATAACAACAACAACAACAACAACAACAGGGGCAAGCAAATTGCCACTTTGAGCTCTGCTCACTCGCGCCCTGCCGCGAACACAGGCTCAACCGCGGGAGCTCACGGACCAACTGCCGTATCTCCGGCCGACCTTCGCGCTCCTACCTCTCCACCACCAGCCACTCGCCCAATGACCAGGGCTTTGGCCAAGAGCTTGTCCACCGGGCAGGCTCCCTTCATGCACGACGCACGTCGCCCAAGCGCCGTATTCGTGCCACAGGCTACCACGGTCTCCGCCAAACCAATTCCAGCAATGGCCAAGCCAATATACTTTCAGCCCGGCTGAGCTCAGTTGCCACCATTGCGAAGGAGCTCCATCGTCCCTGCCTTAGTGCAGCGCTACGAACAACATGGGGGCATGACTTCCTCCTCCGCGGCAAGAACATATTCGTCACCGGCTTCCTCCGAATAGAAAGCAACGGCCGATAACAAATCTCTGATCGTAACTCTCTCACGATCTCTTGGTTGTGCTCACTGCAGCAGCCAGTTCACCACCCATTCACTCACCTCACTGACAGACACCAACAACCTCCCCTGCTGCTCTATCGCCCATTCCATCCTACCGAAACTCATCGGGGGCTGCCACCACAAGCCAGTCACCCGCCAAAACCATTTGTCGCGCTCAACTGACAGCGGCCGACTCTCCCGATCGGTCGCCCACCGCAACCTCTCCATGCCCAAGAACTCCGACGATCGTCTCCCCAATGCGGTCGTCGGCCAAAATCTCACCACTCCGATCCGCGTCGGGAATAGCTTCACCGATGTCGACCGTCAGAATGGCCGCAATCACTTCATCGGCCAAAACAGCGGAAGAGCAGCTTGCCGAAATGCAAGCTGCACTTAAAGAACAAAGCGAGCAATTGCGCATCAAAGACGTGCAACTCACAGCTCACGACCTCCAAATCGCAAGGATCTTGGAGCGGCTCGAAATGGGCGCGGCCACAAACAACACTGGCAGCGTTTCTCAAGAGGTCGACCGAAATCGGGCGACTACCAGTGGTTCGGCCGAACCATTGCCAGAAGATCCTGCTTCTGACGATGAGTTGCCGCCTGTCGCACCTGTAGCCATTCACAGAGGTCGAGTCAAAGCAGAGTCGGATGCTCTCACACTCAACGCAGTCACCGAACTGATCAACCGCGTCGTACGGAATAGTTCGGGCGACAGTAAATCTGTCGCATACCGGAGGCCCTACACGCAGTGGATCCAGAACATCCCGATGCCACTTGGGTATCATCCTCCAAAATTCCAGCAGTTCAATGGTGACGGGCACCTCAAACAGCATGTCGCCCATTTCATTGAAACTTGCAACAACGTCGGCACAGACGGCGACTTGCTGGTCAAGCAGTTCAGCCGGACATTGAAGGGAAATGCCTTCGACTGGTACATTGAGCTGCCCTAGGAGTCAATCGTCAGCTGGGAACAATTGGAGCGAGAATTCCTCAGCCAATTTTACAGCACTCGGCGCATCGTCACTCTAGTCGAAATCGCCGATCTAAAATAGAAGAAGGGCGAAAAGGTTGTCGACTATATCAACCGGTGGAGGAACCTGAGCTTAAATTGCAAAGAGAGCTCAAATCTGTCCCTCGAAGCCGAAATTGAAATGTGCGCTCGAGGGATGCAATGGGAACTCCTGTGCTACACCTAGAGCCGGAGGCCGATGAACTTTCAAGAACTCGCGGTTAAGGCCCATAACATGGAGAACCTCATAGAGGAGCAGGGGGAAGAAGCTACGTCATCGGCTGATCCTTGCAAGAAAGGGAAGGTTGTCGTGACCGCACCCAAAGACGCGAAGGAGAAAACAAAAGCATCCTTCGCGACGAACGCTCTCGAACCAATCAAAGTTGGGAGCAAGGTCAAAGCACCTTACGTCCCATAGCAGCTAACCGGGGGCACGTACCGGAGGCCCTCACTGGAGGAACGACAGGCCAAAACATATCCGTTCGCCGACACAAATGTTTCTATCATGCTGGACCAGCTACTCGACAACCACTTGCTCAAGTTCCTAGAAATCAAAAGACCTGGCGACCTAACCAAGAGCAAAGAGCCGAACTTCTGCAAATACCACCGATTGATCGGGCACCCGACCGAGAAGTGATTCGTCCTGAAAGACAGGATCATGGAGCTGGCGGCTCAAGGCCGCATTGAAATCGAAGGAGCCGAAAACACGACGTCCTCACATGTCATCTCCACTCAAGCTGAGCCAAACTGGCGAACTCGGCCAAACAAACAGCAGGTCACAAAGAAGTACTGTCCAAAATCCGGTCCCTCCAACCGAACGCACAACAACAGACAACCACCGTCTAAGGTCGCACCAAAACTGGCACCCCGTGAAGCTGCTGCAGCCGACGCAGAGGGGTGGATCCTGGTCACCCGGCTAATGAAGCCTATTCGAGAAATCAAACCGATGCCGGCGAAGTGGCCAAACAAAAAGGCCGTGAAGCGTCAAAAGAAAGTTCCTGGGACCAACGTTCAGGGAGCAAACAAAAAGAAAAGAAGACCCGTCACACTGGCGGAGTTCTTTCCAAAGGAGTTCTTCGCGCCTCCAGCAATGGTGGCGACCAGTTCGACAGCTCCTCCCTAGCAAACAGCACCGAAAGACAAAGGCAAACGGTCGATCGTCGAATGCAACGACCTCGAGACGTCACTCAAACATATCTCGTCGCTTAACAAGATTGACGACGACCTCGACTTGGCCATTCGGTCAAGACAAGCTCTAATTTGAGTCCTCGACAAACCAGAGGAGCTCCAAGCCGAAGTCGAGATGCTGCTCATGAGGAAGCACGACATGCCGAAAGTCGGACTGACACCACCTTACCAAAAAGAGGAAGAAGATGCGCAATCCTCTCCACAACTGGCAAAGTCGGAAGAAGCACTCGCCGTCTCATGTCCGCCGTGCATCACATTTCGAGAAGAGGACGCGCAGCTAGGAACGAAGAACCATAATCGACCGTTGTTCGTCTCCGGCTACATTAGAGACCACAAAATCAACCGCATTCTCGTCGATTGTGGATCCGCAGTCAACATTCTGCAGATTCACACAATGAAAAATGTTGGCCTCTCTGCTGGCGACCTCTCTTCGAGCTCTCTCCTCATCCAAGGCTTCAATCAGGAAGGCCAGAGGACGCTCGACATGATCTCACTCAAATTGCACATTAGCGACATGGTGGCCGAAACCCCTTTTCAAGTCATCGACTCAAGAACATCTTATAATCTGCTCTTGGGTCGACCGTGGCTTCACGCGAACGGAGTGGTGCCATCAACACTTCATCAGTGCTTCAAGTACTGGGAGAACGGCGAGCAAAAGACGGTGTACGTCGATGAAAATCCGTTCACAGAGGCAGAAGCATCATTCACAGACGCCAAATTGTATTTGACGACCAGACAGACAGTCAAATTGTCACCCTGGCCGAACTAGGCGCCAAACGCCAAGAGCACTCCGACGAAAGCTGGATCGCCCAAACAGCCGACACAAGCTGCTTCTACTAAACAATCGATGCAAGCCACGTCTCCAAAATAGACTCCGACGCAAGTCGCATCTCCTAAACAGCCGGCACACAACAACCAGCTGGCACACGGCCACAAACCGGTTCAACAACTCTAGCGCCGACGCAACGTAATGTACCTATCTTACGATACATTTCGCAGTCGAAAAGAAAGAAGGGAGAAGCTCCCTTGGTCGTTTGCCACAAAATCGAGCCGACCCCTTTGGCAGAAAAGGTCACCCTCCCATTGCCGAAACTCGAGGAAAGAAGCATTGTGAAGCAATTCCCGAACCTTGAGCAATTGCCATCTACTCGCTCAAACGAAGGCTTTGACCCGAACACATATCGACTGATGGCTAGAGCTGGGGGCAATTTCACAAAAGACCAGCTCCATGAAAAGCCACTCATCGCTCTACCGGTCCTCACTCCAGAACAAGAAAAACTGAGAAAGGAGGGTCGCCGAATTACTCAAGGTCGCTTAGGCCTCGGCTATCAGAAGGAGAAGCCGATTAAAATCTTTGGAGCTCAGACGAAGCCAATTAAAATAACCAGAAAGACATCGACAGAAGTACACCAAGTTTTAGTCGGCCAAACTTTGGCGAAAAAGAAAAATGCTTCGAAACCGGTGATTATTTACACCTTGAGAGCAGCCATCGCACGAGCTCCCGCATATGACTCGATTACGATAAATCATATTTCCGTCGCCGACGACAATCAAGAAGACGACGAATTCATCTTGGATGAGGCTTCAGCTACTTTCGAGGAAGGCGGCCAGTCGACCGTCGACGAGTTAAAGAAAGTCAACCTGGGCACAAAAGAGGATCCGAGGCCGACATTTCTTAGCGCTTCACTATCGGCCGAAGAAGAGGTTGAATATATGTCGCTCCTTCACGAATATCGCGACATATTCGCCTGGAATTACACAGAAATGTCTGGCCTCAACCCACGAGTCGCAGTACACAAATTGGCGGTTCACCCCTCTGTTCGGCCAGTCAAACTATCGCAACGACGGTTTCGGCTAGAACTTGTACCAGAAATCGAAAAGGAAGTTGACAAATTGATCGCCGCCAATTTCATCAGGGAAGTGAAGTACCCGTCCTGGATCGTGAACATCGTACCGATCAAGAAGAAGAACGGCCAAATTTGGGTCTGCGTCGACTTTTGTGACCTGAATAAGGCTTGCCGAAAGATGACTTCCCTTTGCCGATAACAGAACTCATGGTCGACGCGACGACGGGCCATGAAGCTCTATCTTTCATGGACGGATCATCCGGTTATAACCAAATTCGGATGGACCCGAAGGATGAGGAGCTCACTGCGTTTCGCATTCCTAAAGGCATTTTCTGTTACAAGGTGATGTCGTTCGGACTCAAGAATGCCGGTGCAACGTACCAGAGGGCAATACAGAACATCTTCGATGACTTTCTGCATAAACACGTCATGTGCTATGTCAACGACCTGGTGGTAAAGACGAAGGAGCGGTCAGATCATCTTCTTGACCTCAGGGCAGTATTCTAACGATTTCGGTGGTTTCAGCTCAAAATGAACCCGCTGAAATGCGCATTCGGTGTCACTTCAGGCAAGTTTCTGGGATTCGTTGTGCACCATCGGGGAATTGAAATCAACCAATCCAAAATCGATGCAATTCAAAAGATGTCGGAGCCCAGAAACATCTCCGAACTCAAGAGCTTTCAAGGCTGCTTAGCATACATTCGGCGCTTTATCTCAAATCTAGCCGAAAGATGCCAGCCATTCAGCCGCCTAATGAAGAAGGATACGTCGTTCGAGTGGGACGAGTCTTGCCAAAACGCCTTTAACAACAAAAAGGCGTACCTCACCAAGCCGTCGGTGCTTGTCGCTCCAATTGTCGACAGACTGCTGTTGCTCTACATCGCAGCACAGGAGAAATTTGTAGGGGCTCTCTTAGCTCAGTATGATGAGGAAAACAAAGAGCATTCTCTCTATTACCTGAGCCGAACGCTGGTGGGCACCGAACTCAACTACACACCAATTGAGAAGACTTGTTTGGCACTCGTTGATAAGTGTCTAAATGACACTATTTTTAGGCTTTAATTGGAATTAGAAATTATATTTTGGAGTAAATAATTATTATAATATCATAAATATGTCTTAGATTCATGTTTTCTCTCTCAGGAGTACAACACAACAAGAATCATTAAAATCAGAGCTAAAATGAGGAAAATATGAAGATTTTAGTGCACAAAGGTACAAGGTTGCAGGGACCGGCGCGACCGCACCAGTTGGAGGACAAAATCTGGCGCTACCGTGCCAAGATGGCACCACAAGGCCTATGTAGTTTCCACACATGACCAGGAATTTTTCCATTTGAGTAATTAGAAGAATTTCTGCCCGAGTGGCGCGACCGCGCCAATTTAAGACACAGTTATGGCGCGACCGCGCCAGTGACTCAGCAATGTAAAATCGCTAAAATCTCGGGATTCTGACAAGTAAACAAGATCAAACGTGGGAGGAAGAGTCCTAAGTGTATAAGGAAGGTGTCCACGAAGTCTATGGAGGAAATTGAGGGAAATCCCAAGAGGTTTGAATACTCAAAGAGGTGGAGTGCTATTCTTGATTAGGAGACTGCTATAAAAGGAAAGTACAAGTCCAAGATTGAAGAAACCATATCTGGAGATTCGGACTTCCAATTAAATCCAAATTTTGACCACAGATTCCTGAGAGGATTAAAAATCATGTCACAGAAAATCAGGCCAATCCAAGTGGAGATTATAGAGTTTTATATTTTCAAAGTGGTGGACCCAGTGATGGAATTGGCAGCATAATCAACCCAACTTCTGAGCATTATATCTCAAGTTGCCTAACTCATATTGAACTCAAATTTTGTACACAATGTAAGGACTATAGAGGGAAGGTTCGTGTGTAATTTCATCCAATTCTGAGGTCAGTAAGTCACAATTTACACCCCCGAACAGAGACCAAATTACAGGACCTGGGCAGCAGAACAACTATAAATAGAGGTCCGAGGAAGAGAGTTATGCTTTCAGTTTTAGTTTTAGATTCAGTTTGACTTCAATTTCCTGCTTTGTAGTTTAGTTTAGAGAGAGGAGAAGGTCCAGAGGGAGTCTTACACGACCTCTGGGTGCTTTGAGGAAGAAAGGTGGAGAATTCAGCCAAGGAGCAAGGGTGACCAAGAGCAGCCTTCCAAAAGGAGTTTCTGTACTTAGTGATTTTTCTTCTTTCATGGCTGTTATCAAAACCTTGATTTGCATTTATATTTCCAGTATGGAGCAGTCGTCTGCAGTTGGGAGTCCATGTTTCCCTAGGCATGTAATGAGATTGATACATTATATTCTATTTGGTTTCAATTTGGTGCATGAATGAGTATTCCAAAGTTGTATAATTCTGGATTCACACTTGCTGTCTTGCTATGTACTGGTTATAAGGTGACGCTCTACTTAAGGTAAGATATGTTGATAGGGTTTTACAAGTCTTTCTGAGTTCATACACTAGGGAGATCAACTAATCCTTGGGTAATCTTCGACCTTAAAGTAATACCTTGTTAGATTAGATTGATTTGTCTATGACACAATGAGTTTCATGTTTATGCTATCAAGTAGAGTCGATTATGCTAGCTAGGTTTACTCTAGGAAATAGAAACAGGTGATGCCGATGCAGATTGTAGCCATGGTTTTATAAGCTCGTCAGAAATTGATTTCCAAAACTCAACTTCTATTCAATCTCATAATTACCATGGGAGGGAATTGGATTCCCAATGCCTTTTTCCATACTGATTTTATCAAAAGCCCTCTCTTGATCTCTATAGGATTAGGTAGATTAGTTTCAATTCTATTTTTATAACTCCTTTCTAATTAATTTCTCAAACTTTGGTCTTTAAACTAGAAAAGCAATTAAGTATTAGCTTGGTCCTTGTGGGACGATATTCGGACTTACATAAGTCTATATTACATTGATTAGTCCTCTTGCTAGTGATTAGCTAGGATCGCATCAAGTTTTTGGCGCCGTTGCCGGGGACCAATGTTTTAATAGTAATTGCTTGTGTTTAAAACTACAGCTTTGAGTGTATATTCTGTTTTCTTTTTATTTTTCTTTTATTTTATTATTTTTGGGTGGACTGATGTGTTGTGTGCATGGATTTGGTATGCATGAGTCCACATATGGAAGGAGACACTTTGAGGAGTATAATGATTTTTCTTACCCAAATCAAACATGGAATTCTTTTCAGCACTAGAAATTTTTATATGTCATGTGATTCTTATGAAGAGCCATGTAGTTCTTTTGACCACTCATATAATTCTCCCACCCACCATGATGATATGCTTAGCACTCAAATTCAACTTGATTCACTTAAAAGGCAATTGGATATCTTACAACTACAAAGGAATTCTGTGAATTATTTTTGTGACGTGTGTGGAGGTAACCATGCTACTAATGTATGCAATATAAATTCAAGACCTGATTTTTCTAATTTTGAGTCTAATTTATGTAGGTTAGACCTATATGGCATTTCATACAACCAAGAAAAGGAGGAGCCAACAATCATTAGAGAGGAATGGGAGGAAGATAGGAAATTGATGTGAGTAATGTGTGCAGAATTTCAGTCAATGAAGCAATCAATCACACTTCTGACCACTCAAGTGAATCAACTTAATAAAGATGCATATGAGAGACTTGAGGAAACCATGCCTAACAATTTTGAAGAGAATCCAGAAGAGCAAGAACAGTTCATACCCTTTATGAGTTGAGAGATCCTAGAAAAGCCTCAACCAAAAGAAACCTTGGAAGAGAGCGTGTGCCCCTATGATTTAGAGGATGAGGAAGAACCAATTGAAGAGGTAGTAGATGAGGTGGAGGAAAAACTCATCCCATTTCTTATCTTCCAACTAATTAAGCAAGAACTACAAGCATTAGTGGATGAAGAAGAAAACATGGCAGAAGTGGGTGGATGAGGTCAAAGAAGAAATACCCATGGCTGAGAGAGCTGCAAAAGTAGAAGAGGTAGAAGAGAAATCCCTGCAAGCAGAAAAATCATTAGAGGCTGAAAAAAAAAACCATAGCTGAAGAATTAGATGAAGGAGAGGAAGAAGAAATCATAGGTCATATCATAGAACCTTCCCAAGAAAATCCATTAGAGAATTGGGTAGAGAAAGAAGAAAAGAAAGGGCTCTCCTATGACTTAGACTTTTTCATCATCCCACCTTATACACCTAGCCCAAAAATACAACTGAAAATTTTATTAGGGCTGGACAAAAGGATGAATGAGTGGCTGATATGTGTAAAGATCTACTTCCTGAAGCCACAAAGTCGAAAGAAAGAGTTTTTAGCTCAACACCAAAATTTGGTTGCTTTAGCATAAAACATTGCAAAGGAAGAAAAGTCATGATGAGTGGATTGGAAAAGAATTTTCCTTTTGATCCAGGTGGAATGAAGCTACTGGTCTGGCTGAGGACTATAACTTAGTGCTTCATGGGAGGCAACCCATAGTAGGTAAGTTAGTTTAGTTTTTCTATTCAATTGTTATTTTGGTTTGAATAATCACTTTGTGTGAATCTTAGATCTTAAGTCTAGTTTTGTTTTACTCATGTTAGGTTAGTCTTTTCAATTTGATTGGTTTGAATAAACACCAAAAAAAAAAAAAAATCTTGTACATTAAATAAAAATAAAAAAATAAAAAAAAAATTCTAAGGCATCTGTCCAAGGAAAATCTGGATTTTGAAAGCTAAGTAGAGTTGCATGAAGCCATTTTTTATAGCTATACTTGATGTACTTCAAGATGTGTTTTTCAAAGTCTAAATGCAGAGATCAGAAGAAGGAAGTTGGGACTATCATTCTCAACCATTCACAGCAGCTTACTTCAAAAGAAAAGCCATCAGAATGCTCATGAAAACTCTGTGCAGAAAAGTAGTGCAGCAACAGCTCTATTCGAGCAGCCAACTTTGGAGCTGAATTCTAAAAAAATTGAAAGTGAAAAGCACAAGGCAAGCATGAAGGCAGCTCAAGTTCTAATTCCTCATGGTGCCTCGAAATCTGGAAGTTCAAGAAGCCAACATTCTCAGGGAAGTTTCTTACCCTCTATATCATTATTGAATTGATCATAATGCAAAATTTTAATTTTGGGGTGGGAAACTCAGATTTTAAAGTCTAGTTGGTTTTCATTGTTTAGTTAGACTTGATTTGTTAGTCTTTATTTTTATTTTGAGTTAATACCAGAGGAATCTTTCTAAATCTGAAATTGTTTTTGAAAAATTTTGTGGGAACTCTGATTAGTGGATTGAGAAGATAGGTCCCATTCATTCTTTTGAGAAACATATTTGTTTGAATGTTTGGTTTTGGCATGAGAAAAACTGTCTTGGAAAGTGGTTTGATTGGTTGAATGCATTGAGCATGTTTATTTTGAACAATAGAACCAACCTAAAGGAAGATTGAGGCGAAACAAAGACAGGTTTTTCAAAATTATAAAATGATCTAGGCACTTGTTTTGAACCGTTTGAGCCTTTTTGAGCCACCCACTTTAATGCACAAGATGCATCACCTTTTGTCAAACATTTTGAGCCGACAAGATCCCTACTTCATTTTCAATTCCCACATTACATGAACCAACCTTTGTGATGAATAAACTTATTTCTTACTGACCTATATTTCTCCAAATTATTGAAGTGTTCTGTTTGAATGAGCATGAACAAAAATTTGAAGTTATGGAGAAATAAGGAGGGATGAATGAAGGGTATAGAATTTTCTTTGAAAATGAGAGGAAAGAAGGAGCAAGATGACTGAAAAAGTTGCTGGAATATATGAGAGGAAAATTGAAAAATAAAAATAAAAAATTGCTGAGTTAGGAGGAAGGCCACCTTGTGTGTGCACCGGGTCTCAGGACTCTGAGTCAACCGACAAGGTAAGCTAGACTCCAAATAAAGCCAAAGAAAAAAAAAAAAAAAAAAAAAAAAAAAACAAATAAAGAGAGCTTTTCCTTGAGAGATGAGGTAGTGATTGGGATTAAGGAGAAGGTGCAAATATCTTTGTTTTATTTGATTGCTTTGAGGACAAAGCAAATTTTTAAGTTTGGGGTGGTGTGCTACAATCAGAGATGGTTCATGCTCAATAAGATAGAACATGGATATGAGGAGGAGGACTGACCTCTAAAAATTTTATCCTTAATTTTCTCCTTTCCCATTACCCATGCCCAATTACAACCTATAGAAAACCTTTTGATCATAATTTTGAAATTCCTGCATGTTAGTGGAGATTAGATTGATGGTTGGCTTATGTTTTTCAATTTAAACTCCTCACATGCATGGGAAAGTGGTATGTATGGTAGAAGATAGCTTGATCATGCCTTCACAAAACAGGATAACCAAGAATAGGAGAGGTTTGAATGAGTAATCTTTGATTGATGCTTTGAAAGGGTAACCCCACTGATTTTTCTCAACCTTTGAGGATTGGTCATAACTCTGGTTTTTTTTTTTTTTTTTTAGTTTTGCTCGAGGACGAGCAAAGGTTTAAGTTTGGGGTTGTGATAAGTGTCTAAATGACACTATTTTTAGGCCTTAATTGGAATTGGAAATTATATTTAGGAGTCAATAATTATCATAATATCATAAAATATGTCTCAGATTCATGTTTTCTCTCTTAGGAGTCCAACGCAATAAGAATCATTGAAATCGGAGCTAAAATGAGGAAAATACATGATTTTAGTGCATAAAGGTACAAGGTTGCAGGGACCGGCACGACCACACCAGTTGGAGGACAAAATCTGGCGCTACCACGCCACCTGAATGGCGTGACCGAGCCAAGATGGCGCCATAAGGCCTATGTAGTTTTCATACATGACCAGGACTCTTTCCATTCAAGTACTTGAAGAATTTCTGCCCGAGTGGTGCGACTGCGCCAATTTAAGACAGTTATGGCGCGACGGGACTAGTGACTCAGCAATGTAAAATCGCTAAAATCTTGGGATTCTGACAAGTAAACAAGATCAAACGTGGGAGGAAGATTCCTAAGTGTATAAGGAAGGTGTCCACGAAATTGAGCGAAATCCCAAGAGGTTTGAGGGAAATCCCAAGAGGTTTGAATCCTCAAAGAGGTGGAGTGCTATTCTTGATTAGGAGACTGCTATAAAAGGAAAGTACAAGTCCGAGATTGAAGAGGCCATATCTGGATATTCGGACTTCCAATTAAATCCTAATTTGGACCACAACTTTCTTAGAGGATTGAGAATCATGTCACGGAAAATCAGGCCAATCCAAGTTGAGATTATAAAGTTTTATATTTTCAAAGTGGTGGACCCAGTTCTGGAATTGGCAGCAGAATCAACCCAACTTCTGAGCATCATATCTCAAGTTTCCTAACTCATATTGAACTCAAATTTTGTACACAATGCAAGGACTATAGAGGGAAGGTTCTTGTATAATTTCATCCAATTATAAGGTCGGGAAGTCACAATTTATACCCCTGGACAGAGACCAAATTACAGGACCTGGGCAGCTGAACAACTATAAATAGAGGTCCGAGGAAGAGAGTTATGCATTCAGTTTTAGTTTTAGATTCAGTTTTGAGTTCAATTTCCTACTTTGTAGTTTATTTTAGAGAGAGGAGAAGGTCCAGAGGGAGTCTTACACGACCTCTGGGTGCTTAGAGGAAGAAAGGTGGAGAATTCAACCAAGGAGCAAAGGTGACCAAGAGCAGCCTCCCAAAGGGAGTTTCTGTACTTAGTTATTTTTCTTCTTTCATGGCTGTTATCAAAACCTTGATTTGTGTTTATATTTCCAGTATGGAGTAGTCATCTGTAGTTGGGAGTCCATGATTCCCTAGACATGTAATGAGATTGATACATTATATTCTATTTGGTTTCAATTTGGTGCATGAATGAGTATTCCAAAGTTGTATAATTCTGGATTCATACTTGCTGTCTTGCTATGTACTGGTTATAAGGTGACGCTATACTTAAGGTAAGATATGATGATAGGGCTTTACAAGTCTTTCTGAGTTCATACACTAGGGAGATCAACTAATCCTTGGGTTACTCCTCGACCTTAAAGTAATACCTTGTTGGATTATATTGATTTGTCTATGACACAATGAGCTTCATGTTTATGCTATCAAGTAGAGTCGATCATGCTAGCTAGGTTTACTATAGGAGTTAGAAACAGGTGATGCCGATGCGGATTATAGCCATAGTTTTATAAGCTCGTCATAAATTGATTTCCAAAACTCAACTTCTATTCAATCTCTGAATTGCCTAGGGAGGGAATTGGATTCCCAATGCCTTTTTCCATACTGATTTTATCAAAAGCCTTCTCTTGATCTCTATAGGATTAGGTAGATTAGTTTCAATTCTATTTTTATAACTCCTTTCTAATTAATGTCTCAAACTTTGGTCTTTAAACTAGAAAGGCAATTAAGTATTAGCTTGGTCCTTGTGGGACGATATTCGGATTTACATAAGTCTATATTACATTGATTAGTCCTCTTACTAGTGATTAGCTGGGTTCGCACTCGTCTTTGCAATTCAGAAGCTCTGGTACTACCTCCTGCCGCATTCGACGAACTTGATATCGTGAGCCGACCCGCTCAAATACATTATGTCACGACCGATACTCTCTGGTCGACTGGCTAAGTTGGCATTGCTTCTCTCTAAATTCGAAATCAAATTTTGTGCCACAACGCACAATCAAAGGCCAAACGCTGGCGAACTTCTTGGCCGACCATCCAGTACGAATGGGAATTAACAAAAGAATTCCCAGATGAAGAAATCTTATTGGTCTAGGTGCTTCCCCTTGGGAGATGTATTTTGACGGCGCCGCATGAAGGAACGGAGCCGGCGCGGAGCCGCTGCGGGAGTTTTGTTCGTTTCACCGAGAAAGGACTTGCTCCCGTACTCATTCGTTCTCACCCAAAATTGATTGAACAATGAAGTGGTGTATCAAGCCATCCTTCTCGTACTCGGCATGGCGGTCAAAATGAAGCTGCCGCAACTAAACATCTATGGCGACTCGGCATTGGTTATCAAACAACTTACCAGGGAGTTCGAAGTAAAGAAACTCGAGCTCGTGCCGCTCTGGAGACATGCCGGTGAACTTCTGGCCCAAATTCCGGAAGCTTCACCCCACTATGTCCCTCGATCCGAAAATGGGCCAGCCGACGCATTGGCTGGAATTGTCGCCAATCTAGCGCAATTCGACGAACGGCCGAGCCAAGTCCCCATTTGCGAAAGATGGGTAGTCTCTCCACCGGACGAAGAAGAAACAGAAGAAGAACAGACAGAAGAGATGGAAGAGTCTTTTCCTATCTCGACCAGCCAAAGCGAAGCTGAAGATTGGCGAGAGCCTATATCGAATTTTCTTCGCTACGGCACACTCCTGGTCGACCTGCGATAACGAGTTCATATTCGCCGAACAGTGCCAAGGTACGTTTTCGTCAATGACGTGCTTTACCGGAGGTCGTACGAAGGTCTGCTTCTCTGATGCCTATCAAAAGAAGGGGGACTACAAGTCCTAAAAGAAACGCACAGTAGAATTTGCGGCGCGCACCAAGCTGGCCCGAAGCTCCTCCTACAAGTCAAACGGTTGGGCTATTACTGGCCAACGATGCTCAGGGACGCCACCGAAACGGCTCGAACCTGTAGACCGTGCCAACTTCATGTCGATTACATACATCAGACACCGGAGCCGCTTCACTCGACGATCGCGTCATGGCCATTTGAAGCTTGGGGGATGGACATCATTGGTCCAATAACTCCTAAAGAAAACAATCGGCACCAACAAAAAGAGTTGGGACGAAAAGCTCGGCGAAGCCTTGTGGGCGTACAAAACATCGTTTCGAACGTCGACTCAGTCAACTCCATACTCACTGGTCTATGGCACATAAGCAGTGCTCCCACTCGAGGTACAATTTCCCTCTCTTCGCATCACTATTAGAGAAGGGCTCACGATAGAGGAGTGCGCTCATTTGCGAATCGCTG
Source organism: Aristolochia fimbriata (assembly GCA_019845555.1). Taxonomy (NCBI): domain Eukaryota; kingdom Viridiplantae; phylum Streptophyta; class Magnoliopsida; order Piperales; family Aristolochiaceae; genus Aristolochia; species Aristolochia fimbriata. Next base: position 8,686,067 of record CM034084.1, on the reverse strand, counting down.
AACTTGAGTCACTCGACGAGCAACGACTCGAGGCACAACAACGTCTCGAGTGCTACCAGTCTCGAATGACACGGGCCTTCAACAAAAAGGTACGACTCAGGTCATTCCAAAAAGGTGACTTGGTGCTTGCAGTCAGACGGCCAATGCTCTTTACGAGCAATACCAAGGGCAAATTCGCGCCGAAATGGGATGGACCGTATGTGGTACAGGAAGCCTGCACCAATGGTTCCTACAATCTAGTTATGTCAAACGGTTCGATGCTGCCAATAACAAACAATGAATTCCTCAAACGCTTTTACGCATGAAGGGGCACCGAAAAAAAAAAAGAGAAATAAAGAAGTCGAAGAAAAGGAATCAATGTTTCTCATTGCAAAAAAAAATGGGAACAATGCAAGCCTCGCAAACAAAAAAAAAAGAGAGAGAGAGGCTACAACTCGAAAAAATTATAGATGCAAAGAAAATAACATCAAAGTCGGGGAAGTTCAAAGTCGGTCACCCGTCGCTGCAGCCGAACAACTTCAGCACGAACCTCAGCCAGCTCCCGCATCTTGGCCTCGCTGAGAGTTGGGCGCAAACGAACAGAAGCAAGCTGCCCCTGAAGAGTGGAGGCCTCCTCCTCACTGGCGTCAATTCCCCTCCGGATGGTTGCGAGCTCGACATTTATGGAGTCGAGCTGAGCCGAGATGAGTGCCAAACGGTCGTGAAGAGCTTTATGATCAGCCTCAGCAGCTTCGCGCTCTGCCTGATATCTATCTAAGTCCACCGTTAAGTCATCGCACCGACGGCTCACTTGCTGGACAGACTGGGCGAGCTCAGCTTCTGCAGCAAACCGTTCAGCTAAACTGAGCTTCCCGGCCAAAGAGTTGCGCAACTGATGAAAGCGGTCTACCTCCAAGGAAAAATCCTCAACCCACTGCTCCAGAACTGAAGTGTCAACGCCTACTCCTCTCAAGTGGTCGAGAATGACACGGGTGTCTGCTACAAGCTCTGGCGAACATGGGTCGTCGGCCGACAATAAATCCGACTCGACGAATTTCGCCCACAACCCCAAAGCTGCCTGCTGCAGTAAGAGCCTTGATCTCACCGAGGGTCGAAAGGCCGGTGCCTAGAAAAAAAAAGGAGAGATAATAAAAATAAAAAAAATAAAAAAAAAGAAAAAAGTGTGAAAGAACAAGAAAAACGAAGGAAATGAGAGGATATACACTTACCGACGAAGGCCGTGAAGTCGAAGAATCCTCGCTGATGGGTCGACAAGCTGAACCCGAAGCTCCTTCCTTGACAGCAAGAGATGTCTCTCCACTGCTAGGAGGAAACATCACGAATGCATCCCTCCCCGAAGTCGCAACGACAAGTGGAGACGGATAAGAAACAGGTTGCCGAAACTCACCTGCAACAGTAGCTCCGGTGTCAACTGAAAGGCCCTCCACCACGGCCGGTCTAACTGAAGGCTGAAGAGGCGCCATGCCCTCACCAACGGTCGTCATCGGGCACTCGGCTTCATAAACAACTAACTCATCAGCAACAACGGCAGGCGGTGCTTCTTCTTCGACCCACCCCAATTGTCGGGTTACCTCTAACTCGGCGAGGTCGAACAAATCCTCCAGCCGAAAGACAGGCTGGTCCACAACCGGAGCTACGATGACGGCAAGGTCATCAAAAGCACGGTCGCAAAACTCCTGGATTGCCTGCGCTTCATTCTGGGTCACCGGCGCAAGCGACAACACCGCTGGCTCTGCAGTAGCCCCTCTGATCGGCAGAACAACAGACCCGTTGAGAGTCGCCGGCTCACTAGCATTTTCACCCTATCCCGACAGAGGAGTTTCCGAAGGTTGAACAACGACAAGAGGAGCTAAATTAGTCAGAGGCTTACCTAGACCAGTCCGCAGTCGCTTCTTGAAGGGAGAAGGAACGAAAATGAAAGGCTCTGACTGCAGAGCCACAGGCTTCCTTTTCGAAGCAGCCTTTTTCGGCAAAGTCACCGACTGAGCCAACCCCTTCCCCTTGCCTACAGGAGCATCGACTACTGGTAAAGAAAGTACTACTGGTCGAGGATCCCCCTGTGTCGAAGAAGCATCTCGGATCACGATGCCCTTCTCTGGCGTGACTTGCGACGGAGTCGACGACTTCTCCTTCACGACCTTCGGCCGAGGTGCCCGCTTCTTCGCACCTGTGCTCTGTTTTGCCTTAATAGGAGGCTTCAAACTTGGTCGCGAACTCTTTCAGCTGTGACCCTCCGCGTTACCATCTACCTGCGCAGGTGGCAAGGTTGTTTCCGACGCAGAGGCTCCGGTAAATTTCCTCCACGCACGCTGAAAAGAAAGAGAGAAAAGAAATCAGAAGGTGCAAAAGGAACAAGGAAAAAAAAAGAGGGAAACAAGAGTTGCTACCTCGAAGAACGGAACAACTGCCTCAAGCCAAGACTCCCGAAAAAGGGACGTGACACCCGGATCAGAATCTGGACTCACGAAGGCAGGCACCTCCACGCTGCCAAGAGGACAGGCAGTCCCTGCTCGCCATAACTCCACAAGTGCGTTAATCGTGGCCGCATTCCGTTGGTCGGAGAACAACACCCGACAAGTCTTGGCAGAATCCAAACTGACTAGCAAACTGGTGAGGACTATAAGGCTCCACCACAAGAAGCTCGCGTTGCCGCAAGACCAGAGATGTCGCCCGCAGGCAACGGAAGTACTCTACCTCAATACGAGAAGCAAAGCGACCAGCCTTGTCAAGGATTGGGCTGGGAGGAAGAGCCTCTGCAGGGTACCAGCATCGCACTCCGCCGCGCCAAAACAAAGAATGAGCCTCCTGCCGAGTACAAACGCGAACAAGCTCCGGATTGCGGTAAAGCATCATGAGAGGCTTGTCGCCGCCGCTAGAGTCAACCTTGCAGACGCCAAACCGTTGGGCAAGCCATGTATGAACAAACGGCCAAGAAATCCTCCCCCGTGAGGAAGCGTTCAACCCTCGATAAAGGTTCGCCAAGGCTGCGCCGGTTAAACTACACCGAGTACCACCGGCCATGAAACAGGCCATTTTGAAAACACTCAATCTCAACATGTTACCCGGCAAAGGCAGAACAAAATGGCAAAACCACAACGATAGGTAGGCAGCCAGATTCACCTCATCTGCGAGGGCGTCAGGGACCCCAAGCTCAGAGAGGGGTTGATCCTGCACAGTTGACCGATCGTGACTCCGAGAACCCGTTGTCTTCTCGCGATCAGCCCAAGGGTCATCTGAAGGTCGTGCACCCCCTTCGGATCAGAACCAGAAGGAAGCCCACTCTGACATAGAAACTCCGGAGACCCCATCCAAGTTCGAAGCCCTCGGAAGACAGAAGAGCCAATAATAGGCAAGGATGAGGTATCAAATACTCTCGAGTAGTGGCACAGAGCGACTCTAAGTAAAATCATCAACCGTCGGAGTCGCTTCATCGTAAATACTTCCAGAGATGGGCAGCCCGCCGAGTCAATGCATATCCCATAAGGAAATCGACAGCTCTCCCTCGCGAGTGAAAATAGTGTTGGTTGAAGAACACCATACCTCCAGAAAAGAGTGGACAACATTGCTGCAGCATCGATACGAAAACATAGAAGCTCGAACTGCATGAGTGAGGTCTGCTGCTGCCAACTGTTCGGTACAAGTATGGAGAACGATGCCTGCCCACTCGAAGTAGAAAGGCACAAAGTAGGGGGCAGCGCTCACAACCGGGTGACTATCCCAAGAGTCAATCGGTTACTGTCGATGGAGATTTTCGGCGTCGAAAAATGAACCAGCTGGTCATGGATCGGACTCAACTAGATGTTACCTACAGCTTGGTGCAGAGATGATAAAGATTCGTCGACCCCGAGGAGAGATAGCAAATCTGGTCGTCCTCAGTGACAATTGGGCGACTCCATAGGTGGTGGACGGCCTTGACTATGGGCGCGGTTACGTCACAACCGCCGTAGGCCGACGGTCCCCCGAGAACCAATAGCAGTGGCTTTTGTTCCTCCTTAGATTCACAGATTCGCAGGCGGTAACGAAGGACAGCCTTCATGAGAATCCTCATGGTCGAGATAGTCAGACCGAGGAAGAAGAAGAAGCCGACGCGGTAGACATCTGCGACAGAACAGGAAAAGTCAGGAGCCTGGTTGATCCTGCCAGTAGTCATATGCTTGTCTCAAATATTAAGCCATGCATGTGTAAGTATGAACAAATTCAGACTGTGAAACTGTGAATGGCTCATTAAATCAGTTATAGTTTGTTTGATGATACCTGCTACTCAGATAACCGTAGTAATTCTAGAGCTAATACGTGCCCCAAACCCCGACTTCTGGAAGGGATGCATTTATTAAATAAAAGGTCAATGCGGGCTTAGCCCGTTGTTTTGATGATTCATGATAACTCGATGGATCGCATGGCTCTCGTGCTGGCGACACATCATTAAATTTGTACCCTATCAACTTTCGATGGTAAGATAGGGGCCTACCATGGTATTGACGGGTGACGGAGAATTAGGGTTCGAAAATCTTTTGTCTAAGTGCATTTCCGCGCACAGAAGCTCTCTCGAGCCGAAGAAGTTCAGCAACTTGCAGTCCGTCGATAGGCAAATGTTCGACCAGAGCAGCTCTACACGTTCGCCAGCAACATCAACGAGTCGATACACGCGGAACACAAATACTTCCGTCTGACCGACCAAAGCCGTCACCGTTTGTGCACACTCGTTCCAGAACTCGGATTTCGTCGTCAACTCGCGAGAAGCCGAAACTTCATTAAATCACACAGAGATCAAATCAGAGGAAGACTAGGAGATTGTATGATAAGTGTCCAAAAGACACTTATTTATGCATGAATCATTGACCATAAATTCCTAATTTGAGTTTATTATGAGCATGAAAGTGACATAAATAACTCAAATACATGTTTTGTGTCTCAAGTACCCGGTAAAAGAAGAAAATCTGAATTCTGAGGGAAAATGAAGGAAAAATGAGCAAAATCAAGCAAAAAAAGAGAGTGGGCCGACCGCGCCAGGAAAATGTGATAAAATTTAAATAAATGGCAGAAATTTCCAACGGCTAGCAAGGCGTAAAAGAAGACAATTCGGGAATGTGAAACCGCGTGACCACGTCCCCAGAAGGCGCTACCACGCCAGGAAGATGGCGCAACCAGCGGCGTTGGCGCGCCAGACAATTGCCTTACAAAGAGTTCAAAGCTCTATTTTGGGAAGTCGGCAAAGATTCTAAGGAGTGGCGCGACCGCGCCAATTCGTCAGCCAAATATGGCGCTGCCACACCAGTTAGTATCCTTCCTCAGCACGGACCCGAAGGCCGCCTCCAGACTTAGAAAGAATTTTGTTCCAGTGGCGTGACCGCGCCAAAATCAGAAGAAAATGTGGCACGATCGTGCTGCTGACTCAGCAATGTGATTCACGAAAATCTCAAGATTCTGACTACCAATCAAGCCCAAACTTGGGAGAAGAAGTCCTAATTGTCTAAGGAAGGTATCTACGAAGATTTTATGGAATATTTTTCGAGTCTAGGTACATTGAATGATCAGAAAAGGAGAAGTTCCACACAAAGAAGGAAACTGTTGCCAGAAGGAGAAGTTGAATCCGAAATTTAAGAAGAACATATCTGCAGTTCTCGTGTTCCAATTGAAGCCAAATTTGGACTGAAGATTTTTGAGGATATTAAGGATCATATCACGAAAATTCAGGCAAGTCCAAGTCGGGATTCTGAAGATTCATATCTTTAAAGTGGTGGACCCAGTGCTGAACATGGCAACAGAATCAAACAACTTCTTCACATCATATCTCGAGTTTCCCAACTCAGATTGAACTCAAATTTGGTGAGCAAGGGAAGGACCACAGAAGGAAGGTTCGTATGTAATTTCATCCAATTCTGATGTCGGGAAAGCATAATTCATACCCCTGGAAAGAGACCAATTTACAAGGCCTGGGCAACAGAGCAACTATAAATAGAGGTCCGAGGAGGAGAGCTAATCATCCAGTTTTTGGTGTTCTAACTTTGGTTCTTAGTTATTTTTGTTCTTTTAGTTAGTTTGGAGTTGAGAGAAAGGCCAGAGGAAGTCTTGCACGACCTCTTGGTACTTTAGAGAGAGAGAGAAGAGATTTTAGCTAAGGCAAGAGTGGAAGCTAAGGGCAGTCTGAAAGGTCTTCTGTACTTATTTTCTTTTCATGCTCATGGCTGTGATTGAATTTTCCTTGTGTGTTTATTTTAATAGCATGTAGTAGTTTCTCTTTGTTGAGGAAGTCATGAACTCCTAGTTGTTTATGTTTAAGTTCTGAATTCTATAGCAATAAAGTACTTTGCTTTTGTTTTAGAAATTGAGTTCTTTGCTTATTTCTGATCTGAATTCAATTCTGGAATTTAATAAGGTTCGAATAGAGAAGTTAAATTTTAGTAGAGAGTTGGGTTAGTAATTTGATTCCTGTTTTCTAAAACAACTTGTTTTTCAAACTAGATTGTTCCGGTTTTGAAGGAGACTAGTTGAAAGGTGATGTGACTTCTATAACTCTTGTTCTGAATAAGAGAGAGTTAATCTTCAAGCTTTTATATTTATGCACTTAGGATTTGAATGTTCCGGTTCAGAAGGAGTTCAAAGAATAAGTGAAAGTTATTTCCTGTATATGGGTAACCAGGTTTTCAAAAGCTAAGTCAAAGTAAAGGTACTTGAGCTATAAAATCAGAGTTTTGCATGTTAATAACTAGGAGGGATTGACATTAATCCCCAACATCTCATCTCTATAAGTTTTTCCAAAAGTTAAATTTTGTTTTGTTTTTCAGTTCTCAAAACCAAAAATTTCTTTTTCCTCAATCAATAGACGAATCTTTACTTAAACTGAGTTCTCATCAAGGTCCCTGTAGGATCGATATCTCGACTCTCAAAGTGTATATTACTTGCTGACCTAGTGCACTTGCTAGACACCCAACAAGTTTTGGGCGCCGTTGTCGGGGACCATTGAATTGAGAGTAAGTTTAAGTGAATTTTATTTTGTTGATTCAGTTTAATTTTTATATTTTGTCTTTCGGGTTTGTGCATGAAAACAAGGTCTGGTGGTGAGCCACTAGCTGAACCGGATCCCGAACCTGAAAGATCACTCCTTCAACGAAGGTGAAGAGAAGAGTCAGCGATGGAGGATCTATACCAGGAAGAAGGGGCTGAGAAGACAATGGAACACTATGTGCAATCAAACCCCAATGCTCAAAGATCAGCCATTGTGAGACCTGAAGTACCAAGCAACTTTGAAATCAAGCCTCAAATTCTGTCAATGATTCAAAACAATTATCAATTTGGAGGTTTGTCTAATGAGAATCCTAATGAACATATTGAAATTTTTTTTGAAATATGTGATACTTTCAGATTTAAAGATGTTACTAATGAAGCTGTTTGATTGAGAATTTTTCCTTTTACACTAAGGGATAGAGCAAAAAGTTGGTATCACACATTGCCACCAGATTCAATTCGAACATGGGATGAACTGCAAAGGAAGTTCCTTAGTAAGTATTTTCCACCTACCAAAACAATTAAGTTGCGTAATGCTATCTCAAATTTCATGCAGGAACATGATGAACAACTTTGTGAAGCATGGGAAAGATTTAAAGAGCTGCTCAGAAAATGCCCAAATCATGGAATACCAAGGTGGATGCAGATGGAGATATTTTACAATGGAATCACAGTTTCCACATGAAGCTTAATAGATGCTGCAGCCGGTGGTACTATGAACAAAAAGACTCCTAATGAAGTTTATGAACTAATTGAAGAGATGGCGTCTAATATGTACCAATATCCAGTGGAGAGAGTGCAAGAGGGAGAGTTGCTGGCATACATAATGTTGATCCTGTCCTAGCATTGCTGGCACAAGTCGAGTCACTAACCAAACAATTGTCAAAATTGCATACACCCTCTTTGGTTGCTCAGATTTGTGACATGTGTGGAGGAGGACATCCCAACCATGAATGCCAAGCAGGTAACATTCAAGCTGTAAGTTCTTTAGACCAGGCTAATTATGTTTCAAATTTTCGCTGGCCCAATGATCCATACAGCAACACTTACAATCCTGGTTGGAGGAATCACCCAAATTTTTCATGGTCTAACAACAACAACTAGCAACCCAACACTCAACAGCTCAATGCTCAAACAAGACCACAACCTGGTTTCCAAAGAGCAGCACAAGAACAGGAACAAAAAGCCAGCTTTGAGGACATTGTTTCAAAGTTCCTAGCAAATTAGGAGAAAAGAGATGCTCGGACTGATTCTAGGTTTCAAGCTCAAGAAGCATCCCTTAAAAATCAAGAGGCATCAATCTAAAATCTGGAAATACAAGTGGGACAGCTGACCAATGTTATATCAAGTAGGTACAAAGGAACTTTGCCTAGTAATTCTGAGACTAACCCTAAAGAACAGATCAAAGCCATCACTTTGAGAAGTGGGACGGTCTTAGAAGAGAAAAAGCAACCTCAGGTGGAGGAGGACAAACCACATCAGCAGCAAGACAAAGAAAGACAGGAGCAAGATGAGGGGAAAGAGGTAAGAAGACAACACAAGAAAAAAGGTAAGTCTTCTCAAACTCTTTCCAATGCTGGAATAAATGTGGATACCTTGCCATATCCGGAGAGAGCTAAAAAGGATAAGTTAGAGGATAAATTTTCAAAGTTTATTGATATTTTCAAGAAGCTGGAAATTAACATCCCTTTTGTAGAAGCTCTAATGCAGATGCCACAATATGCAAAATTTCTTAAAGAGGTGCTTTTAGGAAAAAGGAAGGTTGAAGAGCAAGGGACAGTGATGCTGACTGAAAGTTGTAGTGCAATATTGAAAAATCAATTGCCTACCAAGCTTAAGGATCCAGGGAGTTTCATTATACCTTGTGAATTTGGAAACTTCAAGTTTAACAAAGTCTTATGTGATTTAGGAGCAAGCATAAATCTGATGCCTTTGTCCATTTGCAGAAAATTAAATCTTGGAGAGCTGAAGGAGACCAATATCATGCTCCAATTTGCTGATAGATCAACCAAAAAGCCCAATGGACGAATTGAGGACGTGCTGGTCAGAATTGGAAAGTTCATCTACCCATGTGATTTTGTAGTGCTAGACATGGAGGTGGATTGGGAATTACCACTGATTCTTGAGTGACCCTTCTTAGCCACTGCAGCTGCACTAATTGATGTCAAACAGGGAAAATTGACTCTTAGATTAAATGATGAAGAAATAGTGTTTGACATTAAACAAGCCATCAAAAGTCCTTCAAATTTATGTGATGATACATGTTACTTTATCCATGTAATTGATGAATGTGCAGAACATGTCCAGCAGGAGGTCATGATGAAGGATAGCCTGGAGAGGTGTTTGGCTCAATCATGCACCAAGGAAGATGATGATCCCCTCATGCAGCAAGAAGTAGCACAATTAGAGGCTGAAGGAAACAAAGAAGAGGATGAAGGGGCTGAAATCAAAGACCCCTCTAAACATGAACTAAAACCTTTGCCTAGTTCTTCGAAATATGTTTATCTTGAAAATAATTCCAAACCAGTGATAATCTGTTCTTGTTTGAATGATAGGGAGGAAAAGCTCTTAATCGAGGTGCTGAGCAAGCATAAGAAAATAATTGGGTGGACAATTTCAGATATCAAGGGAATCAGCTCAACCACATGCATGCATAAAATTCTGATGGAGGACTCTTTCAAGCCAACAATCCAACCTCAAAGAAGGCTAAATCCGACCTTGCAAGAAGTGGTCAAGAAGGAAGTGGTAAAGTTGCTAGATGCAGGTATTATCTACCCAATTTCAGATAGCAAATGGGTTAGTCCAGTCCAAGTAGTGACTAAAAAGGGTGGAATAACAGTAATAAAAAATTTAGATAATGAGTTAATACCCACTAGGACTGTGACTGGATGGAGGGTTTGCATTGATTACAGAAAATTAAATTCAGCAACTAGAAAAGACCATTTTCCTCTACCTTTTATTGACCAAATGCTTGAGAGACTTGCAGGTAACAAATTTTATTATTTTCTTGATGGCTATTCCGGGTATTTTCAAATTCCTAATGCCCCGGAGGACCAAGAGAAAACCACTTTTACCTGCCCTTATGGAACTTTTGCATAAAGGAGGATGCCTTTTGGATTATGTAATGCACTAGCCACTTTTCAGCGATGCATGATTGCTATCTTTCATGATTTTATTGAAAAATTTATGGAAATCTTCATGGATGATTTTACTCTTTATGGACTGACATTTGAAACCTGTTTGAAAAATTTAGAATTGGTCCTAGCAAGATGTGAAGAGAGCAATCTAGTTCTAAATTGGGAGAAGTGCCATTTTATGGTAAATGAAGGCATTGTGTTGGGCCACAAAATTTCAGAACAAGGTATTGAGGTTGATAGCGCAAAAGTAGAGGTGATTGAAAAATTACCTCCACCTACAAATATAAAGGGCATAAGGAGTTTCCTAGGACATGCAGGTTTTTGTAAGAGGTTTATCAAAGACTTTTCTGGAATTACAAAACCATTATCTAATCTGCTCATGAAAGATGTGAAATTTAATTTTGATGATGAATGTGTGCATGCTTAAAAACTCCTAAAAAAAAAACTGATTTCAGCACCAATTGTAGTTGCTCTAGATTGGACCATACCCTTTGAATTGAAGTGTGATGCTAGTGATTATGCTGTAGGGGTTGTACTTAGGCAAAGAAAAGAATTTTTTTTTCACACCATCTATTATGCTAGCCACACACTCACCGGGCCACAATTGAATTACACCACCACAGAAAAAGAGCTATTGGCTGTAGTGTATGCTTTCAAAAAATTTAGATCTTACTGAATTGGATCGAAAGTTGTTGTGTATACTGACCATGCAGCTCTTAGACATCTATTTGAAAAAAAGGAATCCAAACCTGGACTGATCAGGTGGATCCTTCTCCTTCAAGAATTTGACATTGAGATGAAGGACAAGAAGGGGGCTGAGAATGTGGTGGCAGATCACTTATCCAGGCTTGAGACAGAGGAAGTAGAAAAAAGGGGGATCTCTGAACTCTTTCCAGATGAGATTATATGTCAGATAAAATCTTTCCAAGCACCTTGGTTCGCTGATTTTGCAAATTTTCTTGCAGGTGGGTGGATTCCAAAGGAGTTAAGCTGGCAGCAAAGGAAGAAGTTCTTTTCTGATGTGAAACACTATTTTTGGGAAGACCCTTATCTTTACAAAATCTGTCCTGATCAAGTAATAAGAGGGTGTGTCCCGGAAACAAAGTTCGAATCAATTCTGAAGCACTGCCATGATGGAGAAACAGGAGGACACTGCAGCTCAAATCGAACAACAGCAAAGGTGATGCAATCAGGTTTCTATTGGCCCACACTCTATCAAGATTCCAAGACGTATGTATCTACTTGTGATAGGTGTCAAAGGACAGGTAATGTATCTAGAAAAGATGAAATGCCTCTCACTAACATATTGGTATGTGAATTATTTGATGTGTGGGGTATTGATTTTATGGGTCCATTTCCATCTTCATATGGGTTTGAATACATCTTGGTGGCTGTTGAATATGTTTCTAAATGGGTAGAAGCCATAGCTACTAGGACCAATGATGCTAGGATGGTGTTAGAATTTTTGAGAAAAAATATTTTCACACGTTTTGGAGCACCTAGAGCCATAATCAGTGATGGGGGAAACACTTTTGCAACACCCAATTTGCCACTTTGCTTAAAAAGTTTGGGGTGAGGCATAAAGTAGCTACACCTTACCATGCTCAAACAAGTGGGCAGGTTGAAGTGTCCAACCGAGAGGTAAAAAGAATCCTTGAGAAAACTGTTAGTCTATCACGAAAGGATTGGGCTATTAAGTTAGATGATGCTCTTTGGGCATATAGGACAGCTTATAAAACCCCCATTGGCACCACACCATTTAGATTGGTATATGTGAAAGCATGTCACCTACCTGTGGAATTGGAACATAAAGCATATTGGGCTACTAAATTCTTAAATTTTGATGTGCAAAAGGCAGGAGAAAAGAGATTGCTGGATTTGAATGAGCTGGAGGAGCTGAGGTACTGGGCCTATGACAATGCTAGACTCTACAAGCTGAAAACGAAGAGGTGGCATGACAACAACATTAGGATGAAAAACTTTGAGGTAGGCCAGAAAGTACTTCTATACAATTCACGATTAAAACACTTTCCTGGGAAACTGAAATCTAGATGGCAAGGACCCTATGAAGTTGTTGGGGTATCAAACTTTGGAGCATTTGAAATTAAACACCTAAAGAATGGAGAAAAATTCAAGGTGAATAGGCTGAAACTCTATCAAGAGAGGTTCTTAGCTGAAACCTCTGTTGTCCATCTGATAAACTGATCCCATAAGAGCTCTGTTAGATAGGAATAGGGGTAGGATTTTGTGTGTGAGTTGATTTGAATACTGTTTTTTTTGTCATTATTTTTAGGTTGTGTAGAAATTTCTTACTATATCTTTTAAACTTTTCCTTGTTGAAATTCATGTGTGAAGCTTGGTTTTGTGTGTGCTTCTGTCTGGGAGTGTTCTTTACTGAAATTTCATTAATATGTACTCAATCTCCATTCATATTAATGAATTTATGATTTTTGCTCTCCATATTTGTCTCAAAGCATGCTTTTAATAATTCTTCCAATGAAAATGTGTGAAAAATGACTCTGAATATGCCTGTCACTGATACTAACCTGTCCAAAGTGGAAAAATTGAAAATATCATTCAAGATCTGCAGAATTGATGAAATTACTTGGCGCGACCGAGCCACTGCCTTGATGAAGTACAACCTTTACAAAGGTGAGGAAACACTGAATGCACTACAAGTATTCTTCTTATGATCAATTTTTTGCCTGAGAGACACTTCCAGTCATTGTTCATTTTCAACTGATTAAAAACATGCAAGTGTTTGGCACTAACCATGAAAGCAAAATTCAAAAGCACCAAGGGAGTGCTAGCCAACCTCAACAAACCAGATTGTCAGGGAAGTATCTCTTTTACTCCTGTGTTTATTGCTGCTTTGAGGACAAAGCAGGTTTTTAAGTTTGGGGTGGGATACTCTTCGTGATTTCTTCATGCATGCTCAATGGATTCAAAAGCTCTATTTTTTTTTCAAAACTTCACCAGAAATTCCAATAGAGATTTTGAAAAATACCAGTGAAAATCCCTGATCATATGAATAGCATGATTCATTCTCTGGAAAATATTTTAGTTCAGATGCTTAGTCTTGAATGGATGAGAATTTTATTTAAAAACAGTTTTTGAAAACAAAGTACAAGTGAGCAAGTTGATTTCAATATCTAGAACCAACCAGAGAAAAACTTGAGGCAAAACAGAGAAAGGTTTTCAAAATTCTGAGGTGATTTAGGCACCTATTTAAAAATCGTTTGAGCCTTTTTCAAAGCCACCCATTTCAATGCACAAGTTGCATCACCTTTAGTCAAAGCTTTTGGGCCAAAAAGATCCCTGTTTTGTTTCAATGTCCCATGCTACATGAACCAGCCTTAGTGATAAATAAACTTGTTTCTTACTGACCCATGATTCTCCAAATTATTGAAGTGTTCTGTTTGAATGAGCATGGATCAAAATTTCGGAGTTATAAGGAGGGATGGATGAAGGGTATAGAAAATTTTTCTGAGGAAAAGAAGAAGGGAAGGAGCAAGAGAGAGAAAAAAAAAATGTCTGGCTGAGTAGGAGAAAGGCCACCTTGAGTGTGCACCGGGACTCGGGCCTCAGCAAGCTTAGAGTCTCTGAGTCAACCGACAAGGTAAGCTGGACTCCAAACAAAGCCAAGATAAAGAAAGAAAAGGTTGTGGGTTAGTTAAGGGAAAGGCCACCTCGTGTGTGCACCGGGTCTCAGGCCTCAACAAGCTTAGGGACTCTGAGTCAACCGACAAGGTAAGCTAGACTCTGAACAAAACCCAAAGAAAAAGATACATGGGAAAGAAAAAAAAAAGAAAAAGAAAAAAATGAGGGATCAATGCAAAAGAATAAGTTTGGGGTGGAAGAGCTTGGAGGAAAAGTCACAAATCCAATTCATGCCCAGGAAAATGAAAAATGGATATGAGGAGGAGAATAAAACCCAAAAGAAATAACCAAAAATCTTCATCATACCCATTACCCCTGCCTCATTACAACCCATAAAGACCTATTGATCAGAATTGAGAATTCCTTCCGGTTAGTGAAGGGTGGACTGAGGGTTGGCCTATGGAGTTGAATTGAGACTTATCACTTGTATGAATGTACATCTTTGAAAATTTGAAGAAAATTCGAAATCTGTTTTGACTAAGCAAGAAGAACCATCATTAGGAAAGAAGTGAATCATCTATCTTGAAAACTTTAAAAGGGAGGAACACTGAATTTTTCTTAGTCTTTACAGATCTATCTGGTATTTATTTCAGATTTTTACTCGAGGACGAGCAAAGGTTTAAGTTTGGGGTTGTGATAAGTGTCCAAAAGACACTTATTTATGCATGAATCATTGACCATAAATTCCTAATTTGAGTTGATTATGATCATGAAAGTGACATATATAACTCAAATACATGTTTTGTGTCTCAGGTACCCGGTAAAAGAAGAAAATCTGAATTTTGAGGGAAAATGAAGGAAAAATGAGCAAAATCAAGCAAAAAAAGAGAGTGGGCCGACCGCGCCGATTCTGGCGCGACCGCGCCAGGAAAATGTGAGAAAATTTAAATAAATGGCAGAAATTTCCAACGGCTAGCAAGGCGTAAAAGAAGACAATTCAGGAATGTGAAACCGCGTGACCACGTCCCCAGAAGGCGCGACCACGCTGGCGCGCCAGACAATTGCCTTACAAAGAGTTCAAAGCTCTATTTTGGGAAGTCGGCAAAGATTCTAAGGAGTGGCGCGACCGCGCCAATTCGTCAGCCAAATATGGCGCTGCCACACCAGTTAGTATCCTTCCTCAGCACGGACCCGAAGGCCGCCTCCAGACTTAGAAAGAATTCTGTTCCAGTGGCGCGACCGCGCCAAAATCAGAAGAAAATGTGGCGCGACCGCGCCGCTGACTCAGCAACGTGATTCACGGAAATCTCAAGATTCTGACTACCAATCAAGCCCAAACTTGGGAGAAGAAGTCCTAATTGTCTAAGGAAGGTATCTATGAAGATTTTATGGAATATTGCTAGGTACATTGAATGATCAGAACAGGAGAAGTTCCACACAAAGAAGGAAACTGCTACCAGAAGGAGAAGTTGAATCCGAAATTTATGAAGAACGTATCTGGAGTTCCCGTGTTCCAATTGAAGCCAAATTTGGACTGAAGATTCCTGAGGATATTAAGGATCATATCACAAAAATTCAGGCAAGTCCAAGTAGGGATTCTCAAGATTCATATCTTCAAAGTGGTGGACCCAGTGCTGAACTTTGTAGCAGAATCAAGCAACCTCTTCACATCATATCTCGAGTTTCCCAACTCAGATTGAACTCAAATTTTGTGAGCAAGGCAAGGACCACAGAAGGAAGGTTCGTATGTAATTTCTGACAATTCTGAGGTCAAAAAAGCATAATTCATACCCCTGGACAGAGACCAATTTACAAGGCCTAGGCAGAAGAGCAACTATAAATAGAGGTCCGAGGAGGAGAGCTAATCATCCAGTTTTTGGTGTTCTAACTCCGGTTCTTAGTTATTTTTGTTCTTTTACTTAGTTAGGAGTTGAGAGAAAGGCCAAAGGAAGTCTTGCACGACCTCTTGGTACTTTAGAGAGAGAGAGAAGAGATTTTAGCCAAGGCAAGAGTGGAAGCTAAGGGCAGTCCTTAAAGGGGGTCTTCTGTACTTATTTTCTTTTCATGCTCATGGCTGTAATTGAATTCTCCTTGTGTGTTTGTTTTAATAGCATGGAGTAGTTTCTCTTTTTTGAGGAAGTCATGAACTCCTAGTTGTTTATGTTTAAGTTCTGAATTTTATAGCAATAAAGTACTTTGCTTTTGTTTTAGAAATTGAGTTCTTTGCTTATTTCTGATCTGAATTCAATTCTGGAATTTAATAAGGTTCGACTAGAGAAGTTAAATTTCAGTAGAGAGTTGGGTTAGTAATTTGATTCCTGTTTTCTAAAACAACTTGTTTTACAAACTAGATTGTTCCGGTTTTGAAGGAGACTAGTTGAAAGGTGATGTGACTTCTATAACTCTTGTTCTGAATAAGAGAGAGTTAATCTTCAAGCTTTTATATTTATGCACTTAGGATTTGAATGTTCCGGTTCAGAAGGAGTTCAAAGAATAAGTGAAAGTTATTTCCTGTATATGGGTAACCAGGTTTTCAAAAGCTAAGTCAAAGTAAAGGTACTTGAGCTATAAAATCAGAGTTTTGCAAGTTAACAACTAGGAGGGATTGACATTAATCTCCAACATCTCATCTCTATGAGTTTTTCCAGAAGTTAAATTATGTTTTATTTTTCAGTTCTCAAAACCAAAAATTTCTTTTTCCTCAATCAATAGAAGAATCTTTACTTAAACTTAGTTCTCATCAAGGTCCCTGTGGGATCGATATCTCGACTCTCAAAGTCTATATTACTTGTTGAGCTAGTGCACTTGCTAGACAGCCAACATTGTACTCGCATTTTCCTAACTCTCAAATACAAATTGTAACACAAATATTCTGTCGTAAATCGAATTACCCTCTCGGTTGCGCCTCTTCGCGGACCGGCGAATTTTCGGTGAAACCGATTAACATTTTTAGTATGGGTGTCAATTTTACTAGATTATCCATATAGTATTTGGCTTTTTACTAAATGAGAGATATAATGATTTTTTTCATTCTGATTAATATATTGTTAAATGGATAATTTATCCATATACGGAATAATTAATGGAACGGTATACTGAATGAGGTCACCGATTAAGGAGGGTATATTAGTCATTTTTCATGTAATTTTAGTAATTTCTTATATATACTTAGATAAAATTACTGTCCAAGTTTTTTTATTTTGTTAAATTATGTAATAATCTTTCAAATTGATGATTTTTTGCACTTTAAAGTATCATTATTCTTAAACTTATATGTAAATTATCTATATATTTCATTACTTTATACTTTTATAATTTTTTGGTTATTCCATTTATACTGTATACCATTCTACCGATTATTAATAAATGGTATACGGAATAACCCTATTCCGTTTTGTTTATATACCGTTTACACCCCTAATTTTTAGAAACCTAATAGTTAATATGCTTCAGGTATTAGCTAGAAAGCAAATTCATATTTTACAATCTAAGATATATTTAGAATGCAAGCTTCACCAAAAGTAATACTTTTTTAGGGAAAAAGAAAATAACGGAAAAATTATCATCTTCAGTCCCCGAACTATAAAATTGTGTGTATGTGTATCACAGTGTCTAAGTGTCTTTTTTTTTCTGTTTTAGAATTAAGTGCTAGCTCTTTGGAAAAGTACTCTTTATGGCCTTTTAGAAAGAGTTCCTTTTAAAAAAGATCTCTCTATAAAAAAAGATTACGTTTGGTTGTACTTATTGGAACAACTTTAACAAATAGAGAAGTTGTAAATTACATTTGGCAACAAAAATACTAAAAGTTATATTGAAATGTATATTGATGATAATACCCTTATATATAATTAATTAATTAATGTAAATATATATAAATTAAAAATTATTATATTTATTAATTAAAATTTCCAGAGCTAAAAAATATTATCAATTTTATTTTATTAACTGTATTTTACATTTTATGAATATATTTGAAGAAATAAGATCGATAAATTAATTATTATCGGATCACATATATATATATATATATATACCAGGATGTCGGATCGAGAATAAATACAACGCCGGCGTAACTCAAATTAGAATAGAAAAGATGCTAACCAAACTTTATCAAACTTTATTTATAAAAGAAAGACTTACAAAATAAGTAGAACACACCACAAAGCAAGCAAGAAACTTCAAGATAGACTGACTTCGAAGGGATGTTTCCAACGAAGAGAGTAGGGCTCCTTTTATAGTTCAAGTAAAATCGGACCCGACTACAAATTATAAATTACATTTTGCGGGTAGAGGCTTCAAGTTCGAAAACCGCTTTCTGAAACCAGGGGCGCCACTTGTTTTGAAAGACGGAAAGTAGTGTTGTCGTCATGGGTGACGTTGTTAGGCATGCCACGGATTGAACCATGCCAAGGGAGGTGGTCCCTCTTTTGCCTGTTGTAGATGATGCTTCATATTCATCCAGCGGTACCGCATATATTCTGGATAGTATCGAATATTATGTCCTGTCAAAGGAAAAGGGTCTAGATCTTCTGGTACTGGATCAGCCTGTGCAAACCAGTTGGCATAAGCAGGGTTAATCAGATAGAGTTTTCTTTTCATCTTTCGTATGTGAAAGAGATAAAGTCGATCCTTGAATTTCTTCTGGTAAATCTGTGCCGGGGTTATGGCACTGGATCTTGGAGTGTTTTGACTATTCTCCATCTTTACTCTTGATAAGGGTCCTGGGAGTCTTGTTCGAATTCTCCCGGGTCTTCTTGGTCACTACCTCCTTGTGAAGAAGGTGCCAACTGTATTTTCCTGGTAGGAAACAACGAAGCAACGTTAGCCATAACCGTAATATGAACATGTTCAAAAATTTCTTCCTCGGTGGCTTGAGGAAATCTTCTCAAGAATTGCCCTTTGATCTTCTCAGGATCAGTGGCAAAACGGTCATAATCTGGTTCTGGTGGAGGAGGAAGTTTTCTCCATTCTTCTAGTTCTGCTGTAATAGCTATAACCGTTGTCTCGTATAACTTAGTGGAGTAGTAGTGTTGCCATCTCTGGATTTCATAGGTTCTCCAGAGAGCAGGAATGTTATCTCATGAGCTGTTTTCTTCCCACTGGCTTCTCCATATCCAAGGGATTTCGATCCTGATAAAGAAAGTAGCTTCGACTTGATTGGCATACAAGTCTGAGGATTTGCTCTGTGTGAGGGCTGGGTGAAGTTTGCACCATTCTATAAAGAGTGCTTGTAGGGGTTTGTTGCGGGGATCATCAAATATCCGCATCTCCCCCCCCCCTCCCATCAAAGACCACCAATGATAAAACCAGGTGGGCAGAGAGGATGACTGGAGGACGGCTGGGCGAAGTTGAATATAGAAAGTGTGTGTCCTGCCTGTGTTGTTGTCGGGAATGCATAGTGAAAGGCGTCGACATAATCCCAATATGTGTAAGGTTGGGATCCGTGCGGTTGGGTGTGGAAAGTGAGAGGATGGTTTGGGCTAGTGGGCCACTCGAATGGTAATAAGATGCATTCAATGAAAACCTGTGTACGGAGGACCTCTCTAGAGGGCTTCGTCTGGTTGATCTTCACATTGTGGAGTAAAATCTGTTGGTAGTAGGCCAGTGATTTACCACTTCTTTGGGCAAACAGGTAGGTGCCGCCCAGTGTGTGATACGCCAATTGCCATGCTGGTTGCTCTAAATTAAGGCCATTAGGAATAAAAGCAACTAAATCTTTGTATGATTTAAGATGCTAGAGAATGGGTAAGTAAGCCACATCTTTAAAAGAGGGGGTAGCCTCTGAAGCACTGGAGTTGGTAATCTCCTTTTGTTTTTGTGCTTGTTCTAATTCTTCTTTTGTATAGAAGGCCAATGGCTTAGTGACAGCCTTTATTGGCGTAGAAGGTCCCTGTAGTTGGGGATACTAGTTGTCGGAGTTTTGTTGTCTCCTGTTGGCAACTTGTTTGCCTTTGTTATTAGGCGAAGGTGGTGACCCTTTCGCTCGTTGCCAGGGAGTTTCCCCTGGGGAAGGTATCATCTTCCTGTAAGAAATTCACGAGTAAGAAAATCAGGTAAGGAGTTAGTTTCTCCTGGAATGTATTCAATAGTAAAATCATAAACAGATAATTCAGCTTGCCATGCAAGGCTAACCGCCTTAGAGAGGATCCATTGTACTCATGAAAATATACTAACGTTATATTGTTTATTTCATGCTCTATTTATATCCATGATAGGCTGTTATACTGCAACTTTGTAGTTCTTACTAGTCCAAGACTCATGCTCCTATGAAGTAGGAATCACTGCAATGTTGCCTTGGAAATCCCATAAGGCCCAAGGAGAGGCAGGGTAGGGTGTATGCATTACAGTGTTGATCTACCCTTGTGGTAGTGAGCCGGTAACCCGGCAGGAGTCTTGTACCGGACAGGAACTATAAAATTTCTGCAGAATATCCTACATGTCTATAATTTGAGCATCTTATAAACAATATAAGGCTAGTTGGGTTCATGGAACAATTGGGTCTCTCTCGCCGGCTCTTGGCAAAATGCCCAGATCCCTCCTATCCCATGCTACTACTAGTAGCAAAACCGCATCTCTCGACGAATACACCGTCAATGTGCGTGACCTCAAAAAATGGTCTATACCCAAGGTACCATCAAAACAGATTTATAATATAGGCTCCTTTACTCCGGCCTGGTCTCATGTTGTGAAAACCCTAGAACAATCCATTACAATAGAAGACACCGAACAAACTCTTGAACTCCTGACAGAAAAGGATGTTCAACCCTTTATGGAAAAATATAAGTTTGTCCATATAGGATGTATCTAGATAGCCCTCTAACCTCTTACACTAAAGGGGTTAGATACATCCATCCTGGTAGCACTACGCGATGCCGGATGCCTTGACTGGGCTAGATCCCTTATGGGAGTTATGGAGACCAGTTTAACAAATGGTCCCGTCTACTTCAATATTTACCCAGATTTAGCTCTTTCACTTTCAGATCCACATCTTCTGAAAGCACTTAGCCTAAATCTAAAGACAAACAATTATAATTTTCTACCTAGATCCGAAACTATTACAGTAATCTACAGAATTTATTACAGAGTGTTAAATACCTTAACCTCTAACATTAAGATAGTTGCTAAAAAGGGTAAAACCACCCTTATAGAGTCGAATGAGCTGTCCACAAAAATAGCTATTCCACGAACCCTAAGGTGGGAAGAAATTTCTTTCCCGTCTACCTGGCAACTTGCTGAAGCCACTGCTCCATGACCTCTAGACAACAGAGAAGTGGAACAAATCGCACAAGATGCAGAAGGTAATGTTGAGATTACTTTTGCACCCAACCTGAGGCGAAAAATACCTTTGATCATCTCAAGAAGAAAGTCTACAGGCTCAATTCCAATTTCAGAGTCTTCTTCCCAGTTCACCCCCGAGATGGCGGATCTTTACACAGATCAGCAGGGAAACCCTCAGCCTGCAACCTCAGGCCTTCTTCAGGTATGACTTTCAATGATTAAGACCGAAGAATTAATATTTGGACAACCACTTAGAGTTCTTTTAGCAAACGAATTTGGTAAAAGTACAAACAAGTGGTTCTGAGATTGGTTCTTTGCTACTTTCGACAACGAAGACCGACTGTACATCAGGGACTGGTACTATACAGACTTGGTCGGTAAGGAATATACGTTATTTTTTATTCCTTGGTTTTTTAAAAAATTTACTGAGACCTGTTCAAAGTATCTAACCACTTTAGAACAGGAATGGCAATTGAGCACAGGAACAGTTGTCAAATCGGTGTTTCCACCAAAGGATGCTCTTACAATACAAGGTAAGTCAAAGGCATCTGTTGCGTTGGTTTCTCCAGTAGAAACAACCTCAAGTGTCCCTAGTACTATGGAGATACTTCAGACTGTCAACCAGGTTATCAGACAGAACAACTTCACCAATCTTACGCTAAAAGCCATTGGAAAACAACTCCAACAACTGGAGACAACAGATGACAAGGCTTATTCAGAAAAAGCCTTATGTTCCAGAATCATCCAGCTCAAAGGCAATAATACCAACAACTTCGGTAAGACCATTCATGTTACACCAACCTCCTATCTTAAAGATGCCTCCTTCAGAACAGGAGCAAAATTCGGAGCTTCTCAAATTATTACTTGAGAAACTCGGAAAAACCTCTGTAAGTACCCTTACAGGACCATCAGCCTTTTCTGGAGTTCGCCAACATTCGGACTCTGAAATCGCTACCAAGTGGCAGGATAAAAAACCAAAGCCACCTAGACCTGCACCATATGATGTGCACAAAAATGAAGAAAGTCCTTTCGTCATATCCAACAGTTATGATGCCAGAACTGTTTATGAATGAAATTTAGACTATGAATCACCAAAAGGTATAATGGACATTCTACACCGAATGCTCATTTACTGCAATATATGCCGAGCTAAAGGTTTAGCTGAAGCACAGGTGGTGAACCAAACAGTCGTAGGACTTACAGGCGACATACATGGATGGTGGTACAACTATCTCTCAGATAATGACAGGTATGAAATTCTCCACGCAGTCAAGATTGACGAAAACGGAGACACAATCATGGACAGCGAAGGACGTCCAGTTTCAGATGCCTTCATGAACTTCTATTTTCGGATCATGGCCATGTTCGACGTTGAACCTCAACGACAAGCAGAGACTACTGTTTACCTGCTTCATCATCTTAGGTGTCGTACTCTAACTGACCTTCATTGGTATATTTCTACTTTTAGAAGTATAGTTATGACTTTTACAGATGCAGCTAATCCTTATTGGAAGCAGAGATTTATTGAGGGACTACCCACTCAATTCGCCATCAAAGTAAAGGACATGCTTCATCCAGGACCAAATGAAGAAATCAACTGGATTAGTCTTCATTATGGCCAGTTACAGACAGCCTGCACAAAACAAGGCTTACTCCTCTGCAATGATCTTAGGCTTAAGAAACAGCTGAAGCGAGATCAAATCTCCCCCAAGACTTTAGGTACCTTCTGTCAACAATTTTCTTATGATAACTTACCTGAGCAAGATTGTTCCAAATGCAGGAACCCTCACTCGCAGCATAGAAAGTTTACAATGCGCAACCCGCCTCGACCACCTTTTCAGAAAAAAGAAAAGGGAAAAGAAAGAAAAAGGGAAACTAAACCCAATTTCCGACCAAGAGGACAATCATCCTCTAAAAACCTGAAATGTTATAAGTGCGGTCGCACTGGGCATTTCGCAAAGACCTGCTTTGCCAAACAAAAGCAAAAGGTCCAAGAGTTAGCAATTGACGAACAGTCAAAACAACTAGTGTTGCAATTGCTCTCTGAGAACGAGGAACAAAACACTTCCTCTGACTCGGAACAAGAAGTATGTGAACCTCTTGACACCTCGGGTTCCTCGTCCATGTCTTCTTCAAAAATAGAGGAAGTATAGGATAAACAACTTGATCAGTTGGAAGCCATGTTTAGAATGACTACCTCTCTAAACATGATATCTACAAATGATCTGTCTGACTTACTAGAAAGGCTAACAGATCAAACAGATAAACAATTAATCTTGGACACCTTGCTTAAAGGAAAGCAAGAAACTCCAAAATACTGTGACAAGTATTACACCATGTCTAGCCTGTTAAAAAGACAACAACAGCAAAATCAACGACAAGTGCCAGACCTCAAAACCAAGATAAACACTTGTAAACAAGAAGTCCAAGCCTTGAAAACAGCTTATTTCGAGTTAGTTACCCGACTCGAAACAGTAGAAGAACAAATCTCTCCACAACAGCAATATTTTACAGGAGAAAGTTCTTCTCAGCAACAAGTGCAAATACCAACCCAAGTCGGTACTACTACCGAACAGTTCTTGAAACAGATGATCACTAGTATTGTCCAGCAAAAATGGTATGTATTCATTTCTTTAGCTGTTGGAGATACTTTGATTTTACGTAATCTGATTGCCTTAGTCGACAGTGGTGCAGATTTAAACTGCATCAGAGAAGGAGTTATCCCTTCTCGATATGTTTCTCCTTCGGGAGAAACATTGAGATCCGCTACTGGAGACTCCCTAAAAATTACGGGCAAAGTAGAGACTCTACATGTCTATAATAAAATGAATGGACAAATGTTTGTTCATACACCATCAGTTATCGTCAAGAATTTATCTCACAAGATAATTCTTGGCTCTCCCTTTTTTAACAACATATTACCATTTTTCGTGACTAAGGAAGCTGTTGGGTGTCTAGCAAGTGTACTAGGTCAGCAAGTAATATAGACTTTGAGAGTCCAGAAATAGTGTTTCACATCAGAAAAGAACTTCTTCCTTTGCTGCCAGCTTAGCTCTTTTGGAATCCACCCACCTGCAAGAAAATTTACAAAATCAGCGAACCAAGGTGCTTGGAAAGATTTTATCTGACATATAATCTCATCTAGAAAGAGTTCAGAAATCCCCCTTTCGTCTACTTCCTTTGTCTCAAGCCTGGATAAGTGATCTGCCACCACATTCTTAGCCCCCTTCTTGTCCTTAATCTCAATGTCAAATTCTTGAAGGAGAAGGATCCACCTGATCAATCTAGGCTTGGAGTCCTTTTTTGCAAACAGATGTCTAAGTGTTGCATGATCAGTACACACAACAACTTTCGATCCAATTAAGTAAGATCTAAATTTTTCGAAAGCATACACTAACACCAATAGCTCCTTTTCTGTGGTGGTGTAATTCAATTGTGGCCCAGTGAGTGTGTGACTAGCATAATAGATGGTGTGGAAAATTTTTTCTTTTCTTTGCCCAAGCACACCCCTGCAGCATAGTCACTAGCATCACACATCAATTCAAAGGGTATCGTCCAATCTGGAGCAACTACAATGGGTGCTGAAATCAGTTTTTCTTTTAGGAGTTTAAAGGCATGCAAACAATTATCATTAAAATTTAATTTCACATCTTTCATTAGCAGATTTGATAATGGTTTTGCAATTTTTGAAAAGTCCTTGATAAACCTCCTATAAAAACCTACATGTCCTAGAAAACTCCTTATGCCCTTAATGTTTGTAGGTGGAGGTAATTTTTCAATCACCTCTACCTTTGCTCTATCAACCTCAATACCTTTTTCTAAAATTTTGTGGCCCAACACAATGCCTTCATTCACCATAAAGTGACACTTCTCCCAATTCAGAACCAGATTGCTCTCTTCACATCTTGCTAGGACAAACTCTAAATTTTTCAAACATGTTTCAAATGTCAATCCATAAAGAGTAAAATCATCCATGAATATTTCCATAATTTTTTCAATAAAATCATGAAAGATAGCAATCATGCATCGCTAAAAAGTGGTTGGTGCATTACATAACCCAAAAGGCATCCTCCTATATGCAAAGGTTTCGTATGGGCAAGTAAAAGTGGTTTTCTCTTGGTCCTCCGGGGCAATGGGAATTTGAAAATACCCAGAATAACCATCAAGAAAGCAATAGAATTTGTTACATGCAAGTCTCTCAAGCATCTGGTCAATGAAAGGTAAAGGAAAATGGTCCTTTCTAGTTGCTGAATTTAATTTTCTGTAGTCAATGCAGACTCTCCATCCAGTTACAGTCCTAGTGGGTATTAATTCATTATCTGAATTTTTTATCACTATCATTCCACCCTTTTTAGGTACTACTTGGACTGGACTAACCCATTTGCTATCTGAAATTGGATAGATAATACCTACATGTAGCAACTTTACCACTTCCTTTTTTACCACTTCTTGCAAGGTTAGATTTAGCCTTCTTTGAGGTTGAATTGTTGGCTTGAAGGTGTCCTCCATCAGAATTTTGTGCATACATGTGGTTGGGCTAATTCCCTTGATATCTGAAATTGTCCACCCAATTGCTTTCTTGTGCTTGCTCAGCACCTCGATCAAGAGTTTTTCCTCCCTAGCATTCAAACAAGAAGAGATAATCACTGGTTTGGAATCATTTTCAAGATAGACATATTTCAAAGAACTAGGCAAAGGTTTGAGTTCAAGTTTAGATGGGTCTTTGACTTCAGCCCCTTCGCCCTCTTCTTTGTCTCCTTCAGCCTCTAATTTCTCTACTTCTTGCTGCATGAGGGGATCATCATCTTCCTTGGTGCATGATTAAGCCAAACACCTTTCCAAGCTATCCTTCATCATGACCTCCTGCTGGACATGTTCTGCACATTCATTAATCACATCAATAAAGTAACATGTATCATCACATAAATTTGCAGGACTTTTGATGGCTTGTTTAATGTCAAACACTATGTCTTCATCGTTTAATCTGAGCATTAATTTCCCTTGTTTGACATCAATTAGGGCAGCTGCGGTAGCTAAGAATGGTCTCCCAAGAATCAGTGGTAATTCCCAATCCACCTCCATGTCTAGCACGACAAAATCGCATGGGTAGATGAATTTTCCAATTCTGACCAGCACGTCCTCAATTAGTCCATTGGGCCTTTTGGTTGATCGATCAGCAAATTGGAGCATGATATTTGTCTCCTTCAGCTCCCCAAGATTTAATTTTCTGCAAATAGACAAAGGCATCAAATTTATGTTTGCTCCTAAGTTACATAAGACTTTGTTAAACTTGAAATTTCCAAATTCACAAGGTATAGTGAAACTCCCTGGATCCTTAAGCTTGGTAGGCAATTGATTTTTCAATATGGCACTACAACTTTCAGTCAACATCACTGTCCCTTGCTCTTCAACCTTCCTTTTGCCTGAAAGCACCTCTTTAAGAAATTTAGCATATTGTGGCATCTGCATTAGAGCTTCTACAAAAGGGATGTTAATTTCCAGCTTCTTGAAAATATCAATAAACCTTGAAAATTTTTCTTCCAACTTATCCTTTTTAGCTCTCTCTGGATATGGCAAGGTGTCCACATTGATTCCAGCATTGGAAAGATTTTGAGAAGACTTACCTTTTTGCTTGTGTTGTCTACTTACCTCTTTCCCTTCATCTTGTTCCTGACTTACCTTTTTGCTTGTGCTGTCTACTTACCTCTTTCCCTTCATCTTGTTCCCCTTTTTCGTTGTCTTGCTGCTGATCTGGTTTGTCCTCCTCCACCTGAGGTTGCTTTTTCTCTTCTAAGACTATCCCGCTTCTCAAAGTGATGGCTTTGATCTGTTCTTTAGGGTTAGTCTCAGAATTACTAGGCAAAGTTCCTTTGTACCTACCTGATATGGCGTTGGCCAGCTGTCCCATTTGTATTTCCAGATTTTGGATTGATGCCTCTTGAGTTTTAAGGGATGCTTCTTGAGCTTGAAACCTGGAATCTCCTTTCTCTTGATTTGCTGGAATCTTTGAAATCATGTCCTCAAGATTGGCTTTTTGTTCTGGTTCTCGTGCTGCTTTCTGGAATCCAGGGGGTGGTCTTGTTTGAGCAATGGGCTGTTGAGTGTTGGGTTGCTGGTTGTTGTTGTTAGACCATGAAAAATTTGGGTGACTCCTCCAACCAGGATTGTAAGTGTTGCTGTATGGATCATTGGTCCTACAAAAATTTGAAACATAATTAGCCTGGTCTAAAGAACTTACAGCTTGAATGTTACCTGCTTGGCATTCATGGTTGGGATATCCTCCTCTACACATGTCACAAATCTGAGCAACCAAAGAGGGTGTATGCAATTTTTACAACTGGTTGGTTAGTGACTCGACTTGAGCCTGCAATGCTAATATAGGATCAACATTATGTATGCCAATAACTCTCCCTCTTGCACTTCTCTCCACTGGATACTGGTACATGTTAGATGACATCTCTGCAATCAGTTCATAAGCTTCATTAGGGGTCTTTTTGTTCACAGTACCACCAGCTGCAGCATCAATTAGGTTTCGTGTTGAAACTGTAATTCCATTGTAAAATGTCTCTATCTGCATCCACCTTGGTATTCCATGATTCGGGCATTTTCTGAGCAGCTCTTTAAATCTTTCCCATGCTTCATAAAGTTGTTCATCATATTCCTGCATGAAATTTGAGATAGCATTACGCAACTTAATTGTTTTGGCAGGTGGAAAATACTTACCGAGGAACTTCCTTTGTAGCTCATCCCATGTTCGAATTGACTCTGATGGCAGTGTGTGGTACCAACTTTTTGCTCTATCCCTTAGAGTGAAAGGGAACAATCTCAACCAGATAGCTTCATTAGTAACATCTTTAAATCTAAAAGTATCACATATTTCAAGAAATTTTTTGATATGTTCATTAGGATCCTCATTAGACAAACCTCCAAATTGATAATTGTTTTGAATCATTGATAGAATCTGTGGCTTGATCTCAAAATTGCTTGGAACTTCAGGTCTCACAATGGCTGATCGTTGAGCATTGGAGTTGGGTTGCACATAATGTTCCATTGTTTTCTCCTCCCCTTCTTCCTGGTGTTGATCCTCCATTGCTGACTCTTTTTTCCTTCGGTGAAGGAGTGATCTTTCAGGTTCCGAATCTGGTTCAGCTAATGGTTCTCCACCAGACCTTGTTTTCATGCACAAACCTGAAAGACAGAATATAAAAATTAAACTCAATCAACAAAATAAAATTCACCTAAACTTACTCTCAATTTAATGGTCCCCGGCAACGGCGCCAAAAACTTGTTGGGTGTCTAGCAAGTGTACTAGGTCAGCAAGTAATATAGACTTTGAGAGTCCAGATATCGATCCCACAGAGACCTTGATGAGAATTCAGTTTAAGTAAAGATTCTTCTTTTGATTGAGGGAAAAGAAATTTTTGGATTTGTTTTTGAAAACTGAAAAAAAAACAGAAGTTAATTTCTGGAAAAACTTTATAGAGATGAGATGTTGGGGAAGAATGTCAATCCCTCCTAGTTGCTAACATGCAAACTCTGATTTTTTTAGCTCAAGCACCTTTACCTTGACTTAGCTTTTGAAAATCGGGTTACCCATATACAGGAAATAACTTTCACTTAGTCTTTGAACTTCTTCTCCACCGAAACATTCAAATCCTAAGTGCATAAATATAAAAGCTTGAAGATTAACTCTCTCTTATTCAGAACAAGAGTTATAGAGTCACATCACTTTTCAACTAGTCTCCTACTCAACCCGAACAATCTAGTTAGAAAAACATGTTGTTTTAGAAAACAGGAATCAAATAACTAACCCAACTCTCTACTGAAATTTAACTTCTCTATTCGACCCTCATTAAATTCCATAATTGAATTAAGATCAGAAATAAGCAATGAACTCATATTCTAAAACAAAAGCAAGGTACTATATTGCTATAAACTTCAGAATTTGCACATAAAACAGCTAGGAGTTCATGACTTCCCCAACAAAGAAAGACTACTCCATGCTAATAGAATAAACACACAAAGAGAATTCAATTACATCCATGAGCATGAAAAGAAAATAAGTATAGAAGACCCCCTTTCAGGACTGCCCTTAGCTCCCACTCTTGCCTTAGCCGAAATCTCTTCTCTCTCTCCCTCAAGTACCAAGAGGTCGTGCAAGACTTCCTCTGGCCTTTATCTCAACTCCAAACTAACTAAAAGAACAAAAACAACTAAGAACCGAAGTTAGAACACACAAAACTGGATGCCTTGCTCTCTGCCTCGGACCTCTATTTATAGTTGGGCTTCTATCCAGAACTTGTAATTTTGGTCTGTATCCATGGGTATGAATTATGCTTTCCCGACTTCAGAATTGGCTGAAATTACATCCAAAAATTCCTTCTGTAGTCCTTTCCTTGCTCACGAAATTAGAATCCATTCTGAGTTGGGAAACTCAAGATATGAAGAGAAGAAGTTGCCTGGTTTCTGCTGCCAATTTCAGCACTGGGTCCACCACTTTGGAGATGTGAAACTCGAGAAGCATGGCTTGGATTGGCCTGAATTTTCGTGATATTATCCTCAGTAGCACCAGGAATCTTCATTCCAAGTTTGGCTTCAATCGGAATACGGGAACTCCAGATATAGCTCTCTTAAAACTCGGACTTTCTCTTCTCCTTCTGGCAGCAGTTTTCTTCTTTGTGTGAAACTTCTCCTTTCTTGATCATTCAATGCACCTAGACTCGAGCAATATTCCATAAAATCTTCGTGGAAACCTTCCTTGGACAACTAGGACTTCTTCTCCTAGGTTTGGGCTTGATTGGTAGTCAAAATCCCGAGATTTCCGTAATTTGTGTTTGCTGAGTCATCGGCGCGGTCGCGCCGAATTGTTCTTTGTTTTGGCGTGGTCGCGCCACTGGAGCTGAATTCTTTCTAAGTCGGGAAAACGACCTTCGGGTGCGAGAAGAGGAAGGACTCTTAATGGCGCGGTAGCGCCGTTTTTGGCTGTAGAACTGGCGTTGTCGCGCCACTCCTTAGACTCTTTGTCGACTTCCCGAAATAGCACATTGGACTCCTTGTATGGAAACATAGCGGCGCGGCAGCGCCATAGGTAGCGCCATCTTCATGGCGCGATAACGCCATCGTGGGGCGCGGTCGCTCGATTTCACATTCACGAACTGTCCTCTTTTCAGCCATACTAGTCGTTGGGAATTTCTAGGATTTATTCGAATTTTTGCATCTTTTCCCGACGCGGTCGCGCCATTCCCTTTTTGGCTCTTTTTTGCTCCTTTTTCCTTCATTTTCACTCAGAATCCAGATTTTCTTCTTTTACCAGGTACCTGAGACACAAAACATGTATTTGAGTTATATTTGTCACTTTCATGCTCATAATCAATTCAAATTAGGAATTTATGATCAATAATTCATGCATAAATAAGTGTCTTTTGGACACTTATCAGAAGCCATAATTACCACCAGGTTAGGCACTCCTTATCAATTCACTTTTGTCACAGCACCTGCACCCATCGACTTGAACACTCTTACTACGGAGTTACTTCTAGAGAAAGAACATCACTTATGTTCTCTCAAAACAAAACTCAATACTACTAGGCTCAAATCAGCCCTCAACAACCTGTCTTTCTTGGAGAAAAAACAAACTCTCCAAAAGGAACTCATAAGGGAAGTGTGCAACGACATCCCTAATGCTTTCTGGATAGAAAGCAACACATGGTTTCTCTACCCTACGAACCAAGGTTTAAAGAAACAGAGATACCTACCAAGGCTAGACCTTGCCAAATGAACACAGAGTATCTATCTCTTTGTCAAAAGGAAATACAAGACCTTTTGTCAAAATATCTTATACAGACCTCCTTTCTCCTTGGAGCTGCACGGCTTTTTACGTCAACAACGTGGCAGAAAAAGAAAGAGGAAAACCCAGGTTAGTAATAAACTACAAACCTTTGAACAAAGTTTTGCAGTGGATTCATTATCCTATACCAAACAAAAGAGATCTGCTTAACTGGCTAGTTAAAGCAAAAATCTT
The DNA here is from genome assembly GCA_019845555.1 of Aristolochia fimbriata. Lineage (NCBI taxonomy): Eukaryota > Viridiplantae > Streptophyta > Magnoliopsida > Piperales > Aristolochiaceae > Aristolochia > Aristolochia fimbriata. The sequence goes on along the minus strand of CM034084.1, from coordinate 8,655,026 downwards.
CTCCAAATTTGACCTAAAATCTGGATATTGGCAAATCCAGATAAAACCCGAAGACAGATACAAGACTGCCTTCGTCGTACCTTTTGGACATTACAAATGGAACGTAATGCCCTTTGGTCTGAAAAATGCCCCTTCAGAATTCCAACATATCATGAACGATATTTTCTCTCCATATTCTGAATTTATGTTGTCTTACATAGACGATGTTTTGGTCTTTTCTCAAATTATAGACCAATATTTCAAACATTTATGTATTTTTAAAACATTAATTTTGAAAAATGGTTTAGTACTTTCAGAACCCAAAATGAAACTATTTCAAACTGAAATACAATTTTTGGGACATACTATCTCCAACTATACTCACACTCCTTTTCAAAGATCTATTGAGTTTGCCTCAAAGTTTCCTGATGAGATTACTGATCAGAAACAATTACTGAGGTTTCTCGGAGCATTAAATTATGTAGCAGATTATTACCAAGATCTGGCTACTGATACTATATTACTTTATGCAAGACTCAAGATGAAACCTTTACCATGGTCTTCTGAGCGCACAAAGGCAGTACAAACTGTCAAGGCTAAAGTAAAAGCTTTACCCTGCTTAGCTTTAGTAGACCCACTATTATACAAAATAGTGGAAACAGATGCCTCAGATCTCGGCTACGGAGGAATACTTAAACAAAAGCCGTTACAAGGCAAAGAACAGTTAGTACGATACTGTTCAGGCTTCTAGAATACAACCCAGAAGAATTACTCTACTGTCAAAAAGAGATGCTAGCGATACTAAAGTGCATCTCTAAATTTCAAGATGATTTACTAAATCAGCAGTTTCTATTGCGAATAGATTGCTAGGCTTGCAAGCCTATTATACAGAAGGATGTTCAAAACTTGGTATCCAAACAGATATTTGTGCGATGACAAGCTGAATTATCTGTTTATGATTTTACTATTGAATACATTCTAGGAGAAACTAACTCATTACCTGATTTTCTTACTCGTGAATTTCTTACAGGAAGATGATACCTTCCCCAGGAGAAACTCCCTGGCAACGAGCGAAAGGGTCACCACCTTCGCCTAATAACAAAGGCAAACAAGTTGCCAACAGGAGACAACAAAACTCCGGCAACCAGTATCCCCGACTACAGGGACCTTCTACGCCAATAAAGGTTGTCACTAAGCCATTGGCCTTCTATACAAAAGAAGAATTAGAACAAGCACTAAAACAAAAGGAGGTTACCAACTCCAGTGCTTCAAAGGCTACCCCCTCTTTGAAAGATGTGGCTTACTTACCCATTCCCTGGCATCTTAAATCATACAAAGATTTAGTTGCTTTTATTCCTGATGGCCTTAATTTGCAGCAACCAGAATGGCAATTGGCATATCACACACTGGTCGGCACCTACCAGTTTGCCCAAAGAAGTGGTAAATCACTGGCCTACTACCAACAGATTTTACTCCTCCACAATGTGAAGATCAACCAGACGAAGCCCTCTACAGAGGTCCTCCGTAGATAGGTCTTCATTGAACGCATTTTATTACCATTCGAGTGGCCCACTAGCCCAAACCATCCTCTCACTTTCCACACCCAATCGCACGGATCCCAACCTTACACGTATTGGGATTATGTCGATGCCTTTCACTATGCATTCTTCTACAACAACATAGGCAGGACACACTTTCTACATTCAAATTCGCCCGGCCGTCCTCTAGTCATCCTCTTTGCCCACCTGGTTTTATCATTGGTGGTCTTCGATGGGGGGTGGGAGATGCGGATATTTGATGATCCCAGCAGCAAACCCCTGCAAGCACTCTTTACAGAATGGTGCAAACTTCACCCAGCCCTCACACAAAGCAAATCCTCAGACTTGTATACCAATCAAGTCGAAGCTACTTTCTTTATCAGGTTCGAAATCCCCTGGATATGGAGAAGCCAGTGGGAAGAAAACAGCTCATGTGATAACACTCCTGCTCTCTGGAGAACCTATGAAATCCAGAGATGACAACACTACTACTCCACTAAGTTATACTAGACACCGGTTAAAGCTATTACAGCAGAACTAGAAGAATGGAGAAAACTTCCTCCTCCACCAGAACCGGATTATGACCGTTTTGCCACTGATCCTGAGAAGATCAAAGCGCAATTCTTGAGAAGATTTCCTCAAGCCACCAAGGAAGAAATTTTTGAACATGTTCATATTACGGTTATGGCTAACGTTGCTTCGTTGTTTCCTACGAGGAAAATACAGTTGGCACTTTCTTCACAAGGAGGTAATGACCAAGAAGACCCGGGAGAATTCAAACAAGACTCCCAGAACCCTTATCAAGAGTAAAGATGGAGAATAGTCAAAACACTCCAAGATCCAGTGCCATAACCCCGGCACAGATTTACCAGAAGAAATTCAAGGATCGACTTTATCTCTTTCACATACGAAAGATGAAAAGAGAACTCTATCTGATTAACCCTGATTACGCCAATTGGTTTGCATAGGCTAATCCAGTACCAGAAGATCTAGACCCTTTTCCTTTGACAGGACATAATATTCGATACTATCCAGAATATATGCGGTACCGCTGGATGAATATGAAGCATCATCTACAATAGGCAAAAGAGGGACCACCTCTCTTGGCATGGTTCAATCTGTGGCATGCCTAACAACGTCACCCATGACGACAACACTACTTTTCGTCTTTCAAAACAACTAGTGCCCAGAAAGCGGTTTTCGGACTTGAAGCCTCTACCGGCAAAATGTAATTTATAATTTGTAGTCGGGTCCGGTTCTCCTTGAACTATAAAAGGAGCCCTACTCTATTCGTTGGAAACATCCCTTCGAAGTCAGTTTATCTTAAAGTTTCTTGTTTGCTTTGTGGTGTGTTCTACTTATTTTGTAAGTCTTTCTTTTATAAATAAAGTTTGATAAAGTTTGGTTTACATCTTTTGTATTCTGGTTTGAGTTACGCTGGCGTTGTATTTATTCCCGATCCGACATCCTGGTATCAATATATATATATATATATATATATGAAGAGTTAATTAAAAATAAAATAATAAAATAAATAAAAATACTGCACATCGTATGATCAACATAAAAAAATAATATAAATTATTCTAAAAATATAAATATTCAAATTACACAAAATAAATATTTTTTTATAAATCATGAGACATAACCATAAACCAAGCATATATGTCATCTAATCAACAAGGGTAATAATGGAATTAAAAGGAAGTTACAAGGGTCATAATGAAATTAAAAGGAAGTTACAAGAGTAATAATGGAATTGAAAGAAAATTCTAAAGTCTATTAAGTTGGAACGAAGGCTGATTTCTCCTTTTCAAAGAGTTTCCTATTGGAGCTTTTAAATGCTCATGTAGATTGTCTGGTGAACCTTTAGTTAAGCCTTTAAATGTTTATCATGGAAGAAAGCCAAAGACAATTTGTGCCTACTTAACTAACAAAATCCTTGATTAAGACAAGTAGTAGAACGGTTTAAGGAAGGTTGTGGATTTGTGTAATGATTTAGAGTGACGACATGATTTAATCTGCTTGTTGCAAATGCGGTTAATCGACCTTCAATTAATGTTTGTCATAGAGTTAAGTTGCGCGTGCACGCGCGATTTGAATTAATGTTTGTGATAGGCCTGACATGTGGCAAGTGCCAACTTGACTTCTTAGATTGTGCCATGTGTCAAGGTTTCGTTTCCTATTAATCGGATCGTGACACATGTCAATAGTTAACTCAAAACCCTCCAATTCTGACACGTGTTAAAAGACTTTGTACAAGTTTGATTATAAATTTCAATACCATGCCATTTGTTGATCTTGGCCAATAATCTCAAATTCACATGATCACAAGATCTTGATCATAAATCAAAGTATTAATTGAATGTGATGTTGATTGTTTGGTAATCGATAATCTGAATCATCAATCTCATAAAAAAATCCGGAGCTGGGAGTAACTGATACAGTGATACATGAAAAAAAAAAAAAAAACGGAATAAACGGTTCTGCTATAGTCCGTCGTCCGATCAATATTGTGCAAAATGGTGAACCCTAAGGGCCTAATTTCTAAGGTTAAAATAGATAAATAATTCATGATCGCCATCTTTTGATTCTGTTGCTCGTTTTCTATTCGTCGAGTAAAATGCCCAAGTATCTACGATGGCCTTTTCACTTTGTACAAGTAGTGGAAAATAGACAGAAGAACGCCTGATGTTGAAGACGATCTCAGGATTGAGCTTCGGAGCCCCAAGCGATCTTCCTGCAGTCCTCTCCTTCAGCTCCTCGAGGGATTCGCATGGCTCTAACAACTTCTGAGATTGAAGTAGTTTCCGACTCACCGGCAACTGAAAGCTCGACCACCGTTAAGGCCGACGCTAATGAGCCTGTTATCACAGACGTCTTTTCTGCATCTGCTTATGGAAATCTCGAAAAGCTTCGCAAATTCGTCCAGATTGACGGCTGTTCGCTCTCGAAACCGGATGTAAATGGTTATTACGCGCTTCAGTGGGCTTCTCTGAACAATTTCGCCGGTGCTGCACAGTACATCATTGACGTATTGTTATTTAAATTTGTCCTTTTTACCTTTTCTTTTCGCTTTCCTTACTACCGGCGTAATTTAATAATCGAGTGCTTCCTTGCTGCAGCATGGTGCTGATGTTAATGCCGTGGACAACTCGCGCCAAACCGCGTTGCATTGGGCGGCGGTGCGTGGTTGGGTTTTAGTGGCCGATGTGCTTCTGCAGAATGGAGCTAGACTTGAGGCTGCTGATGCTAATGGCTATAGGGTAAAATATTGTAATTTGAAACGCAAAATTTATGAACAACATTTTAGTTTTCTTCTCAAACTCAAAACTGGTCTTTCCTTTCTTTTTTTACAAGAACTGATTCTTGGAGTACTTTTGAGTTAGGCAACTCATGTCGCTGCGCAGTACGGTCAAACAACTTTTCTGAATCACCTCATTACTAAGTATGTGGCAGATTTTGATTCACCAGACAATTATGGGAGGAGCCAGTTGCATTGGTATGTGGGGACGTAGAACCTTTTGCTATTCTACAGCTAGTATCTATACAGAAGTTTTGACTCTATGCAGACTGTGAAGCATTAAACTTGCAGTATACGTCGACTGTTTCTTTTGTTGTTTAATTAGCTTGTCTCTCACCATCCATTTTCTCTGATGGAAAATACTCTTTTTTTTTTTTTTTTTTTTCATTCGCACATTTTCTGATTAATATATAAGTATGTCCTTTTTCTTACTGACCCTGAAAATTTTTGAGTTTCTTTTCATTTGATATGAGCATGTCTTCTTTCCTTTGTGTATTGAACTTGGCAAAAGCTTTCAGTATTTGTGACTATTGGTAAATCCAATTGTGGGCCAGGGCTTCTTATAAAGGTTTTGCAGACACCATCAGGTTACTTTTGTTTAGAGATGCAAACCCAAGGAGGCAGGATATAGAAGGTGAGGTATTTTCTATTTGAAACATCTAATGTTCTGCCCTATTGATATAAGCTGGCAACATCTCTAGAAAGGATGGTGCATCAGTAACCTATGCTTTGCATAATTCACAGTTTTGAATAATTTAGGTTCTGGCGTGATAATGGTTGGTGTTGTAAAAAGAACTGAAATGTCTTCTCTAATGAAATTTCCCATTTGAACCTTATCAGAATTTCTTAGCCACTTTCAAGTTGACAGCTATCTTAAACAAGCTGCTATATTTTTAATGAATTCCAAGATGGAGATCGTTGAATTGTTTTACTTATAAAATTTGAGCGGCATGAAATATTGTTGGTAGCAATATAAACTGTTTAGCTACCTTTAGATTGATAACACCATTAAAGTGTTCTGACTGGTTCTCGGAAGTGGAGTTTAACATAGTTCTTCTTGGGTATTGGGTATGTTACAGATACAGAACTGTAGAATCTAAGAATGCAGAAATGCCTCAAGACAATCTGTGTTATTCGCTAGGAAGACAATGAATTGGCTGTTCTAGTGGTCCAAGATGAATTTTACATGCTTAATCTTCTATATTGTGGAAAGTGCTTTCCTCAGAAAAAAAATAAAATAAAAAATTCTATATTGTGGAATGGCCCACCATCTGGAAGTCCATGTGTTGATTGTATTGAGAAATTCTTATCAAAATCTTGCTATGTTACAATTTTAAATGAAGTAAGAAAAAAAGTTTGTCAATTTTACTGATACATGGAATCTCAATGTTATCCAGCCTAATCTATATGGATTATTGCTGATAAAAGTCAATAAATTCTGAGTTTTGCAACCTGTATGCATTCCACAAATAAAATAGTTGAATAGATAGTTATGTAATTCCTCCCTTTGGTAAATAAATTGACTGGATGAACATATTTTGTGTTTGCATGATTTTAGGTTGTACACCTTTACATTGGGCTGCAATAAGTGGAAACATGGATGCTTGCACTATACTGGTGCATGCAGGCACTAAGGAGGAATTACTGCTCAAAGATAATGCTGGTTTTACCCCTGCACAGCTAGCCTCTGATAAAGGTCATCGGCATGTCGCTTTTTTCCTTGTACGTACTTTTATGCTTTTAGTAATACTCAAGTAGTTTTACTAATGAAAGAATACTAATTAGCCATTTAGTATTGTACACTACATAGGATGTGGCAGAATATGAAAATAAAGGCGAACACTCTAGTTGGAAATAAAGTGCACATAAGATTGCACAAATAATTATTTTGGCTGAACCAAACTAAAAGTGTGTCGAAAATGGGAACTTGGGCAGTAGCTCAGTGATCCCATAAGGAGTTATACTGTGGGAGGTCTTGGTTCGGATCCTCACAATTCCTATTTGCCATTTCATCAAAAAAAAAAAAAAAAAAAAAAAAAGTCGAAAAGGAATTCTTGCTTTGTGTAGGTTGGGGAAATATTCAATTTTCTTAAGGAAAGGGGAAACACACAATTTGACGAAATCAATGAAGGCTCCTTGGATTCATAATTTTGAATGGTTAAAGCCAGACGAGTATGGCTCAATATGTTTAGTATAATTGTGTCTGATTTGGATATCATGAACGTCGTGGTCATCGCTCTCTTTTTTTTTTGGATTATCTCATTGGACTTGTTATGTAGTAGTGTATGCGGATAATATTATTCTAGTTGGTGATAACGATCCGGGCATTATTGCGGTGTAGGCCCATCTTACGCAACATTTTTGAGGCCATGGATCCTGGCCCTTTCCCTCCTTCTTGGGAATTGAGGTTTCTAAAAGTAAGAGGGGATGATCTTGTTACATTTAAATGCTATTAATGTGTTACATGAATATGGTCCTATGATTCCTTCGGACTTCAGTCTAAATCTGGATGATGATATGAGTCCTCCACTTGGAAACAAATATATGCATAGGCCAATGGTTGATCAACTTATCTATGCCACAGTTATTTGAATATTTCCTTTTCAGTCTACGTTCTTAGTCAATGTCTTGAGCATCTTGATGTAGAAAGTTCTTAAATATCTCAAGTTACTTTTGGTAAAGCCATCTGATTAGATCCTCATGTGATTTAATTATTGAAGGCTATGTCAATGCTGGTTATGCAGTTTCTGTATTGTTCAAAATCTATTGCGTGTTGTATATTTATTGGTGGAAATCCACGTAGTGACATACTGACCAAGTTAGACGAGTTTCCAGTTTGCTGATTTTGGCAGAGCAAAGCTTTAAAAATTTGAATTTTAACTTGGTCTTTGACAAGAAGCTACTCAACCATTTTGCCATAACACTTGTGGGAACCCCCTTCCCCCCATGTTCCCGGCCATCCTCAAAAAATATGGGGTTATGCTAACAAGGGAAGGGGAATGATAGGCTTAAGGCAGCAGAAGTAATTTGAGTAACTGGACAACTAGGTTATTTCCTGGATCTGGAGGTTCTAGAATTATATGATGGAACAAAAAAGTTGAGATTTTTTTTTTTTTTTTTTTTTTTTCGGGAGGGGGGTGCGGGTTTAGGGCTTGCCCCTCTGACAAGATTGTTGGTGCATTCATCCGACCCAAGGAGACAACAGGGGGCAGCGATAGGATTAGCAGTAGCAAAGTGGTGCAGAGGAGGAGCAAGGATGCAATGGAGTGAGGAGAAAAAAGAGAAACATAATGGGGATGGATGGGAGGATTTCGAATATTATCTCCGATGGGGGAATGGCTATGGTTCATCGTATGTCGGCAGCCATTGCTTGGGAGTTTGTCATGTTGTAGGGATGTGCTTTTGGCAAGGTTACATTTCCCTCTACAAGTCGAGTCCTTCCACTGGTCTCATGTCTTGGAAGCTCTGGAGTTGGTGGGTGGCAATGACCATCAGAAGGAAAAGGGAGCACTTCTTGTCATTTTGAAGAAGAGAAATAGGAGAGAAAATGGTGGGAAAGGTTTGCCCCTTGTTCGAGATCCTTTTTCCCATTTCGGGTGGAGGAAGCAAAAGCAGATTTGTGCACCTGTGGAGTTTGGGAGATGGCCAGAGGATGGAGAAAAGAGTTGAAGTGCGGCAGGGAGAACTGGTGGAAGCTGTCCTTTGATCCGAAAGTTTCCTCTCAGGTAAGGGGCTACTGAATGATTAGGTGTAAGATGGAATAGTTGCAGAGGTTGCGGGAAGTCTATTTGCAAGCCTCCCTTTGATTTTGGAGGTAAGAGGAGTGGAGGAAGTAGTGTGGACTTGGACTAGCAAAAAAAGTCCCTGACTTTGAGGCCTTCTACTCAAATTGTGAATCGAAAATTCCTTCCCATCTTTCCTCAAAAAAAAATTCCTTCCCATCTATTTTTAGGTTGCTTGACGAAGTGGTAGGAATAGATGAAAATACCAAGTAGCAGGGTTGGATTATGCTTGCATGAAGGTGAGGCTGCGACAATAGCAGAGGGGGAGTTTAGGGTGGTGGTGAGGGTTGTCAAATGCCTACTCTATTTTTCTTTGAGTGAAAAGAGAGAGCCTCAGAGAGGAAGACTTGAGTTTGGAGGTTGAAGGAGATTGTCACGGGTTGGATTGGGCGAATCGCATCGGACCGAGCTGCTGTTGAGTTGTTGGCACGGTGAGGAGTGTTCAAGGTTTCTCTTGTTGGGATCAGAGGTTTGCCTACTCCAAGTGAAGGCACGGGGCCCGTGCTGCATTTACTCAGAGATTTATCATAGTTAGTCCCGTTGGGGTAATATCAGCTAAGTATTGGCATTTACTCTAACCTGAATCCATTGCTAAACATTTCTCTAAACCCACCTCCAGCCCTGTCCACGACCTCTCGAACCCACCTTCTTCACTATCTTCCGGTTGCGACCCCTCTTGGACATCTGACGCCCCTTCTCTTTCTCCCCCAGGGTGGGAGACAACATCATACTGAATGACCAGCACCCCTTCCAGACCTGCTGTAGGAAGCTATCTCCAACCTTGGACCCTACTTCATCCTTTGATACACCCTTTTCCAACCAGGGCAGATTGGTGCACGTGGATTGGCAAGAGACTCTAATTTGGAGGGTAGCAGCACAACCTGAGGGGCCAATCAAGGGAGAAATCTCAGAAGTCACCTGGACTGAAGAAACTTTTTCTCAGTAGGCGACAGGCAAAGGAGATGAAAAATGAGGACAAAAACCAACAGAACCATCGCTCTGGCAAGGTGCTAAACACAATGGCTGTATTTGGGAGCAGTTAGTGGTGAGCTGTGAGCATTTCAATGAAGAAACACAGGTGTAGATGAAGAAATTGAATCAAGGAGTTCAGAGACAAGCAACTACTCTGATTGCACATCAAGAGTAGACACTGTAAATTACACCTGATTGTAAAATTCTTTGTAACATTCTTTTTTTTGACGAAAATGAGAACATCATTCTCAAAAAAATAAGACTTCAAGAAACAAAAATGGAAGATATCTCTGGGGGTGTGGTGGGGGATCTGGTATCTTTCATCAATCTGGCACGGGTGGCTTTAGATGCATCGGGTGCAACTGGGGGAATACTAATTTTTTCGGAACTGATGGTCCTTGAGTTAATTGAAGAAGAAAGAGGGTAGAAACAGTAGGAAAATGTCTTATTTATCAAAATCATGATAATCTAAGCTATTTTGGTGCTAATTATGTAGGAGCTGAATATCATACAAAGGCGAATACTATGTGTGAACGATGTAGGTTAAATTAGTTAGAGTTACTTGAAGGTCCATGGTTATGAATTTTGACAATCAATCAAATACTAAGTAGTGAACGTTCAGCATTTGTGAAGAGGACAAATCATGTAGAGGTTGACTGTAATTTCATTATCTAAGCTGTAATGTTCAGAGTGGTAATCACACCCTCTGTAAGGTCTGTTGATAAGCTTGTCAATAGTTTAACCAAACCTTTGGCTAGTAAATAATTGGTGGAATTTGTTTTTAGAAGCTGTATCTTCTGAATTTATATGCTCTAGTTTGAGGGAGAGTGTTAAAAGATGTGTACCTGGGGATAGTTCGGTAAGTTCCAGTGGTATTATGAGGTGTCGTCTCATTATGTGAGGAGTGTCATTAATTTACAGTTTTTCTGTTTTAGGTTAATTCTAGTTCTAGGGAATGAGTTGTGAACTGTTATGGGTGTAAGGACATTTACCTTTTTTTTGAGAAAATTGATGGTTTATTACTTCTTAAAACATTTATGATTACATGATCTGATTGATTTACGTATAGATTACATTAGGAATTCCTCACGACAAGTCTGGTTAGTAGAACTGCCTCTTTAGCCAGCCTGTCAGCACTATGATTTACTGATCTGGGGATTCTTTTCCAGCTCATGGCTAACTCCCAGATTTCTCTCAGTTGCAGCAGAAATCTCTATGGTGTGTCTTTGCCTCGTTTGCACCAGTCGATGACATTATGGGAGTCCCCTTCTACTTCTAAGATTCCCGAGAGGTGGCTATTATACAGTCGCATTCCTTGTAGTATTGCATTGATTTCAGCTTCAGTAGAATCCGCTGTCCCGATCGGGCCACAAAACGCCAACAAGGTGTTGCTGCTGTGGTCTCGAAAGAGACTTCCGATCCTTGCCTGGCCGGGATTCCCTAAGGAGGACCTGTCTGTATTGAGTTTAATCCTTCCTATTGGTGGAGCTGTCCATGACTTGTTGGGCTTGAGCTTCCCTGGTGTGGCGAGGTCTTCTGTCCTCTTCCAGTTTTGCCGTAGCTGACTGCCATTTACTCCAACCATATAATGTTTCACTTAAGAATTAGATTAGGATCAGGAGTGAACTTTATCCTCTAATCCTGAGGGTTTGCACGCAATGTTCAAGTTCTTTTTCCCTGTCTTTTCTCTCTTAAAGCTTTTTTGCTTCAGTGTTTACATTGAAGAATTTGCTAAAAGCAAAACTAACTTACAATTTGTGGAATTACCAGTGATTTCTCATTTAAGTTAATGACAGGGAAAATTTAAATTCTTTACCATCATACTTCCATTTAGAAATTACAAAGTGTGGTTTATTCATTGGCTAACTGAAAACTTCCATTAAAATTAAGTTGCCTAACTTGCCTTGCATTACACCAATGATGCATCTCAAGGCAAAAAGAGAGTGATCTCAATGTTTTTTTTAGAGGAAATTGTGACGAGTGATCTCAATGTTAACTTTTATAAATTATTTTTCTTTGTTTATTTAATGGACCTTGTGTAAATTTCTTTGGTTATTGCAAGTTTGGGTTCCGCCAGCAATCATATTGGTTATTATAAGTTGTGTTTGCGTGCTTTTGCCACTTGGTTTTGCTAACTGAAAATATGCTATATTTCCATCATTCAGTTAAATGCACAGAGGACACAAGGAAGGTGCTTCAAAGGCAAATTTTTTACTGAGAAGCTTGGACAAATGGGATATGCTCCTATTTTGTTCTTTATTTTAATTGCTCTCATGGTTCTTTTTGTCAATTCAATTCTTTTAGGTACGTCTCTGTTCTAATGCTATTTGGGATAGATAAAATTCAATTTTAGATTTGATAATTTGACAGTATAAGTTATCACTGAATTTTATAAAATTATTTCTAGAACCTACGTTCCCTAGGTTAACTGCTGCCGTCGGGCTTTGGGGATGGATGGCTGTTTCTCTCGCATTTGGAACACTCTTAATGTTCTACAGATGTAGCAGGTAACTTTTTAACTGTAAGCACCTGCTATTTTTGTCTAGTCGCTTTCAAGGAGTCTAAAGTGAGTCTCCCTTTTCACTCACCTGTTTTTTTCTTTGACAATTGGGACAATTTTACGTGAGACAAACCTTAAGCTCTACTCCACTTTTTTCTCCAAAAAATTTCTTTGGTATAAATTTTATTTGTTCTTAAAAGTTGTTTGTGGAAATTGCATGATTTGCTGATAGTAGTGGTAGAGTCAATATGAGTGAAGTCAAAATGCTTGAAAATGGTGCTGTTGGCTCTTTCAATATAATTCTTTATTGCAAAATGAAGTTGGTGAGAAAGCTATTATTTTCTTGTAGCAAGGATCCAGGATATGTAAAGAAAAGATCTGAGGCATTTGCAAATAGAGCAGTGGAAGATGTAAGTGATCTTTCTTAATTGTTCTGTATCTTGGATGGTTTTCGAAAAATAGTTGCTGTTACTCATTTCATTTATATGTTATCTTATATAGGATGAGCTACAGTTTGTATTTCTATTGACCTGTCATGCCTTTAGTCTGCACTTGTTACATTGTTGAACACATTTTTCACATTTTCGTTCCATTTTTCCATATTATTTGCTTGAGTAATTTAGCTTGATTTTCCTTCTTAATTCACTGTCAAGATGCCAGTGATGCTAAATGTCTAAGACACGTTACAGCATTTGAAGCCCAATCCCCTCCTTTCCTAAAGTATTAGTTAGTCCATTAGCTGATCTGTTTTGTATGCATCCAAGAACAAAGGAAGCCAATTGCAAGGGAAACGATTTCACTGCAAGAACTGGGGAGAGCAATGGAGGCCTTTTTTTCACCAAGTTCGATGAATCACCTTCAATGATTAGAGGCTTTATAAAGTTGGCTTGAATAAGAGCCAAGTCGTGGAGATCACTAAAAGCTCATCTTCAGTTCAATCAGTAAAACCTGTGCATCCAGTAAAAAAATAACAAAAAGGGGTCCTTCTAGAGGAAAGGAATACTTCCCTGAGTCCTGGAGGGCCTGGGAGAACATGAGGGGAACCAATCTGTTAGGTTTACTGGCACCAGGAGGAGGAGGCATCCATGCAGGAAGCTGCTGATGCTTATGAAATAAAAACTAGTCAGGTTGTAAATGGTATGTGGAAGAAGCAAAGCATGCAATTCTTTATATCATTTCCAATCACTACTTTGTGTCCCGTTTCTGTTTCATCTGACGAGTTTTGAAAGGTATTCCATTTTTTGTACTACTCATTAATTGATCGGGTCAACAAGTAAATAAATGAAAAACAATAAAAAGGAGTCACCCTCAACTTCTAAAGGCCCATGAAAGGAGGCTTTGAAGATCTTTAGCTCGTGAAGAAGCCCCATAACCTTCACTATAAAAGAGTCAGAGATGACAATGGGACCTGAGAATAATGAAAGAACAGCACTAGATGAATCTCTGGTAACTCCACTGAACCTGGAAGGTTGGTTGACAAAAGGAGCTCCACAAAAAATTCACCTAGAGCCTTTCCTCCTGAGATGGTTTTTTTTTTTATTTTTTGCGGGGGAGGGGGGAGGATGCGGTACTTCTCAGCTATTCTAGGTAGACTATGAAGGGAAACCACTGTAGGCAACAGGCTCCAAATACCCAACTCCCCTACATAACAAAATTCTGTCAAAGAGCATAACCATCTGATAAGTCTCTACTTAGTGCCTTCCACAGCCTGCTTCCTTCCCTTTCATTTGACTAAAAACACCTCGAGGCTATGGTCCTCAACAGAGATCAAGGGATAAAGCAAAGACACAAATCCGTCATTCTTTTGGTTTTTCTAAAGGAAATAGAGGACCTGAGTTAATCAATTAGGCCCTCCAATTTTGAGGGCAGAAATTCATACTAAAAAGAGTGAAGAAAGAGAACCAGATCTTCCAAAAAAAGCTATATTGAATGAGAATGTGGTCCAGTACCATCACCACATAGGGGCAATCCAATGCTTGAAGAATCATTTTCCTGATTTGAAGATTGTTCCTTGTAAGTATCTTCTTATGTGAGGCACTCCATATAAAGAACTTTGCCTTCAGCCTTGTGGTTCTTGTTGAAGACTTGAAATTAGCTACACCATTGATGGTAGTGGTGTACTACTGATAGACAAAGAGTTCAAATTTTACCATCAATTGTACTGACATTCTAACCAATGGTGCTGGTAGGTACAGAAAACTGTATTCTGTTTTAACAACATACCATCGATAGCACCACCTGTACCATTGATGGATAAGGTGTACAGTCTTATTTTTCAAGTTGTAAGTTTTAAATTTTATTGCCTCCTTACAAAGGGTACTTATGTAAATTGTAGTAGCCCATCTAAAGTGAATAAAAGCGCTAATAGAGGCTAATTCTAAACCTTAAAACCTTAGCTAGTCCTCTCTCTGTCTATTCTTTCTCTTTCTCTCTTCTTCTTCTTCTTCTCATTTCTAATTAAACCATAATTCTTCACACGGTATCAGAATGGGGAGATTAAGTTCAAGATTCAAGTTGTTTTCTTCTCCAAATTTGGGCCTTCAAATCAAATCCTAGTGTGAAAAATCATCCAAGAAAAAGACAGCTCTAAAGATCACCCTTTTACCTTTTTCCTTTGTTTTTTAGGAAGCACAAAAAAATAAGAACTATTAATGCAGCATCAAGAGAAAAAGAAGAAACTTAAGTATAATAAATCTGCAGACTTCCTAAAATCTTTATCCATCACTCTGTTTTGCAGGGTCCACTGTTGGATATTGATTTGAGCAATTCTTTAACATGGACAGGAAATTGGTCCCAACTTTGTCCAAGCTGTAAGGTTGGTCCAAAATGAGCTTCCAGGTTCTGCTGGAAGAATCCATGATATCTTACTTTTTTTTTTGAGGAAATCCATGATATCTTACTTCATTATTCAAAATTCTCATTATTCAAGATGTCTGTCTTTTATTTGTATTCTTATCTTTGTGATTGTGTATACGTGATCAGATAATCAGACCTGTGCGTTCCAAGCACTGTCCATCTTGTAAACTTTGTGTAGAGCAGTTTGACCATCACTGCCCATGGATATCCAATTGTGTGGGAAAGGTAAGAACTTAATCCATGAAAATTTAGTTAAAAAAATAAAATAAAATAAAATAAGTTTAGTTGTTCATTTTAATTATTTGTTAGCACTTAAGGATAGATAAGGGTTGAAAACTTTACCAGAATGTAGTTTTCTTGTCTCCATGTCCAGCCTGATTGGAAAGGGACTTCCTAACTTCTGCTAGTTATTCTGGGATGAACTAGCCCAACTTAACAGATACAACGTTCTTTCTCTAGTGAATCCTTGCTTGTTGAAGTAGAACGTAGTGGTAATGACTCTGCATCTTATGGGTCTAATCTTATGGGTCTAATTTAATGGTTTGGATGCATGCTTCTAGGATAACTGTTGTTACATGTTCCTTATCTTTTAAATTTACATAACGTCTATTCTTATATGATTGAAAATATTATCTCTGAATTATCTCCTGCTATAGCATGCAATGCTTTCTGGAGGGTTAACCAAAGCACAAATAGTTTTGGTTTAGTGGTTATCTATCATGAGAAGCTTAGCATAAGGCTTAAATATGATCTCCTTTTGTATTGAGCTATTGCTATAGTATACCTGACCTAAGTTTGTTGCGATGTATTCTACTTGTTTATTTATTTATTTTTTTTATAGGAATAGGAGTTTTTGTTGAAGTATAAGGCCCCAAGGTCTACGAAGATTCAATTTTCTAATTAATTTATAACAAGTTGTTGTTTTGAGCTTCTACTGTAGCAGTTGATGAGTGTTGGAGTTTATTGATTCATATGCATGAGAACCCGGAAGAGCAAATGATTCGAAGTGTCAAAATATTGTAATTAGTCTCCCAATTATGTAGGGTAGGGACGATGCTGACGAAGGAGCAGCAAGGGAGAGGGATTCGAGGGTTTCCTTCTTCTTATTAGGTGGCGACACACGTTGTTACATGGATATAGTCATCCATGGTGCTCATTTTGTCTTGAAGATTGCTGTAAAAAATGCTCGACCAGGCAGTCCAACGTTAATAATGTTTGGTCTCTTTGAAGCCATCAACAGGGTAGCAACAGTGACTAAATCAACCTCAACAAGTAAAATGTGTAACATCCTACAAGACCTTAGATGGGGACATATTAAGAGGGATGCATATACCCATCGACTCACGGAGCTACAAGGAAGAACTGCAGTCAGCTCTGTGGAGATCCCTAGGAACATGAGACTTGGCAATCATTGGGGGTTTACAAAGAAGAAAGCATGAGGTAAACATCAAAGGCAAGAGATCGAGGACCTTAACTTTGGAGGAAATGAGGCCAGGTGGTCATTGCAACACCACCTATTGGGACCCCTAACCAGGCATGGAGCACTTACGGAGATGCTTTAAGGGCAGCACCATAGTCCATAGAATCCAACAATATTAGGTCAAAATAACCAATTCAACCATTTTGATGGCTGTGTTAAATGGGTTGACAAGAGTGATAGCAGGGGACTTTATGAGGGCTAGGTGTAGACCTGCATACCGTACAAGCATCATGATAAAGAGCAATTGCAGAGATGGGTCAGAACAATATGGAAGTAGTCTATTCCAAATCTATTGATCATGGGACCAAGACATTGGCTTGTGGATTTGGCTCAGTAGAGGAAAAAGGACCGATTCTGACTTTGAAAGAACTAAAAGGTGAAGTAGTCAAAGACAGTAGAATGGATTGAACGATTGGATCCATATGATCCAACAATATTAGGTCAAAATAACCAATTCAACCATTTTGATGGCTGTGTTAAATGGGTTGACAAGAGTGATAGCAGGGGACTTTTTGAGGGCTAGGTGTAGACCTGCATACAGTACAAGCATCATGATAAAGAGGAATTGCAGTGATGGGTGAGAACAATATGGAAATAGTCTATTCCAAATCTATTGATCATGGGACCAAGACATTGGCTTGTGGATTTGGCTCAGTAGAGGAAAAAGGACCGATTCTGACTTTGAAAGAACTAAAAGGTGAAGTAGTCAAAGACAGTAGAATGGATTGAACGATTGGAGTTGAGACGCAGGAAACACGGGTCAATATTTCTAGGATCCTAGCCCATCTTTGGTGTATGGAAATCCTCCAGACTATGGCTGGTATTCTCTAACCAGTGATGGACTATGTAATAGAGGTGCTATCTGGCACTTGTCTTGACAGGCTCCAAGAAAAGATTAGGGTCAAGGATGCCCCAGAAAACACTGAAATATTGATACAGTGGGAGGAGCAACGTCTATGCCCGCATAATGCCAGATGGGCTTGAGGGGAAGAAAAATAGAAAAAGTAGAAAAAGAAAGAAGCACTGAATATAGAAAACCCACTGTAAAATAACATGCAAAATAAGAAGAGTGTGGCTAATAAAAGGTGTAACAACTTTGGCGCTGAAGAAGATGTATAGCTCTGACAGTTAGTCCTCCTCAGATAGACGTGTCAAAATCTAATTGAAAAAAAAGTACAAAATGGAAACATATGCGGTGTTAGGTGCAAACCCAAATGACAGAAAGCAAACACCCAGAAGACTGTCTATAGCCAAGGTGACATCGAGGGTGAAGGGTGCAATGTGAGGTATGGTTCGTCATGACTAACATAAGGTGCATTGCTAGCAAAATGATGGTGATGCAAAAAGTTGAGGCAATTGCCTTGAGTTCACATACCTGAGCAGGTGAAACAAATGGGATGAGGAGAAAAGGGGGCAACAAATAATTCAAAAAGGGAAAGGAGTAGGCAGAGCCAAGATCAAGCCAGCCAGCCATTCGTAATAACAAAATATGATATGCAAACCTTTGAAAACCGAATCAATGCATCTTTAGAGAAAGTGATGGACGAATTTGGGGTTTCTCTCGTAATGTCCAAGGAAGACATGAGCACGAACAGAAAGACTCAAGAACCTTCATATTGGAGGCAGCACCTGAACCATGAATATTCTCTCTTGGATGTAAGGGGCCGGGGAGTTCAAGCAAGAGTGCAATTCTCCACCAACTCAAAAAATAAAGTTCATGTGCCATTCATTCAAGAAACAAAACTGGCTGCACTTTGCATGTTGTGGCTCGAGATATCGGGTACACCAATAGACCGAAATTGTGGAGATGGAGGCAACTGGTTGTATCGAAGGAATCTCCATTTTTTTGGGATGGGCAGGTTGTGGAACTGATAGATACTAAGGATGGAAACTAACTTGCGATTCACATCAAACCTATCAAGTCAGGGCTTATTAGTAAGCTCAGACAGCATATGGGCATCCTTGTAAATCTCAGCAATTGGAGTTCCAGGAGATATAATACTTCACCTATAGGATCCTTCTTGGATCATTGTCAAAGATTTCAACACGATCTGTTTCTCTCCATGGATGAAAAGGGTGTGAGGAGGAGCTCAAGACTCTCAATGTCAATCTTTTCTGAATTTATAAATGACCATGTTTTAATTGATCCCACTCTTTCTGGATCCTTGTTCACTTGGACAAACAGATAGTTAACCCCATCTTCTTGAAGCTCGAGGGGTTTCTGGTTAACCAAGGTGGCTCATATGTTTGGACTCACAGCGGGTAGGATCCTTTTAAGGCCAAGTTTCTGATCCCAACACATTTGGAGACTTAACTAGACTCATAGGGTCCTCCCATCAGATTTGAGGTGGCATGGTTGCTGGAGAAGGGCTTCACTAAGAAATTAAAAGATTGGCATCAGGGGGAATAGATTTGGTCAAAAGTTCAAATTATTGAAGTGAAATTTCAAGGAGTGGAATTCTGAAATAAAGATTAAGCTTCACAAGGAAAGAAACCAGCGTCATACCTGCATGCTGAACTATGACATGAAAGAACAACATCCTTCAAACTCTTGAAGCTTTGCATACGGACTTCCCAAAATGAAGCATACAAGAGGGGGTGCACTTATCCTCAACTACGGTGAGGATGTCTCCCCCTTATGTAACTTGATGTGACTGAGCTTTCATTTAATCAATAAAAACACAGCATTTTCCTCCAAAAAAAAAAAAAAAAAAAAAAAAGAAGCATATGAAGATGTCATCACTCAAGAGAGGAGGATCTTCTGGAAACTATTGGCAAGATTTAAGTGGATTGAGGAAGGTGATAAAAACCCCGCCATGGAGACTCTTACGATTAATTAGAGAAATTTGGTCCCTAGGCGACCAAGTAATTTTGTGGAAGCATGTAATGAGATCAGCGAATCAGTGTGCCAATGCTTTAGCAAAGGAGGGAGTCACACTAACCTCATTGGCAGTGAGACTCCCCACCTGATGTAACTCATATGAAGTGATGTACTTATGAACTTTATTATGAAATAAATAAAACTATAACTTCCTCCAAAAAAACAAAAAGAAGGTGATAAAAGCATGAAATTTTACCATGCAATCGCATCAGGACCAAAAAAAAAAAAGGAATCAGATATCCTATCTAATTGTGAATTGATTTGACACCTCAAAAGAGAATCTTCTCAGAACATGATTGCGTCATTGGCGATTTGCTCAATAGGATAGGGGTTGTCAGGCAACATCTCATTGACTCCGTCAAGACATTTTAACAATTGCTAATAATTTGTTTCCCACCAAATTGAAAAGCAAAGGTGATAGAAGATCACCTACATTTTAACAATAGCTAATAATTTGTTTCCCACCAAATTGAAAAGCAAAGGTGATAGAAGATCACCTTGCCCTAAACCCCTAGTACTTTTGAAGTAACCAAAGTGTCCTCTGTTCATAGTGATTGAGAATTTGGTGGAAGAGATACAAGTCCAAATCCATCTTCTCAGTCTCCAAAGTAATTTCTTGTTCTCCATTATCAAATCAAGATACTCTGATTCTACTCTGTCGAAGGCCTTTTCCAGGTCAAGTTAAACTATAATTTAAAGTGGTCAATGGCTTCATGTATAAACAGGGTAGAATCAACAATTTGTCTTCTTTTTGTTGCAGCACATTAGTCTCCCCCAATAATACTTAGCAAAATCTTTCAATCTGTTGGATGGGACAGTTGACAGCACCTTGTAAGCACTAGTAGCACTTTGCTGATTGTTTCAGCTCCGTCCTTCTTTGGAATGAGACAAATGGTGGTTGCCCCAAATTTGGATACCTGATTCCAAATTCATAGAAGTCCCTTATCATAACTCAGCTCGTCCTTTATAAAGTGCCAGGTGGCATGGCAAAACTCCCGATGAAAGCCATCAGGCCCAGAGCTTGGTCTGTAGCTAAATTCATTACCACCGTGGACATTTCATCTTTGGTAAATTCTTCTATCAGACCTCGTGCTTGACTTTCATTCTATTTCTTGAAAGGAAGATCGTAGATGTAAGGCTTACAACTGGATCAGTGGAATAGAGACTTGTGCAAAAAGAGAACTTCAACTGTGATTTCTGACCTGTTTTCTGAAAGATGATCCCCAATTTAAGAGCATTGATTCTTTTGCTTCTTCTTGTCGAGGCAATGGGATAAAAGAACTTAATGAGTTTGTGTCTCCCTCTTTTAACCATCTTTAACTCGATTATTGTTCCCAATATGTCTTATTTCAGCTTATTTTCATCTGTAGCCGCTGTCTATCATCCCTTCTGCCCAGAAATCATCTTCAGTGAGCCTCCCTTCTTTCTCCAAATCATCCAAGAGGAAAATCTGAGACTGGAGGTTGATTATTGGGGTATCTGAAGCCAACTTATTAGGCTTTTACCATCTAATAATCTTCTCTTTCAGTTGTTTTGGCAATGAAGGGAATCTACAACCATCATTCATGAGGCAGCAGCACGATCTCCACCTGTGCTCCACTATAGGCAAAAAGTCTTCTTCCTGTAGCCAAAACTTTCAAATTTGAACTGTCTTTGACCCCACTGTTCAATATCATTATTGGCTGGTAATCAGAAATGGCTTTGCTCAATACTTTTCGAGTCGCCTCCGGATACGAACTTGGCCAATCATTGGTAGCTAGAATCTGTCCAGCCTCGCATAATTGAGCAACTGAATTTGTCCAAACACATTGAACAATCGAATTTATCCAAACACATTGAACAATCGAATTTATCCAAGCATATTAAAAAACTGAATTTCTTCAAACACATGGAAAATCCGAATTAGTGAGTCACTGATTTGGGTACCACATTTCATTTTGCAAGACTACTTCTGAAGAACTTGGCCTCACCTGAGCAATTCTGTAGTAACATCAGAGGACATGTTTGAACCTTAGGAAGGTGGGATCTTGACAAAAACAGAGAGGAAAGGGACTGACATAAAAACTGAACCTTGAAATCTGTAAATTGCATCATTTTCAAAAAAAATCTGTAAATTGCATGGTAACATTTAGAAAACAAATTGATCCAGTGGTCACCTCAAACTTAAAAGCAAATGGGCAGTGACTGAGAATGTGATTCTCCCATTTGCCTACCATCTCTTTTAACTGGCTAGACTAGTTCTCAACAACCTCATCTCCCCTGAGCTATTGATCCATAGTAAAAAATTTTCCTTACAAGCCCACTAATGAACCTTTTTGACCTTATAAGGGGCAGGTAATTTCCAAAAGTAAGCTGCAGAATAGCAATCCCTTTTTTCTAAGAATGTAGGTAGCTCTCCTTTTTATCGTCTTATTAATAACTGAAAATTCTAATGCCAACTTTGTTCGAATCCTAACTGAAATATATTTTATAAATTCCAGATGAAAATAAACATTTTTTATTCTCAACAGCTGGCCTATGAAGTCTTTCTGACTTCTGTTCTCTCTTTTCAGGCCTTGAGGTCCTGAGTTTCTTCTGCAACAGCATTAGATGAACATTTTTTGAAAAAAAAATTCATGTTTATCTATTTTTTGGCATAGTTCTTGCATTGGGGTGAACGATGTGGTTCTGTTAAGTATTGCAACATGAGGTAGTTAGAAATATGAAGCAAAATTCTTTCTGATTCAGCTTAAATTTGAGCAGCTTATATTATTTACAGCAGACTGTCTCTGTGAATCCCCCATAAGTTTTTTAAAATTTTAATTTGGTTAAATGTTCAAGTGCAGAGAAATAGATGGGACTTCTTTGTATTTCTTTGTATGGCAACCATTACTGGATCTGTTAGTGGTGCTGTTGCAATTCAGAGTATGTGGTACTCATTAACATTCATGTCCATATTTTATTAACAAACATTCTTACTCTGCGAGACTAACCCTCAAGTGGCAGGGATGTGGACAGACCCAGCAGTTTTTCCAACTTCCATAACATGGTTTCACCGCATGCTGATCATTCATCCGGGTGCTATCATTTTTCTATTTATGGATTTTATTTTATGGATTGCAGCTACAACTTTGGCTATATCTCAGGGTTCGCAGGTAATTATTGGTTAGTGGATTTACTCTGCAAGGTTTCTTCTCACTTGGAGTAGTAGTGCTTTTAGACTTTTTTTATTTTTGAATTGGGTGCTTTTAGACTCCTTTTTTTTTTTTTTTTTTTTAATTGAGTGCTTTTATACTCTTTTTTTTTTTTTTTTTTTTTATTGGGTGCTTTAATACTCTTCATTTAGCTAGATATGATATTGTTTTTACTCTTATGATATATTAGATTTGGAAGGCCTAACTGGTATGAAACCTTCATGATTTTCAGCCAACTCCAAAGTGAATGTTCTGTCAAGTTGCACTTAAACCAAGCATTGCAGGATTGTTATGATTGCAAGTATAGTTGGCTAATCAAAATTTGCTTGTGATCAGTTGAATGTGCTTGGTCCAATGAAATTGGCATTTTAGATCCATCTTGTTTGTCTAATGTCTCTGAGTAATATCTATCAATGGCTAGGTTGTCTAATCAAATTTGCTAGTAAACTTTCGTCTGAAATTATTCATTATAATGAAATTCTGTCCCAACAAAGTGTTGTTATGATCAGATTGAGGAATTTAAAAGTTTTTTACTTTCTTGGGTATTGCTGATTCTCAGCAAACATGGTGCCATCTTCAAAGCCTTATTCTAATGAATTCTTCAAGCCTTTTGGCATCTATTAATACATCCTACTTTCAGAAAAAAAAACAGTAACCTTTGCAATATATGTATTCCCATTGATTAAAATAGACTAACCTTTAGGCTGTAAAATTTGATTTGGTTTAGTTTTTTAAAAAGAATTATTTGTATTTGCCTGCAGATTGCTCGAAACATCACCACCAATGAGTTGGCGAATAGGGGTCGTTATTGGTACTTGCAGGGTTCAGATGGGCGTTTTTACAATCCTTATAATCATGGATTTAGAAAGAACTGCTCAGATTTTCTTATACACGGATATACCGATGATGAAAATGTTGTTTCACTGTTAAAGCAACAGAACAGGAATTAGAAGCTGAACAGATGAGGTGGTTTTATAGGTCGGGTGTATCTGGCTTTAATAATACCATCTTCAGCTATGAGAAGGTTGCTTACTTTCTTGAACCAAACTCAAGGTTTAAAGATCAGTTTCTCACCTCACCAAGCATGCTAATTTTGGACTGTTCTGCATTTTTTCATTTCTTATGTAAAGCTGCTGAAGAACTTCCAGAAGTTATCTGCTGATCTACAATATAGTGACTTTCATGTTTCTGTGGAAAAAATAACCAGCTGTAAGTAATTTGTCGTTTGTAAACTTACTGGAGATTGTCAGGGTTAGTCTTCACAACTTTCGCTGGTTAATATTTTGTATACATGTGTACGTTGCTGCTGTAAGCCTGTAAATTAGTCAAGAAAGTTATACCTTGCCCTAAGTGGAATAGGGTTGTTTCAATGTTCTATCCCTTGTTTTGCACAACTATCTGAGGCCTATTTATCAAATCGTACTATTAGTCAGGCATGTTGGACAACTCGATGAGATTGCTAAAACGTGGCTGACTTAGTTTGTTAAAAATAAACTTTTAAACTTGTATTAAAATATGACAGTAAAAAAACTACGTAGCATACATTGTATGATCCATCTATTGGTATTGGAAAGGGGAAGTACAGAATGTCGAAGTATTTGTGGATATGATTTATGTAAACTAAAGGAACTTTGGAAATCATTAACAACATTGGCAACTACATGTTTCGTTGTTTAGGAAAGTTGGGTTATCCAGTAGACTCATAGAAGTTAAAACTTTAATGCCAAGTCCGACCATGACTGAGGTCTAAGAGCCTGATGAATGTTTAATTTTATTTGATTTTAATCTTTCGTTTTCGTTTTTGTTGAAGCTAGTTTGATAAAGGCGACTTAAAATATAGCTAAAAAGCCATAATAGAAGGTCTTCTTTATTTTTTTAAATTTTTTTTTAAATATAATGCACCAACAGACTCGGATCATAATTTGATAATACAACTCTACCTCCACGACCCTAACCTCCAAATATTTTGAAGTCCCGACTAACCTGGCCGGCTGTGTTAGATTATTTTTTCTTTTTTGAATTGGTGAATATGTTAAATATAAATTTCAATAAACTCCTATGTTGTAGAAACACCAACTCAAAACACTCCCATAACTGTAACTTGGATGGGGACCACTGAGCAATTGCCCAACTTTGGGGTCAAAATACTGCATTTCTGATGTTACCGATTACAGCAGATCTGAACCGCCTATTACTGTGTGTGCATCTGTTGGATGCAGGTTCGCAACTTTGCTTAAGTTGCTACCAAATGAGGTCGTCCGCAAGCCCAAGCACTTAGCGCCTTAAACCTCGCTAGCTGCTGTGCATATATGCTATCTTGTGCCTCAGCTTCCGGTGTGATATGGTGCATGCCTGTGCAGTCCTCCAGAGATGCTACCAGCCTCGTGTCACACCCCATAACACATTGGCTAAAAATGAAACTACTTTGACCTACACCTAAGCAAGCAAAAAAATGGTGATTCTAACAACGGGACCCGCACTTCCACTTAAAATCTAAATGCGACTCCAGTTCATACGACACGAAGAAGAATTGGGCGAGTATCTAAATTATTTGAAACCCTTCAAAAGCAACGTCAAAACCTGCGCTCTTGCACCAAATTTTCAAGTCCCATGTTATCAGTCCAATTTAGACACTTACACTACGAAAGTTTAGGTCCATTAAGCGAACAAAAATTTCATTAATTCGACAAGACAAACCCTTCAGAGAAAACCATCTCTTTCTGTGGCAGGCTTCGGAAATTAACCTACACAGCTCATAGAAAACCATCTTTTTCTGTGCCGGTCATGCTAATGTTGATTCGACCAATAAACAGCCTAAACTAGTACTCGACATTATCGCAAATAGACTAATAAAAGGAAAACCTGGCAAAATCTCATTAACCTCAGGTTGCCAGTTCGAGATAAGCCTGAGCCATATTTTAAGCAGTATCAACGACAGCCGTTTTGTTGTGCCTAGTTCACGTTCTAATTAGGAAATATCCTCTGCTCGTTAGCCACAAAATGGACTATTTTTAACTCCTGTTAGCCACTTTGAGATAGCTTTCAAAACAAATTAAGGTCACATTTTGAGGGTCCAACAAATAAGCGAACTTGAGCACAAAACCCAAACGTAGCACAAATGCCAT
Organism: Aristolochia fimbriata; assembly: GCA_019845555.1. Classification (NCBI taxonomy): domain Eukaryota; kingdom Viridiplantae; phylum Streptophyta; class Magnoliopsida; order Piperales; family Aristolochiaceae; genus Aristolochia; species Aristolochia fimbriata. Next base: position 8,629,436 of record CM034084.1, on the reverse strand, counting down.
TTCATGCTTAAAGCAGCAATTTCTTTTTGGTCCTCAGTTACAATTCCAGAACTATATTTCAAACTCAAGATGCTCATAATCAAATAGCAGAGGCAAGTGTCACCATTTTTTACATGATACAGTAAGTCTGCATCAGCTTTTAGAGAGAATATTTGAGTACATGAACTGCCACATGAACAACAGCCTTAAATATAAAAAAAAATAAAATTTAAAAAATCTAATGTACCTGAAGTATTTGATTCAAAAGGGAAGGCACAAAGAACAGATATTGGACAGTTTTGCGCCTTG